>LPNX010944787.1:0-15000 GCA_001517045.1 Pseudotsuga menziesii
GAAGAAAGTCAGTCTGATTGATATGCTAAGCAGTGTAAAGCAAGGGAAGAAAGGTGATTAAAGATGGTTAAAAAGGGACCAAATCTGGACTCAACAGTGGCATATTTCTTGTTTTGTTATCGTTGTTATGATATATTGTTTACTACACAACCTATAAAAATGTCAAAATGGTGTTGGGAGAATAAAATATAAATATGATGTTTTATCAAGGTGGTAATTTATTTTGAATTATAAGAACTCTTTTCTTCCGAAAAATAAAAATGTAGTTCGTTGATACAACTTTGTTTTATCATATAAAGTTGTTTTTAAGTGCTTAAAAAAACCCATAATCCTGGTGGTCAACTTTGTTTTATAATATAAAGTTGTTTTTAAGTGCTTAAAAAAAACCCATAATCGTGGTGGTCAAAAGAGACTCGCTGGTCTATCATCTCCTTTCTTCGTTGTCTTCTGGAGTTTATTCATCCTGTAGTTACTCAACATTTGAACTTTTACCAGGTAGGTAGTCACCTAGCGAAATTGAAATCCCTTGTGGTGGTGAAGAATGCTAACCTGAGTGAAGAACGATGTGAGATGGCATGTAAACAAATGTGATTAAAAGCAGCCATGTGCATTTTGAATTTGTTGGACGAACAAGTAGATTTTTCTGCTTATCAATCTCTCTTACAGGTATGCCTCATTAACAGAGCTCTATCGGATGCCAAGATGGTCCATGCTCACATCATCCAAAGTGCTTTCAAATTTAATTGCACTAACTAGGCTCTGCCCAATAAAATCCTAAGTGTGTATGGCAAGTGCAAGAATTTAATCGATGGTCATAGGTTTCCGGAGCAAATGCCTAAGCGAAATGTGGTCTCGTGGAGTGTCATGATTGCAGCTTACTCTAGGGCTAGACATGGAAAAGAATAATTGAGAATTTTCAATCAAATGCAAGGAACATGTATTCTCCCCAATCAATTCACTCTATCCAGCCTTTTCCTAGCATGTACTCACTTGGAAGCAGTGGTGGAGGTTCATGAAGAAATAATCAGAAGTGGGTTTCACTTTGAAGTTTTTGTGGGAAATGCCCTTCTTTACATGTTTGCAAAATATGGGAAGATCAACACTACACGTTATGTGTTTGAAAAATTGCTTAGACTAGATGTTGTCACATGGAATGCTATGATTGTAGAATATGCACAGAAGGGGTATGTTAATGAGGCTCTTGACCTGTTTGACAAAATTCCTGAATGAAATGTGGTCTCTTAGACATCAATGATTGTGGGATATGCACAGAATTGCTTGGTTTATGAGGCTGCCAAAGTCTTTGAGGAAATGCCTGAAAGGAATCTGGTATCTTGGACATCAATGATTTTAGGTTATGCTCAGAATGGATGTGTTGATGAAGCTTACAAAATCGAGCTTTCTAGTGTAACCCTCCACATGAGAAAGACGCTGGCCCTATTCAACAGGAGTTACACATGGATGTGTTTAGAAACCTCTCCTCTACAAATGCCAGGATTAGGGTAGCTGCTACATTAACTTTAGTTCAAGAGCTGCAGGAAGTCCAGACGATTTATGAGCAAAGCGGCACTAAGGGAAACATAGATATTTAAAGCTAGAAGCTGCTAAAGATGTTTGTCTAAAAAATTGTGCTCCGACTATGAAATATGCCATTCGTCGGCTTATTTGTGGGATTTCATGGTCTAGAGCCATAAGTTTTCTATCATCTAAGCTGAATTTGGTTCCAACTACATGTTTTATATTATCCAAGTCAATTTTGATTCCAAAGGCTAGTATGTGCATTGCTTGAAATATATTTCAATTCTATAAATAGATTCCATGAATAGGTGTTCAAGAGCAAACGATATAATTTTTTGAGATATGAAATAACTCGTTATCATCCAAGACATGTGTAAAATATCAAAGATACAAGTCCCACATACTGAAATTGTTCTGGCAGCTCTGGCGTAGTCTTCCTCGAGCCAATGTTATTCATATGCTCAAGAACGAATGATATAGTTTCAAGACATGAAAGTATCTCGTTATTATTCAAGACAAGGGTGAAATATCAAAGATACAAGTACCACATACTAAAATGGTACTAGTAGCTTTGGCCTAGTCTTCCTTGAGCCCATGTTATTGATATGATGCACAACATCCATCCTAGAACAAAAGCTACAGAGCTTGACTGCACCAGTGCTGCTTTCATGTTATCGATATGTTGCATGACATCCATCCCAGAACAAAAGCTACAGAGCGTGACTGCACCAGTGCTACCTTCTCCAAAAAAGCAAGATGTTTCAAATTTAGCTTAAAGGCAAGTCAATTCAATCATCACACCTCCTATCAACGCTTATGTTACAAAAAAGGGTGAGGCTGAGCAATATGAATAAATTTATCTTATTTAATATATCTTATTTAATTTGGAGTCTAGAAAGCTGCCAGCATAGATTTTCCTGTATACTATCATCTCTGGTCTTCATTAGAAATGCTTATTAATGCTCCAATCTTAATCCACTATTTAATGTCTAATGACTTCCAATTGCTAGGTTGGTTTCAGTTTTCAAGCTTTGTTATTTCAAATTTGGTATTCTGTAGTGTTTGGATTTGCCTGAATTTGAATGCTTGATTGTTTCTTTATTCAAATATATTACACATAGAGTTGGGAACATGGATGTTTCAGTTTGTTCAAACATTGGAGCTGTGTTTCATTCTGGAACTGCATCTGCATTTACAAAATAGAAAGCTGAAATCATAGAATTTGTTCTTCCATATTATTAACATGAATTAGGTTTTTTGTTTTGAAGTAAAAATATTTTGTAGAGTTTGAAATTGTAGATTATTTTGTGATGGAAGTGAGCTTCGCTTACTATTTTCTAGTTCTTGACATTAGCATATGTCCTAAAATTTTGTGAAATTTCTTGATTGAATCTCTTCCCTAGAACATTGTCATTTTTAGATGTTAACTTCAACTTTGGAGTCGCTAGATGTTTACACAAAAACTTGTAAACATTAGATCGATTGCGAAGTGTCACAACAAAGCATATCCCCTTATTTACAATCCAATAATTAAAAATCTTTGCCTCCACAAAAATAGAATAATAGGCAGTTTTAGGGTGTCCTCGTAGTGTCCATTATGGTCAAGGTACTGGAAAAGGTTGCTGGTTGAGAGTCCATTACTCCTACTTCATATGCTGATGATATGTGATCACTCTATGGTTTATTCTATGATGTTGCTGGTGTATTTGTGTTTACTATGGAAGTACCACATGCTTTTCATTTTTGTGATTTGGTTCTTGGTAGCTACGGATCATGAGAAAGAATGACATATTGTAAGCAGGTTCATTGTCATTGTGTGTTATCGCATGTATTGCATATTATACATGGCCAAGGTTTCACTTGATTACAAGTTCTTTATAGGAAGAATATGGAATGAGGTAATGCAATGGTATGTTGTAAGCAGGTTCGTTGTCATTATGTGTTATCGCATGTATTGCATATTATACATGGTCAGGGTTTCACTTGATTACAATTTGTCTAGAGGTAGAATAAGGAATGAGGTAATGCAATGATATGTGTGGTTTACGAAGGCCTCATGGTTGATGTGGCTCAATTTTGTTTTGGCTTTAGTTAAGCTGGGGTACCTGTCACAAAATAAAATATAGATATATGCGAGTATCCTAAGCAGTAAGGCACTCTTTCTTAAGCCATTTACCCATCGCACAAATAAATTACATCCACTACACACAGAACACATTAAAACAATCCCATACAGTTGGTATAACGTGCTGGGGTAATCTCATAACCTCTATCAGAAAAACATGTACTGGGTGAAGAAGTAATATAATCGGCTCCTTTTTATTTCCCCAATTGTGATGTCATCCAAAAAACCCTGAAAACAATGTTTAGTTATAAAAATAATATAAAATTAGAGAGGAAGTTGTTATCATCTTGTCTAGCCAAACTTATTTTTGTTGGTGCCTGCCCCAACCGAACCTGGGGCCATTTATAACAAAATTAAATATGAGACCAATCGATGGACACCTACTTAATCCATTAAAACTATTCATGTAGAACAAGGTTTTGCGCTATTGGGAAATATCCTCAGAATTAACTGCGTTCCTCACCTCGGTAACCCATACCTTAGTAAACAACATGGCTCCAACCAATGCTTATTTTGGCTTAACCAATGGTTTACACTTATTTTATTCTCCTTCCCCCTCTCGGCTATATGATGGAAGTGGTCCTGTGTGCAAGGGAATACCTCTCAGAGATAAACTTCCTGAAATGGCAATGTTAAAGGGCATAGTTGCCCTAACCTAGGTTTTACTTTTTCCTTTGTCCTAATCATATGCACTTGCAAGTAATTTTTTTATTTCTTCTTTTCCTTTGGTCCAGAGGTCTTGCACTTCATAGGGAAAGGAGACATACATTCAATTTATTATGGACAAGTTCAATGTAGATATGCAAGTATCATATGTATGGGGTGTTTTTATAGTATAAATTGATTCTTTAGGTGTTTATTGAAAAATAACAAATAATGAAATTAAGCCATTCATTCCATGTAACCCACTGCAGAATAAGAAGCCGTTGTTTCCTGCCCCTACTAAATAAGACTAACTCTTTAGTGCAAAAGTAGTTGTTAGCAGTTCCCATCCCTACCTCTTTAACTCACACTACATAGAGTCCCAACAATATAGCTCCTGCTAAGAAGCACAAAGAGTATAGAACTAGGAGTTAACTTCTTCTAAAATCAAGCTAAGCACTGGACAGATAGAGTTTAGATTTTATGAATTAAGTAGCTTTCTATAAACCCTAATCTTCTGAAAATAGTGTCTTGGCTAGTTAGGCTATTATTGAGAACCTTTGTAAGAAACACTTCATGCCCTTTCATCTTTGATATTGTGATCTATACGTTTTGCTGCATTTCATACTTACATGTTGCATCCTGGCTTGAACTTACTGTTGCATGTAGTACAGGGTTTGTTCCACATTTGCAGTAATAGAAAGGGCCATGCCAGACTTTTGGTATTGGCCAGATATGTTGTAGTTACATGTACTTCGATTATTTTGGTTTGGGAAGATGTTCCCATATTCTGTGAGTTGCAATTTGAAAAGAGTCAATTATACCTTTTTTGGGAAAAAATATGCATCATATATTACATTAAAATCAGTTCGCATGTAAATAAAAGTTACATATATAATAATTATCAAAGGCCATGACCACCAAATTGATGTACGAGAGCCCTTTTTTATGGAACAAGGGAGTCGAGTTTTGTTCTAGGCGCCTAAGTGGAGAAAGCCTCTTGGCATCCTGCTTTGAGACAACATAACTTTCATAAGTGTTCAAGAACTCATAACTCCATTCAAACTTGCCGATATTTAAGAGGAAAGAAAAACAATAGGAAGCAAATGTAGATAACCTAAATGTAACCACTCTTAACTTCTCTTCTAGTAGTTATTCAATAGAAAACTTCCCAATGTGACAATTCTAAAACTATGAGAATTTTAAGAATTGAAAACTTTTATGGAGTAACTGTCAACTCTTGTCACTATGTATACTTCTACAGTTAATTGAAATACAATGAAAACTATAGGAGACGGTAGCTCCTACATCAATTGCAAATGGTGCTTAAAAGGGTTACATACAAGTTTAAAATAAAAGTATTGGCTGGCCAACAACAAAAGAGAACCACTTGGAAATCAACTACCATGAAAGAGAGAAGAATAACTTATGAATAATTTAAGGGGATACATGTAATCATGTAGACAGACTAGGTTGGCTGAATTGTCTTCCCAAAATTGATTTACAAGACATATGTAAAGTGACCTATCAATATATGCATAAAACTACTGATAAAAACATACAAGTATAATCTACCATCCTTGAAAAGCATGCATTTCATGGAATAAGGTTGTTGAAATCCCAAGGACCTCTTTGGTGTAGCTTCATTAATACGCATAGGTCTCAATGAGCAATAAATGCCATTCATTTCAATAATAGCTCAGTTTTTCTTGTTCTCATCACCAAATCTGACAAACCCATAACCTTTGGTGCAAGTTTTATTTGCATCTATCAAAACTTTAGCACCTTTAACAGATGAATATAAGCTTTCGAAAGTCTCTTGAAAGATAATATCAGTGACCTCATGACCCAAGACCCCAACAAATATGGAATACCCAGTGCCTGGTTCTGTCTGTCTATCACTAGCTCCAAAAGTAGCCCAATTCAACCTAAAAGGTTGTTGAGAACTGGGCATGGGTGTACCATGGAAATTCTGCAAAATTATCTCTACAGTTGCATGAGAATCAAGTTCCACAAAACCATAACCCTCTACTTTTCCAATTTGCTTATTTTGAATAATCTTAACAGAAACAATATCCTGCGCTAGATCGACTCAATTAGTTTAAATATTGCAAAAACCACTTCTTCTATAAACAAAAAATCAATGTAATTTGAACAAGTTACACTTTCACAGACCCACAACTTGAGAAACTTGTTAATAATACTTATCACATCATATCCAAGAAACAGAGAGTATACAAAAAAGATGAAGCACTGGATGTTTCCACATCCATAGATATAACAAAAAAGCTCATGAATAATCAAATACAGGAGACATGCATTCACCTTTATGTCATTGACTAGTAGATACTAGCTTAAAATTATATAATATCAAATCTATGGGATTAAAAACTATCACTGAGATAGGAATTCACGATCACTAAAACCATCACATCTTGAAAATTGACATACTACATTCATTGAACTAGTTATTGAGTAATTTTCTTTGTTGTATAGGTGAGTGGTTGTGGATAACTTCATATACAACCAATTAATGCATATATCTGAGGTTCCTACTTACTTAAGCTCATTGTGTTTGGAGCTTGTAGCTTAGTTGGGCACCCTTTTTAGGAGAGCACACCAATCTACAATCTAAGAAAGTTTTTAGTTGAAACACTCTTGTGTCGAACGCATGACCTTGTAGGTTTCCATCCTGGTGCTTCATCGAGATGTTCTAAATATGGACCTAGAATTGTTTAGCTGCAAGGGTTCTACTATTCAGGGTTTGTTAGGCCCATTCAGAGTTTGCTTTAGGGCAGTATTTTTTTCTGAAGACCTCAACTGAGTATTGTGGGGATTGTTTCTTATGGCTTTGGTTGTATGTTCATCCCCACAGACTTTGTTAGCATATTTCTATGGTAATTGACCATTGATGTGTAGGTCCATTTCCTCATTTGCATGAACCCCTGAAATTTTGGAACGGGAAACAAAGTTACATGTCTTTACAATACTAGACTGTTTTATTGTTCTTAGGAATTTACAATAGAATGGTATTTAGGTTTATTATTTTCAATTGAAGGCACCATGTTGCCAGCCAATGATCCCCTTGATTTGTGTTGTGCCAACAACCTATTTTAAATATGCTCTCTTTTGAATTTTTTATTTCAAAGAAGGATTATGCATATTCCCTAATTCCAATGGACTAGGAAACAATGCAATGTTAGTGCAAAATCTCGCTGAAGATAGGTCCAATTAACTTGGATTAGCACAACAGGTTTAAGATTGCTTCTCTGTAATTGTACAATTTTTTCATAAGAGAATTCTAAAACAACTAAATGCCTAGACACAAAAACAAATTCTCCAAGTGGAACTGAGCAACAAATATTTAAATATCTGTCAGTTTACATATCTAAGCATATCCTTTTCCCCGCCCTCGTTTATATGTCAAAATATGTGTTAGTTTGAAATCCTTTTCATACATGCCTATTATGGAATGATTGTAAAAATTTCTCCACATAAATGGTTGAAGCTATGCTAGTATCACAAGTTTTTAGGCTTTTTGTCGCAAATTTAAATGGAGTTAGTTTTTGAAATAGTTCTAGGTTACAAAGGCCATTATTAATGGCACTTTATCATGTTCCATCATTTAAGGAAACATTCACACCTATGTTGTTACAAAAACAAGAAGATAGACATGCAATGCTCATACATTGCATATTGAATTGTGATAATCATCAGTTCCAATAGTGGTTAAGAACATGAATTTCCAGAAGTACAACGACATGAACCAGAGTTGGTTCACAAGTTTTTTTGGCTTAGCAATACCCTATGTAGAACTCAATACACAAGGTAGAGAAAAACCCAGTTTAATAAAACTCTATCACTAGAGATACAAGCATTAGGTGATATGTCGTATGTAAAAAAAGAGCATATGTTTTATCTTACAAATTAGGTTTCTGCTAAGGAAATCAGCTTGTAGATGTCCCTAATCACCATGGAATGGACGAATCTGCTATTTCCCCTGGGTTTTTCATCAAAAAATTGGTGAAGAAGAATATGTGTTGAATGTTTATATGTAAATGTGTTTACTAGGATACCCTGCCAGCAAAATATCAATCTTGACTGCTTACAATGGTCAAAGGAACTTGATTCCCAATATGATCAATTGAAATACATGCCTAATCCTCTGATTAGATGTTTGAGCAAGGTGACGACTGTTGGCAGGTTTCAAGTTCAACAAAATGACTAATGTATCACTCTCTCTAGTCTGAACTAGATTTGTAGGCCACCTTTGAGATGTCAGTAACTTAGTAGACATGTTTCCATGTCCCAAGTTGGTTCGGGCTTGTATGTATTATGGCATTGCTCTTTGTTTAAACAATGAGATAAACTACAACCCACTTTTCAAACTGATACTCCAACACCATGATAAGCTCACTTTTGAATTTGGATAAAACAACTTGACCCACAGGGCATCTTTGTTGAGGGCACTAGTAGGAGGGTAAAAGCATGGTAATGTGTCTCACTTTGCGGCAAGAAAATTTGTTCTGTTTTTATAAATTTATTTAAAATATTTATTATAAAAAATAAAAATTATGATTTAAAAAAATTTTAAATTTTTTTTAACACTCACTTGTATATTATTTCCATATTCATATAAAAAACTATTGATTTTGATGTCTTAAAATGATAGGATTTTGGGTCGCACTTTTACATACACAGAAAACGTATTATTTTTATTGATAATTTAATAATAATTAAAATATATCATAAAATAAAATTAAAAAATATGTACAACAATTTTAAAAGTGTCTATAAAAAACTTGTTCAAAAAAATTTGAATTAACAAAGAAAACGAAGGTAGATGTGGGGGGTCGCCGTTTCGTGAGTACTTATGAGATGCCTGAAATAATAGTAAATGGCCTCTAAATAAAATGAAATAAATAAGATAAAAATATTTTTTTTTGTTTAAAAAAAAATACCATATAAAAGTTGATTTATAATGAAAACTTTTGTTTCATTACACCATGATGTAATTCTTGATGGATTTGTACATTTCTGAACCATTACTTTTAGTTCATAAATTTCATCAGCGCAAAATGGGAAAAAGTGAGACACATTACAATTCTTTTACCCAGGATCCATCTTGTGAGTGGACTAGAGATGGAGAACATTACCTTGAGCAAATTTTTATCAACTTTTTTAGGGACAAACAATAGAGCAACAAGTAATTATTCATTATCCGAATCAACAAATACAGGGATACATTTTCGGTCTGTCAGGACAGGAATTTACAAACATGTCAAAACCATGCCCTGGTGAAATATATGCACATTTAGATCTCAAAGATGAAAAGGCATTAAAGCATTATGAATAAAATCTCAATCATGGTGATTTTGTAGAAAAGGGCACCCTAAAAAGGATTAAAAGGCATGAGTTGAGGGTGTAGCTAGGTGGCAGTTACAGTTCATTGCACAAAGTAGAAGTGACACCCAGAACAAAACATAGTTAACTAAAAGTTGGATTTAGTGTTATTTTTAGACTCATGCAAGCAAGAGGGAAACAACATTCACATAGGATAAGGATGCATGCATCACTTGGTTGTTATCTTAGCTATCGTTCATGCAAGGAGGCACAACTAAGGAAATACTTTTGTGCTATTTTGGAACAATGGTTAGACTCATGACTTTCAGCTCACCCTCCTTATATAAAATGGAACACCCTCTTATAATACAATAATAATGTAAAATATGACGTAGAACATATAATTCTCCTCACTACAATATCAATGTGAGACAAAAGTTAATTTTGCAAAAAACGTGAAAGCAAGGTAGTCTAATTGTGACCACCTGACTTGGAAATGCACATTGGAATGTTTCATGCTACAACATTGAGGCTTTGAGCTCATGGAGAAGGAATTGAGTGTGATGGATTAATTTTCTCTTTGAAATAAGTAATCTATAAAAGGAAACATGGGGCCAGTGTTGACTAAAGAGATCACCTATATAGAAATCATGAATGGTTATGGAAGGTTTGACCCCATGGACCCCAATGAAGTAACCCAAAGTGCATTTCAGACATTTTTTCTTTGTTTTATTTATTTATTGTGGTGTCCCCTAGCTATTGGAAGGCCATACAAAGGAACCAACTTTCAAATGAACCACTCAGAAAGGAAGCATGCCCATTCATAACAAAAAAACTACAACTAAATGTAAGATTAAATTCACATAAAGATAAATATGAGCCTTGGATTGGATTTTATGGTGAGCTTTAACTTGCATAAAAGATTCATTCAAGGACATGTGGAGAATTGGTCTCAACACCTAGATCTAAAACTGAGCAACATAATTGACCTATGAAATTTCCAACGGATGTGTATAGGCCTCATAGACTCGATTTGGTCATTGAGGAATGATGCTCCATCACAATATCAACAATTAGAGCACATGGAGGAGAAGACTTTGAAGCCTCTGGCTATGCATCTCTGAAACATTGTTGTTGATCCTATCGTCAAGCTCCCAATTTTTTTACTTTTGGATTGACATTAATCTTTAGGCTTCATATTTCCTCTGACGCCCTTTATATCTCTATCCCACATTGATTGTGGGAATGTATAAACTTTTTTTTACATACATGTGTGTTCTTTATTATATCAACACATTGTGCACATTATATACCATAGTGGCCATGAGATGAACTCTTTCAACACTAGATTTTGTTATGAGTTGTGGTTGGATATGGTGGACTTACAAAGACAATAAGTGTAAATATTGGCCTTATCCAAGCCCTAATATTTTACAATTTATTTTTACAAGAAACCATATATATAACAACTAGAGGCACTAAGGACTAGAGTGGAATAGTATAGTCCCCATAGAAAAGTCCCATATCTAGAGGTATTGTGGTATTAGGATATTGATTAGGTGTCCTTTCACATTGTAACCTTACAGGGAATTTGAATGATGTAAGTCCAACAGCCTATCCACAATACATTTTTTTAATTGGATCTATGACCCATTGTTGTTATTTTCTTAGTAGAGTGAGTTTGATTTGTGATGAGCATTTAGAGATTTCCCACCATATTATTAAACCATCCTCACCATGAATCTAGGGCTCTAAGTTCCAGTCTTTCTTTAATCACCAAGGATTGATCCTCACAACTAAGATACAAAAAATTATCCTAAACTAAAATACAGAGCGCTAGGGGGATTCATCCCCAATAGTCATAGTGGATAGTGGAGGGAGATGATACGAAACTAGATAATATGGAAGGTTGTAGGTTTTAGAGTGTACATTATTATGAGAAATTATCACTACTCTTTATCAACATAAATCATATCCAATATTTTATTAAACTCTATAAATTCTTCACTAATTAAAAAAAAAATCAACCGCAAACAATTTTCAACACATATTGACCTTGGAAAATCTACTTCAGGAAAAATATAACGATGTGTTGGCTTCAACTACATTTTAATGATTCTTTTAAAAGAGGAGAATTATATATTAAAACAACTCCAGTGAGTACAGACTATTGTGTAAGTGAATCTAGTTTCTATAACATTTTTTTCCTCTATCTTGGCTTGCAATCTTCACTTAGAATGTGAATTGGATAGACTCCAAGGCTGCTTAATTCTACTAGTTTTAGTTCCAAGTGTTACCATTACCATGACAATGACAAGGATAAGGATGACGATGATGATGATGATTCCATGATGATGATGATGACAATCATCATCAAAACAATGATCTATATTGGTGAGATACAGATGGATCCACACACATCCACTATGAAGGATATAATTGCCAACATGCCAAAGTTTAATGTGATGGGTTTGGTCATTCATTTTGGTGGTCGGAGTTTAGGATGGACTTACGGAGTATTATGTTGAGGTTTCTTACCTTATATACCATTGCAATGAGACCAAAACAAAACCATGAATTCAATGAGATTTGTTTTGCATCCTATTTCAAAGAGCTAACACACATAAGCTTTTCATAATGGTGTAACGAGATAACACACATAAGCTTTCACTTGTAGTGCCATGTTGGAAGAAAAGCTAACTCCAACTAGATTTCCATCATGGTTTAATGCATTTGATGACAATGTGGCAATGTTAGATGGAATGTTTTAATAATGAAAGCTAACTTAAGCTAGATTTTCAACACAGTGCAATGTGATTGATGATAATGTGGTTGTTTACCTGGAAAACTACCTTATGAAAGCTAAAACACATTAGCTTTCACTCATCATGCCATGTTGTTAAAATGAAATCTAACTCCAGCTAGATGTCCATCATGATGTAATGAGCTAACACACTTAAGCTTTCCCTTATAGTGCTGTGTTGTTAGAAGGAAAGCTAAGTCAAGCTAGATTTCCATCATGGTGTAATGTATTTGATGCCAATGTGACTTTGTTAGATGGAAAACTATCTTATCAAGGCTAACAAACATTATCTTTACTCACTGTGCAATGTCTTAAGAAAGAAAGCTAACTCTAGCTAGATCTCCATCATGGTGCATTGTGATTGATGACAATGTGGTTGTGCTAGATGAAAAAATAAATTATGAATGCTAACACACATTAGATTTCACTCACTATGCAATGATTAAAGATGAAATCTAACTCCATTTAGATTTCCATCACGATGCAATGCGATTGATGATGATGTGTTTGTGTTAGATGGAAAACTACCTTATGAAAGATGACACACATTATCTTTCACTAATCATGCCATGTTGTTAAATTGAAAGCTAACTCCAACTATATTTCCATCATGGTGTAATGTATTTGATGACAATATGGTTGTGTTAAACGGAAAACTACCTTACGAAATCTAACACACATTAGCTATTACTCACCGTGCAATGCTTTAAGAATGAAAGCTAACTCTAGAAATATTTTCAACATGGTGCATTTTGATTCATGAAAATGTGGTTGTGCTAAATGGAAAACTACATTATGAAAGAAAACACACATTAGATTTCACTCACCGTGCAACAATATAAGGTTAAAAGTTAACTCTATCTAGATTTTTATCATGGTGCAATTTGACAATGTGGTTGTGTTAGATGGAAAACTACCTTATGAAAGCTAACACACATTAGCGCAGAGTCATCGTGCCATGTTGTTAAAAAGAAAGCTAACTCTAGCTATATTTTCATTATGGTGTAATGAGCTAACTCACATAAGCTTTCACTCATAGTGCCATGTTAGAATGAAAGCTAACTCCAGTTAGATTTCCATCATGGTGTCATGTATTTGATGACAATGTGACAGTGTTAGATGGAAAATAATGAAATCTAATTCCAGTTATATTTCCATCATGGTGCATTGTGATTGATGATAATGTGGTTGTGCTAGATGGAAAAATACACTATGAAAGCTTACACACATTAGATTTCACTCAGCGTGCAACTATTTAAGGATGAAAGATAACTCCAGCTACATTTCCAACATAGTGAAATGTGATTGATGACAATGTGGTTGTGTTACATGGAAATTACCTTATGAAAGCTAACACACATTAGCTTTCACTCATCGTGCAATGTTGTTAAAATGAAATCTAATTCTATCTAGATTTCCATCATGGTGCAATGAGGTAACACACATAAGCTTTCCCTTATAGTGCCATGTTGTTAGAAGGAAAACTAACTCCAGCTACATTTCCATCATGTTGTAATGTATTTGATAACAATGTGATTTTGTTAGATGGAAAAATACCTTACGAAAGTTAAGATACATTAGCTTTAATCACTTTACAATGTTTTAAGGACGAAATCTAACTCTACCTAGATTTCCATCTGGTGCATTGTGATTGAGCACAATGTAGTTGTGCTAGATGGAAAACTACATTATGAAAGATAGCACACATTATATTTCACTCACTATGCAATGATTTAAGGATGAAAGCTAACTCCAGCTAGATTTCCATCACTGTGCAATGTGATCGATGACGCTATGGTTGTGTTAGATGGAAAATTACCTTATGAAAGCTAACCCACATTAGCTTTCACTCATCGTGCCATGTTTTTAGAAGGAAATATAACTCCAACTAGATTGGCATCATGATGTATTATATTTGATGACAATGTGGCTGTGTTAGATGGAAAACTACCTTACGAAAGCTAACACACATTAGCTATTACTCATTGTGCGATGTTTTAAGAATGAAAGCTAACTCTAGATATATTTTCAACATAGTGCATTTTGATTGACGACAATGTGGTTGTGATAAATGGAAAGCTACATTATGAAAGCTAACACACATTAGATTTCACTTATTGTGCAATGATTTAAGGTCGAAAGCTAACTTTAGCTAGATTTCCATCATGGTTCAATGTGACAATGTGCTTGTGTTAGATAGAAAACTAATTCCAGCTTGATTTTCATCATAGTGTAATGACCTAACACACATGAGATTTCACTCATCATGCCATTTTGTTAAGAGGAGTGCTAACTCCAACTAGATTTCCATCATGGTGTAATGTATTTGATGACAATGTGGTTGTGTTAGATGGAAAACTATCTTATGAAAGCTAACTCCTACTAGATTTCCATCATGGTGCATTGTGATTGATAACATGGTTGTGTTATATGAAAACTACATTACGAAAGTTAACACAATAGATTTCACTCATCATGCAACGATTTAAGGACTAATGCTAACTTTAGCTAGTTTTGAATTATTGCAACTATATTATTTTTTTTAACATACACTTCATATGGTTTAACC
>LPNX010944787.1:20000-24824 GCA_001517045.1 Pseudotsuga menziesii
ATCATCACCACCATCATCAATGTGAACATCCTCATCATCATCATCATCATCATCATCATCATCACCATTGTCATCATCATCATCATCATCACCATTCCCATCATCATCTTCATCATCCTCATCATCATCATCACCATCAACATCATCTTCATCATCTTCGTCTTCATCATCATCATCATCATAATCCTCACCATCATCATCACCTTCACCATCATCATCATCATCATCACCATCAACATCATGAACATCATCATCATCATCCTCATCATCATCACCATCAACATCATGAACATCACCGTCATTCATCATCATCATCATCACCATCGACCTCATGAACATCATCATCATCATCCTCATCATCATCACCATCAACATCATGAACATCACCGTCATTCATCATCATCATCATCATCACCATCCACATCATGAACATCATCATCATCATCACCATCAACATCATGAACATCATCATCACCATCCTCATCCCCGCCATCATCATCACCATCAACATCATGAACATCATCATCATCATCCTCATCCCCATCATCATCATCACCTTCATCATCATCATCATTACCATCACAACCATCACCACCATCATCAACGTGAACATCCTCATCATCACCATCATCCTCATCCCCATCATCATCATCACCTTCATCATCATCATCATCATCATCATCATCACCACCATCATCAACATGAACATCCTCATCATCATCCTCACCATCATCATCATCATCATCTTCATCATCATCATCATCATCATCACCATCGTCATCATCATCACCGTCAACATCATGACCATCATCATCATTCATGTGTAAGTAAACACAAAGTATATATACTATTGAGTTCAAAACTTTACAAAGATTGATCACCTCAATTAGAGTTTGTATATAGAAGTTATGTCTCTATCTAGTTGACCTATTTTGTTTACCACCATGGCCTTATAATGGATATCACCTAGGATTCCATTACTCACACCTATAGACATACTCAGGTGTGGACTTTCACCAACATGGTAAAGTATCCAAAACCTTAACATTAGTTGGGGATTTAAGCATGCAAAAACTTTAACCTTAATCCTAGTGGCTTCTAGTCTTAGTTAAATTTTGGATTGCTCAACGAAGCTCCATTATAGTTTAGATGTGTTGGAATTTTTAATCATCCTAGAGGGAAGAAGGTATCACTTGAAGTGCACTTGAAGTTCATCAAATACCTTAGAAGCATAGAGAAATCACTAGGGGATGGACACAACTCATTATCTATTGTTTTCTCACTAGTCAAAAGTTCCTCATCTACAAAAATAGATAACATGCAACACGAAATAGGAAGAATTGTGAAGAAACTAAACATAGCTTCTATAAGATCAACAATAAAATATTAACACATATACATTGTATTCAACATTTAGATATATTGTAGATAAATTTTAAAGTACCTAAGTAAACATCATCATCCTTCAACAATATCATCATTCATGAGTAAGTAAACATCATCATCCTTCAACAATATAATATCTATTATGTGATAATTCCCTTTAGACAATGGCATTTTGTAGGGAAAAGCATGCAACATATTTGAGAAATTAGTAATTAAGGTAATAGGAAAGCCTTAGCCGTGCACCCACCTCATTAATTATACTTAACATTATCGCGTGCGCGATTTGCCCTCATAAAACGCGTGCGCGATTTGCCTTTATATACCTCGTGCGCGTTTTCTGACTGTTAAAAAAAACACAGAATTGTCTTTGTCCGAGAGCAACTCCAATTAGCGTGCATTTTTTTTTTCAACAGCACGAGTTTGTCCATAATACTCACAATCTACACATTCTACAGCATTCTTTTTGTTATGCAGGTGCAGCATTGAAGAAATCTTTCATGGTTGAGGAGCACACATGATAAGATATCAAGCTTCAATGTCATTTCATGGTGATGGTGGATATAACTTTCATTTGCTTATTATTCAAGAGAAGCAAAGGTAAATTTTCCCATTCATTATTGTTTTGATGGGAAACAATTGAGAAGGAAGATTGAAACACATTGACGGATCAATAGTTATAAAGCAAGTTAAAGGTTTGGAAGCTTGTAATTAAGGAGCAACAAAAACAAACTATATTGACATTAATCATTGTGGTGATGGGGAATGTACGTAACCGAGGAAGAAAATCAGCAAGGAAGAAGAGACTTCAAGAAGTCATCGAAGAAGAGAAAGAAAAGAAAAGAATAGACATGATGAATCGGAGGCTTTCTTTGGAAACTAATCCAAATCCAATTATAGAGGATACAGCGGTTCATCCTATTAATCCAGTACAAGAAAAAAGGAAGCATTCACTAGAGGGACCTTCAATTTCCACAATAGTTGTTGAACAAGCACCCCATGGAAGTATTCAAGAATCAAAACGTAGGTGCTCATTAGGGGATGTTTCAAATCCCACATCAAGTCAAAGTGATAAGTTAATACCATCTCAAGACGAATCTCATGAAGAGGCAGTGTACATGGAGCCTACTATTGAAGAGGCATTGGACATGGAGCCTACTGTTGAAGAATAAAACATTAACCAGACCATCGATGAGGACGTTGGACTTCCACCATCCAACTACCAGGAAGACAGTGAAGGACAACAAGTTTCTACTGAAATTCCAGAGCGTATTGTTGATGCACTGGAAGATAGAAATCCAACCCCCTTACCTCCATTAGAAAGCACACGTCGAAGAACTCCGAAGCGTATACAAGTTAATGAAGGACTCCTCAATTCTATGGAAGGTACGCTATCTAAATGTAGTATTGCTTATCAAACTCAACAGATACTAAATAAATATTTTGAGGAGAAATGTGATGGAGATAAATGTAGATTATTTTTTATCATTGTTAAAATCTAGGAGCATGAATATTGTTAGGAAATCGTTAGGGATAAAGATGATAAATCCTTCTGGACCAAGTTCTCATATAGTTAAAAGCTTAGTAGATGCCTTTGGTAAAATTGGTAAGAACACACGGTCAAAGAACCGCAATGCGGCTCGTCGTGTGTTGTCCCAAGCAATTGTAAATAAGACCACCAGGGTCCTTCGTTTACTCAAGCCTACATCTAAACTAGTTAATTTGAATGTAAAAACCCTTCGTAAGTATTCTATTAGAAGAGAACATCTCGACACAACCTCCCACACAGATTTTTGGGCCTTTATTGGTCGGTTGCCACATCGTGACATGAAGCTAGTTGATGCAGTAAAGGGACTAGTGCAGAGTTTTTGGCATGATCACACAAGGCCTTCTTCAAACCGGAAGGATGTACTAAAACTGAGAAGGGGTTCAAAGGACCGTGAACCACATATTAAGCATCTTCTTGATATAACACAGACAGAACTATACGAGAAATTTAGGAATGAACATAGACAATTGAATTTGGGGCAAAGATCTTTTGAGAAATGTAAGCCCTGGTATGTTAGAATAAATACTCTTCGTAACACTTGTTGTTGTAGATACCATGTATAATATGAATATTACTATGAAACATTTTTGTACATTCGTCGTGTGTTGCATACTAACCATGTGCAGGATTGCTCCTCGACAATACCCCCGACTTCATCAAGAGAATTCATTCATAGTATCATGTGCAATAGCCCTGAGAGGCAAACTTACTATGCAAAATCCTGTTTGGATGGAACTTGCTCCAACTGTGCTGGAATGGCATTATTGAGCCAATGTATGCACGAGACTGGAGACAATGAATTTGGGAATATGGTTACAGACATGAAAAGTTTCAAATATATCAGCTATGAAATAGTCCCACGGAAAGAAAGCAAAAAAATACAATTGGTGACATCTCAGGTACATGCATTTATTTATAAAATTATGTTTGAATAGTTGCATTTCATTCCTTATGTACAAAAAAAATTGATATTCAGATCATTTTGTGTCAACAGGTACAAGTTAGTGTCTTCGTCAAGGAATTTATTGAAAAGACACGTCAATATGTTCAACATGTCCACTTGGCACGATGGCAGGATGAGAAGTTTAGAATATGCAGAGATACATTTCCTCGTGGTACTATACATTCAGTTGTTGATTTTGCCGAGAACTACACTTTGCAACCTCAAAATGAGATCCAAAGTCAGTATTATCACTCTGAGCAGGTTTCCTTGATGGTGCATATCACATACAGGCATGGCCCAAACAGTAGTGAAGAGCAAAGAGAAATTCTAAAAAAATATCACTTCTACATAAGTGATGATAGGTGCCATGACTTCCACTATGTACGCCATTGCTTGATCATGTTCTATGATCATTTGAATGGTAGGGACATACAGATGGATCAACACTGGATTTGGTCTGATGGATGTGCTGGTCAGTTCAAAAATGCACGCATATTTCAATGGTTGAGTTCAATGGATAAAAACTACAAAGTTCCACATATGTGGAACTATTTTGAGACTGGGCATGGTAAAGGATAGTATGATGGAGATGGAGCATGTGTCAAAACAGCCCTACGAAGAGAGGAATTGAAATTATCTACAATATCTACTATTCAAAATGCTCAATCTATAGTCAGGTGGTGTACGTCAGTAATGGGAGAGGAATCAGCTATGCGAGCAGAATCCACAAGAAAGAGACATGTGGAGAGATTTTTTGGGAGGTGGTAGACATAGATCGTTCACATGCATGGGAATGCAAGACTGTTCCTGGCACTTGTGGCTTTCATTCGGTTCGAAGTTCTGATAACGCAGTATTTGAAATTTGGACCAGAAAACTCGCTTGTTTTTTCCTGCCTTGTTGTGATGGTGACTGGGATGTGTGTGAATCATTGGATTGGGTTGATGGATG
>LPNX010944814.1:0-54199 GCA_001517045.1 Pseudotsuga menziesii
GAGAGAATGGATTTTACACAATAACATATTGTCTTTTGGCACCCCTGGTGCTAGATAAGAGAGAATATTGAGTAATAGAGAAATAATAATCAGATGTATCAACTTTCTATCTTACCAGCACATTATTAGCAAGCCCAAAACAGTTCCATGCAAACTAGGGTGAATGGTTGTATGCCAATAGTGCACACATGCACCAAAATTGTGAATTGCATTCATGACTAATAATATTGGTACATTGAAATATCCATCATGCATAAAGTATGTTTTATGCCTTTCAGCTTTGACATTAACTGGTGTTTAACTAACATCGAAGTGAACTCATTATCTAAGTGAATGTTTGATCACTTAGTTAACATGCTAACATAAGTGTCTTTGTGCTTTAACTCAAGTATTGACATGCAAACATTGTATTAACTGAAGTGTCATCTTTTGATTAACCTAAGTGTTGTCTTTTAGTTTAACTAAAGTGTAAACACTTTAGTTAATTGGAATATCTTTCTTAACACTTATTTATTATTAAATTAATCATGTTGATTGATTTACGCTGGAATGATAATTATGATTTCTTTAATTAATTGAACCACATATTGAGTCTTTAACTGAAGCTCAACAATATTCATCGAATATTTATAACTGAAGCCTACAATTCAAGTTCACTTTAGTCATTCTTTAGGCAATTCGAATTCTTTCTTTCTCTATGCTTATATCTTTATCTTTTATCTTACTGCATGGTCTACACGTGTTAACTTTATTTTTTTATCATATCAAATTACACCCAGAAGAATTGTCACATGCTATTATCATATTATATTACTCTTGGACCATATAGTCATATGCTAAAGTAATTCACTCTACAAGTGGCTAGTCCCTATAGGAGACTTAATAGCTTTATCCATCTTGAAAGACCATGGTTAGTAATATATCACATAACATTTATGCTTCAACATACAAAGAATTTCACTCTATAACTGGAGGCCCACCCCAAGGGTACCCACTATAATTGGGGTCCACATGAGAATCTGACTTAATATACCCACAAGCCCACCTCTATAACTAGAGGTCCACCTCATAGGTACCATATGAGAATCATGACTTGAGATTACTCAAAATTCTGACTTGATATTAGTCATAATTCCACATCCTTGTACTAGAATACTTTACAACATCACCACCTCAACACATGAGGATATATGACTTGATATTACTCACAAGTCCGACTTGATATTACTCACAATTTTGACTTCATATTACTCACAAGCATGGAGAGTGACTCCTGATGTTGTACATTAAACACTCCCTCTCAACGAGGGAGGCATTCTTTTCCATACCAAGCTTGTCTCGGAAGTACCTATACTTCATCACAAACATAGGCTTTGTTAACGCATCCTCATTCTTGCAATATTCTCTTCATTGAAGTCTTACCTTACTAAACCATGTCTCTGATGAAGTGAAACTGTGTCTCATTGTGTTTTATCACAAAACACAAGGTTTTTGGAAAGCTATAGACTTGAGATTTTAACCCAGCAAGTATCTTCCCAAGCTACACTCCTTCTTGGCAGGTAGTACTATTTGCAATACACTTTTGCTTTTGTAGTACTTCTTGTAACATACATAGCTAGTATCTGAATTAAAACAAAAGTCAGATAGCATAAGATATAATAGTTTCCCTAAACTAGAAACCATGGATTTGAAATCCATCATATACAAAATATTACAACACATTAAATGTGTAATATCTATTCAAAAAGAAATCTCATCTTTCCATTGTCAATCTTTAACACTTGTTGACTTCTAGAACCTTCTACTATCTAGAGAAGTTCTCTGTGAAATTTCCATTCTCTGTGATGTTCTCAAGGCCTTACCACTTTCACAGTGTTTTCATTTATCATTTTTATTATACCACAGTACCCCACTTAGCCAACTATATGGCTATCTAACCTCTTCAAGAGGTTGATTGTTCCCCAGCAGTCTAGGCTATAACTTTTCTCGAGTATCTGATTGTCTTTGATATTCTCAGAGATCTTGACTATGTATCTTCTCATGTGGATTCACTCCATAAGAGATATTACAGCCCCTAGTTGTTTGAGTCATGTACCATGATTGTACCAGATTAGTCGGTTGAATGATTATCTTAATCAAGTTAGACATCAGAAGCAAAAATCAAGAAAAAAACTAGAGTACTTAGAACGCAAGCTAATCCATCACCTTTTGACTTCTATGAAACATATGGGGCGTCTCATCCTATACCAGATAATTACATTAAAAAGTTGCCTTATTTCTATGGAAATAATGCCATATATATTGAAAATCATTTGCAAATATTTCAGGATTATATCGAAGTTATAGGTGTAGATGATGAAGATGTTTATATGCGATCCTTAGGTGAATCATTAAGAGGAAATGTCAGGTTATAGTTTGACCATTTAGATTTGGGATCAATAATTGGATATGTCATGTTTACTAATTTTATAAAATAGGAATGGGATGGAAATGTTGATGAATCCATAGAGGAACAATCAAGCAACGATTTTGTTTATGAGGATCTGTTAAACTATGATGAAATAAGTAATGATTTTCCTCATCATATTGATTCCTCTACTCCTGAGCCAATGATGAGTGTTCCTTTGATTGATCTTTTAAGCGATCCTTCCATTTATAAGAATCTCACTAAGTATTTTAAGACTATCCTCTATGAACCTCATGGTGACAATGAGTAAAGTTCATCCTATCAAGAGTTTGACCTAAATATTGACCTAGAAGGGGAGCTCGATAGGATCATACATAATACTTTTTCATCATTACCCAAAGAAGGCATAGATAAAGAGTTATGTCTTACTTACAAATGGGATCCCAATGATTATGATCAAGAAAAATATGAGGTTGAGCATCCCATTTGCGAGTCCATCCAAGCACCTTTAGGAGAACAAATCCATAATCATTGCATGCTGGTGATAATTCGAACCAATGTTTGGAAGATACTAATTTTAATTCACCCTCATATCATACCATTGAATAAAAGGATGAGGATAGTTATGATGTGTTGGACGTGTCATATGATTATTGTGTGATTGAAAATCAAATCAATGAGAAACCTAGTGATAGTATGGATGTGAATCAACATGACCAAGAGTGTTCTTTGTTGCACCTTTCAAGCTCCTTAATAAATTACAAAGAGCCCTCAAAGAATAATTTGATTGATATTGATAGTATCCCTCATTCAAACCTTGATCAAGACGAATTGGTATTTTTCCTTGATAGCATCCCATTGAGTGAATTTTGATCCTATTCAAAAATTTGAAATCATTCCTGGAATCAATAACACCATTGGTTTGAAAGAATTTCCCTCTTATCAAATTTCAAGTTCAATCATTCCAAGCCATCTGGGAGAAAGTATTTGTTTTCAATATTTTATTCCACCCTATCATCCCAACTTTTCGAGTCTTCTTGTATGGGTTTGCACTCTAATCAAGCTATTACTTACGACAATTTCAGTCAGGAGTATGAGCATTGTCGCATAATTGGAGAAAAAGTGCCTCATTTCCCTTTTTAGGCATATTTGATGAAAACACTTTTCAATTTATCAATATTTATTATAGGTGGTTGTAGAACGTGTATAAAGATCAATTTCATCTTTTCTCCATTATTGAACAAGTGGGTCAATATCAATCTTAGTTTCATTACATTACAATTTGTTTCCGTTTGTTTCATCAATTTTTCATGGAGTGAGCAAAATTGTGTGTCCTGTGAGGTTAAATGAGGGAAATAATGATAGTTTAGGAGGGTTGAATCATCTGATATATTATTTTCTTCCATCAATTTTAAACTTGCACAGTTTTTATGATCCTATTGGGGTTTGGATGGAGGAAGCTTGCAAAAGTCAATTTCAGCCCTAGCATGGTGTTATCTTGCAATATCTAGGTATTTCTTTGATTTTCATACAACAAGTTAGAATGACATCAATTTTCATGCACATTACTTCCGAGCCATCTTTGACTTGTTACACCATTACCTGAAAAGAAATACTAATTGATCCATTCAGCATGTGCTTACACTGGATGTATGATTTTACT
Source organism: Pseudotsuga menziesii (assembly GCA_001517045.1). Lineage (NCBI taxonomy): Eukaryota > Viridiplantae > Streptophyta > Pinopsida > Pinales > Pinaceae > Pseudotsuga > Pseudotsuga menziesii. Next base: position 4,071 of record LPNX010944814.1, read on the forward strand.
TAGCACTTGTCTGATTAGTTAGAGTAGGGTAGGTATGATTGAATAAGCTCACTTGAGCAGTAGGATTTCAGTGCCTTTTTTCTTTTTTTGAGTGTTGTGTTTGATTTGAGTCTTTGCACTCTGTTTACTTTAGTGTGTTTGATTAGATTAAATGTTTATTTTATGTCATTTACTTTCAACATTTAGTTTCAACATATTTTACTTCAGTTTTGATTTCATATATATATATATTCCCATTGACATATGGTCTGTAGAGATTGGTAGAATGTCTGCTTGATGTAGGAACATGTACATATTAAAGATGAAATATATGATCAGGTGCATGATGGCGGATTGATGACATGGGTGTTGTGGATGAGAGATTTCTAAGGTTCTCAAGCACTCTATCCCTTGGACAAATTTTCCCAGGTGGAACCAGATGTTGTCACATCCATAGTAGTGGGGATACCATGATACAGATTAGGCCTGTTAGAGGCATGAGTCAGTCCTAAGGTTGAGTTGAGCACATTTTTCTTTCGATTCTAAATTATTTGTAGATCCCACTGAGTAGTCCAGTAGTGTCCCATTTCATGACTTGGTTGTGCATGAACCATTGAGAGGACTTGGTGTAGCTATGCTTCACTTAGTAGAGCAGGAAGTTGACATGTTTTTCCTTTTCCTTGAGTAGTCATAGTTGGTCATCATGCTTATATATTTAGAGACAGGGGTATTGTTGAGCAGGTATAAATGTATATTTGGGTATTACCTTTAGTCTGTCTTGCTCATATTATTAGCTTTGACTTGACATAATCACTGGAAGTGGTGACTATATATATTATTGGTTGTTTCATGAACTTGTTACTACGAGTAAATGCATGATCCTGAATGTTACGACCTTTTCATATGCTCACTAGTATTCCCTACTTTATGCAAACTTAGCCTTGTATTTTCCATGAATGGCATCACTTTTCGCTTTCCTTCCTACATTTAGTCTACTTCTATGTATGTTTTTATCCTTAAATTATGACTCTAACTTGTGAGATTGATGAGCCTTTCCCCACTTTGACCTTTGTGCATGATGGACTCCATGTTGTATTGTGTCTCGACTCTAGAGTGTGTGGCTTGATTCCTTCCCTTATGCTTGTATGATGCCTTGTGGAATGGATGTGTAGCTTTTGTCATCATATTGTCTCATTTATCCCTCAAAGTAAGTTATTCTTTGTGAAATGAAATGCATCAAAATGCATAAATGCTATATCTAAATGATGTAAAATTCCAACTACGATTAGTTGTGTTTTTAAACACTATGTTATGTACCCATACCCCGATTATCATGTGGAATTGAAAATTTCTTAAAGAACCTTTGTTCTTCTTTGAATCATCAGGAATGGCTGTGAAAATACTCCTTAACATTCATGCTTTGATACCACACTGTCATGTCCCTTCCCATCCACTGGAGAGAGAACGCGACCATAACTGCTCGCTCTTATTGTTGCAGGAGCATCCAGCTCGAAGTTCATTGAATTTTGTATGTATTTTGATGGACTCTTGACTTTGTAGAGATCTATAGAAGAATGAACTCATCTTGCGTTCACTCTATCCAAGTCTGCAGATAAATTATCCAACTTCCCAACAACAGATAAATTGATCATGTCAGTGATTAATTCAACGATCTACGAAGAAAGACCTTAGAGGAGATCGAACGACGGAGAAAGATCACGATGGAAATCGACGGTCACCATCTGTTCCGCATCTGGGAACAGATCAATGGCTGAGAATCAACAGTGCAAAATCATGAGTTTACGGAATCGGAGAAATATGGAAATTGTGATCCTGCATTCCACATCTTGCATGCGAAATAGATTGTTGTGGAAAAGAGACTTACGGAAGTAGAGATCCTCGAAGTTGCATCTTGCATCCCGCAAATTGCAGAAAGGAGAGTTGCGAAAGGAAATCTGCGGAAATAGAAATTTACAGAAGTACGTTTCCGCATCCCACATCCCTCAAGTTGTAAAAAGGAGAGTTGCAGAAGGAAAATTCAACCTGTTAAATGAAGTCTTGGACAGATTTGATCATTCAGGCCATCACCAATCCAACAATATAAGCCCCATAATTTAATATATAATGAATTGAACTTAAAAAACTGCACAGATGTGTAAAACATGCAATATATAGCGAAAGCAAATACATTCAAACCATTCAGCATGTTCATCACAATTCATTAAACAAAATACAGTTGCAAATATTACACACAAGAAATACTTATCTTGAAATAAGCTTATCACACAACAAGCTACTTCGCTGCAGTGTTCCACCCAACCATAGGTCAGTGTGCTCATCAATATCTCAGCATCACTTCCGCTCCCGAGCTGGGCATGATTCCCACAAGGAATAAGGAACACTAGCAGGCTCCCCCATAGCCAAGGATATGACAAAACTCAGCCAAGCCAACACAATTGGGTTTATCAGGATGCAAACAACAAGCCAATATACTGCTGGGTTTATCAGATTGCAGTCAGTCAAGCCAAGATTCACATTAAATACTAGCCAAGGCAACTAACAAATGGGTTTATCAGGCTACAAAGGAGCTAGAAAGCTTGAACTGCTAAGCTAGTGAGCTCAACCACTGAGCTATGGACACCTACACTAGATCGGGCTTGGATCCTAAAACATCTACACACCCAACACAAGGAAGCATCCCCTTCTCTGCTATAGAGTCCCTCAGGCTATTTTAAACCCAATTCCACTCCAAACTAGTTAAGGCCAAGGACAAAATATGCACACACACCAAACCACAATGTCAACATAGCAAAATGGGTTTTCGCTCACTCCGTGATAGAGGAGACCATTGCAAAACAACACTGAGGAAACCACAGATGACCAGTCTTTCTCATAAAATCGAGTGATCTTTATTGCTCATTCGTTCAACAAACAAAGGAGACCCCGAACCTTTGCGCGACTAAGGATGGTAACAACAGGCGATCAAACCTGAACAAAACATGGTTCTGCAAGTAGGATGAATGCACAGCACGCATGAACAGAATGGAATATAGAGAATGATCAGAATGGACCACAAAGTTTCGGTGAGAGCCAGTTGATGGACTGGGCATGCACCATGAGGAAAAAACTGAAAACGTGAAGGATGGATGATCAAAAATGTCCCGCTGCTCTCCAACACATGTGGGAAGATGAAAACGTGGATGCATGAGGGAATGTGAATAAATTTTTGGGTCTTTTCTTTTGACACATGGATTTTCCCCAATGGCTCAAGGTTAAACATCCCCCCCTCATCCTTAGGAAATCATGCCCCCATCTCAGTATTTGTTGCATTGACATAGCTGGTTGTGGGTTTTTAATTAAATTGCATATTTATAAGATGTCCAAAATTATAATGTTTCGGCTAGCACAATATACCATCGGCATCGATTTTAATCGTTGAAACATAAAATGCTAAATCAATGGTGGGGATTTTGCCTTTAGCTCCACACCATGATTAATTTCAATATTGCATCATATATATTTAATGCAAACAGTGTCAAAATTGGGGTGTTACATTCCCCTCCCCCTTCAACAACACTGTCCTCAGTGCTTTACAAAATTGAACAGAAATGCTATGCTGGTACTGCCCTCAGTGCTCCACAGAATTGAACAAAAATGAATGTGCCAATCACATGGCATCCTCTAGTTCCCATACAGCCTTTTTAGGACCATAGTGCTCCCATTGCACCTTCACCTACCCTATGGCTCGGTTCTGGAGCATTGTGACCTTCCTTCCGAGGATGCGCATTGGCTTGATTTGGAATTCTCCCTCAGGTTCCATCTGAATCACATCCCAATTTATCACATGGTTAGGATCATGTACATATCTCTTAAGCAAATAAACATGAAAAACATTATGAGCCCTAGTGCTAGCAGGCAATGCAATTCTATATGCATATGGCCCTATTCTTTCAATCACTTCAAACGACCCACAGTATATAGGTGACAGCTTGGCACAACTTCCAAGCTTCAAGGAACTCTTATTTTCCCTCACTCTGAGGTAAACATGATCCCCAACATTGAACTCTCTATTCACCCTATGCTTATCTACGTAGATTTTTTGTCTGTCCTGGGCTACTTTCAGATTCTGCCTGATCCTTACAACCTCCTGCTCCATCTCCTTGAGCAATTCTGGACCAAGCACAACTTGTCTCATTGGATTATCCCAAGTCACTGGTGTCCTACACCTCCTGCCATACAAAGCTTCATAGGGACTCATCCCTAAGGATGCTTGTTGTCCATTGTTATAAGCAAACTCTACCAAGTTTAAATAATTTTCCCACTTGGTTGGTTTTTCCATCACATACATGTGAAGCATGTCTTCAAGCACTTTATTTACTCTCTCTGTCTGCCCATCATTCTGAGGTTGGTAGGAAGTGTTAAAATTCAACTTTGTACCCAAATTTGCAAACAATCCCGTCCAAAAATTGGAAGTGAACTTGACATCTCTGTCAGAGATTATTGCCTTAGGCAATCCATGCAATTTGAAAATATCCTTCATGAATATCTTTGCAATGTCATCAGTCTTATGCGTAGACTTAACTGGTATAAAATGTGCTGCCTTTGTCAACTTGTCCACCACAACCATGTTGTCTCAAAGTCATTGGCAATCCTGTACTAAAATACATGGAAATAACTTCCCATTTCCATTATGGAACTGGCAAAAGCCACAACAAACCTGCTGGGTGTTGATGCTCAACCTTCACCAGCTGACATTTCATGCACCTTGAAATATATTCAGCTATGTCCTTTTTCATTCCTGGCCAAAAGTACTGCTTCCTAGCTATAGCAATTTTCTTCTGATATCATGGGTGACCAGAATATGGAGCTTGATGGACCTCATCCATAACAACCCTCCTCAAATCTACTACATTTGGAATATAAATTATGTTCTTATAAGTAAGGAGTCCATATTCTTCTAATTTATATCCCTCATACTTCTTTTCAAGGCTTTGCTGTTGCAACTTGTCCTTCACTTGCACATACATTTCATCTTCAGCAGTATGCCTAACAATTTGTTGTCTCAAATCTGATTGGAAAATACTAGGAGATGCCTGTGCATTTCCTGCACCTTCCTACTGAGTGCATCAGCTACCTTATTCTATTTTCCCTTTATGTGCTTGATTTCAAAATCAAACTCACATAAAAACTCCATTCATCTAGCTTTCCTAGACTTTAGAGTAGGTTGATCAAACAAATACTTTAAACCGCAATGGTCTTTCCTTAGCTCAAATATTCTTCCCATCAAGTAATGCCTCCACATCTTGAGAACATGTACTATGGATGCAAGTTCCAGATCATGAGTGGCATAGCTCTTCTCATGTTCCTTCAACTTTCTTGACTCATAACATATTACATGGTTGTCTTACATAAGAACTCCTCCAAGTACTTGACCGCATGCATCAATACACACCACAAAATCTTTCTCTGGGTCTGCAACTTTCAAGACTGGTGCACTTGTGAGAATATTCTTCAGTTGCTTGAAGCTTTCTTCACACCTCGATGTCCATTCAAACTTTATCCCCTTCCTTTGCAAAGAAGTGATGGCATGTGCAAGTTTGGAGAATCTTTCAATGAATCTCCTATAGTATCCTACAAGTACCATAAAAGACCTTACATCTATCACATTTCTTGGATTAGGCCAATTCGTAATGGCTTCAATCTTGTCATGGTCCATAGATATACCCTCTTCTGAGATAATGTGACCCAAATATTGAATTCTATCTTTATAGAAGTCACACTTTCTCAACTTTGCATACAATTGATGCTCCCTGAGCAATTGTAATGTCAATCTCAGATGCTCTTCATGCTCTTCCTCATTCTTAAAATAAATAAGAATGTCATCAAGGAAAACAAGAACAAACTTGTCCAAATACTTGTTGAAGACACTATTCATAAGGCACATAAATGTAGCTGGTGCATTTGTGAGGCCAAATGGTACCACTACAAACTCATAATGTCCATACCTTGTTCTGAAGGTTGTCATATGAATGTCTTCATCCTTGATTCTCACCTGATGGTAACCAGACCTCAAGTGAATCTTTGAAAATACCTTTGCTCCTCTCATTCAATCAAAGAGGTCATCAATCTCAGGCAAAGGATATGTATACTTCACTGTGACTTTGCTCGACTGTCTGTAATCAATACACAACCTGAGTGTACTATCTTTCTTCTTCACAAACAGAACTAGTGCTCCCTAAGGAGACACACTCATCTTGATATACTTATTCTCCAACAACTCTTGCAGTTGCATCTTCAACTCTAGCATTTCCGGTGTACTCATTCTGTAGGGCGCCTTGGACACTGGTGCTACTCTTGGCACAAGCTCAATTTTGTAATCAATGTCTCTATTTGGAGGAAGCTCTGGAATATCATTAGGAAAAACATCCTTGAATTCTCAGAAGACATGAAATTCATCCAACCTAGGAGTTTCATTCTCTGTTGTCTCCAAAATATGAGCTGCATACAACTGGAAAACTTTCCTACAAAACTTCTTCAGCTGCATTACTGAAATTTTCCTCACAGAAATCACCTTTGGAATGCCTCTTATAATTCTTGGGTTCCCCTCTTCATCCATGCATTAAAAATTCTTATTATAACAGTCGAGCTTTACCCTGAGAGGTTCTAACCAATCCACTCCAATGAGAACATCATAGGAACTAAGTTGTAGAACATTTAGATCTACACAAGTGACCAATCCATTCATAACCAACGAACATTTCTCTACCACTTCACTAACCTTCCTCTTAGTTCCAGTGGCTAGCTGAACTAGCCACGATTTGCTATGCTTTACTTTCTTAAAGGCACAAATATCCACTACTCTAGGAGAAATGTAACTATGAGTAGAACCAAGGTCAATAAAAAAAGAAATAGATTGCTCAACAAACTTACCTGCAACTTCAACCACAGTTGACCGATGATCTGCCTGACGGTCTTCTAGCGCTGCATAAATTCTAGGGACGACCCTGGCTACTTGACCCACTATTTCTTCCTCTTGAATGTTGTAAGCTGGCCTTGCATTCTCATTCTCAAGTGGACACTTCATGCGCATGTGGGGTCCTCCAAATTTCCCACATTGGAGTGGTTCTTTGTTCTGTTGTGGATCTCCCGGATTTTCTTCCACCACTCTAGTTGGCTACTTCTCAACTTGGGATGGATACTTCGGTTGATTCCTAAAGTTAGAAGGTTTGAAACCTTTCTTCCTTTGTTCATACTTCTCATTCTTCTTTTCCTTCCATGTCTTATGATAATTAGGTTTTCCTTTGCTTTGCTCATAGCAATACTTAGCTTTCCTTATCGCTTCTTTCAGAGTTCTAGGTTCATAAAACTTAATTCTATCTTTGTAAGACTGAGGAAATCCACTTAGGAAACGCTGGATTCTTACCTTTTCATCTTTGATGTACTTGACATACCTCAACAGCTCCAAGAACCTGTTTTCATACTCTTCCATGGTCTATTGTCCCAATCTTATCTCATGGAATTCTTTGATCTTATCATCATAGTAATTGTCAGAGAGGTACTTATGCTTGAAATACTTCTGAAACTATTTCCACACAATATTCCTTTAATTAATCTTTTTCACTTGCCCAAAGTGTTCCCACCATATGGATACTCTTCTAGTCAAATTCAAGATGGCTACTCTAGCCTTCATATTTCCATAGTAGTCTTGGACTTGGAAATATTTCCTCATCCCAAGAAGCCAAGCTTCAGCTTCTTGACCATTCTTTATCTCACCATTGAAGGTAGGAGGCCTTGCCTTCTTAAATTCATCACGTGAACGGTTTTGGTAGCACCTCTTTCTCTTATTCTCGTGAGAAGAAGAACTTGAACCACTAGTGGATCCTTTAGAGTTAGACGACCCACTAGGATATCTCTTTCTTCTTCTAGCAGTGCTCTTACTTCCTTCTAGTCTTATTGTCCGGTCCTCAGAGTTCATTCACCTATGAATGGCTGTCAAAATTTTGCAACATGGCTACATTCGGCTGATTCTACTCCTCCAGAGCCTTAACCAATCTTTCATTATCTACCCTGTAACTTTCCATCTCCACCCTTAGGCTTCTCATGGTGGCTGCCAAATCTGGGGGAGTATCTTGAAACCTCCTCCCATTAGACTATGTCTCAACATTTCCATCTTGGACATTCCCCCCCATAGCATCTTCCTCGCATTCATTGGGGTTCTATGCATCATCACACATGTCAGTTCTCATGGCTCAGCTAAACCAAATTTAACGAACTGCACTATCTGGAATGATGCCCTTTGAAGGTGACTATAATTCTGCAAAATGTGTTAATAAACAAAATTGTTAGCTGCATAATAAAATAAGAAGTAAAAACCATTTACCAACAACTCCGTTAACTGTTCAACTTGGACCATTAAGGACCAATGCTGCAACCCTGTTGTAATCTCACAGATCACATAAGGTTACCAATAATACATACTAAAACATATAAATATACAGAGACAAGAGACAAGACAGATAGGATAGAATAGAATACTTTATTATAATGAGTTCATACAAAGCACAGAACTGAACTGAGTTCTTGTGTGGCTCAACAGCCTAATATATACAAGTTACAAATAGTTACAAAAAATAACTACCTGTCGGTTCGGTGAACCGACACGACTCTTAGTTAGCCGACTTAATTAACTAGTTTAGTCGGCCGACCGACGTAGTCGGCTGATCGACTAGTCGGTCCATCGACTTAGTCGACTGACTAAGTCGGTCTTCGTTCAAGTCGACTTATGTCGACTTGATCCTTCTACATCTCCCCCACGAACAAAACATTTCTTCGTCCCGAAGAAACAGGGAGGTACAAAAATTTGTTGGTCGGACCCTGCAAAATGGCTACTGAGGTGGACTGTGCGGACGGATAGTTGGTCTTCTCTGGACGTAGACTTCGACTATTGCTGGTGCAGTGACGGCAAGCTGATGCTGGAAGTCTGTCCATGTCTGTAAGGCTTTCTGAATGTCGATCGTTAGAGTAGTTAGACTCGACAGTACTGACATCTTCTCTGCCATAGGCATTTCTGCAATGTGCTCCATGTTGGGACCCAACATTTGGTTCTGTTCTTCTGCAGCATCAAGGAGTCTTTTCATTTGCGGGCAGATGTTGTCGACCTTCTCTAAGTTTGGAAGGGCTTGCTGAACCCACTGATGAGCTTCCCGTTCTAGTTTCTACAGTTTGCTATTTTCCATGACAATCTGCTTGTCAATAGTCTGCCTCATTTCTGCCTCCGTCGACTTACGTCCCTCCAAGGCCTGAATACCTTGCCTTGTCTGCCTGGTCTGATGATAGACTTGCCCATAATGAGTAGGCCAGTCTCTCAGCACTTCCTCAGTAACAATGGATTCCTCCATATGGTCCTGTAATACTTTGTAAGCCTCCGAAAATGCAGTGTGCTGGTTCAAGAGGAGTCGGGCGGTCTCTTCCTTTTGTTCTGCTTTAGTCTCTTGGAGATGTGTCTGGATGGTCGACACCAAACTTTCAAACAGCTGAAATGCCCTTTCCAGAGGTCGGTCTGTAGCAACTTCGACTGGGCCTGGGGTGATAGTTTGTGTAAGAGACCTACACTTGCCGAGAAACTCGACCTGTTCAGCCTCCTTGTCCTTGAGCTCTTTTTTTGTGTGGTCGTCCTCTTCTTTGACTCTCTAGCCAAAGTTTTGAGTAGTTGGCCGACCTCTGTGTCGGTCAACCCACTTGCATCCTTTAAAGTGATCCGCAGGCGGGATGGGCTGTGGTGTTCTATCTTTTTCTTGTGCTTTTCTACATCCTGCTCCTGAGTGCCTGCAGTAGGTGATGTTGGTTCTGTGGTGGGCGAAGCAGAGGTCGAAGGTGCTTGTGATTGAAGGGTTGGTTCAGTGTTCGGGGGTGCTTGTGACTGAAGGGTTGGTTCAGTGGTCGGGGGTGCTTGTGACTGAAGGGTTGGTATGTCCCCTTCCGGTTGTGAAGATGATGGTGGGTTTGGCTGTGAATCGGGGGGTGGTGGAGGTGGTGGGGTTGATGGTGGTGGAGAAGAAGTGGGGGTATGGACTTTAGGGGGGGTGTGTTGGGAGCTTTGTTCAGAAGACATAGTGTCTTCCGGCGGTGTGGTTGGATCCTGGTAATCTGTGGTAGTCTGCTCGTGGCCTATAATATCACCACCATCATGGATCCTTGTGAATGTAGTTGTTTGTTGGGAATATATCTTTTGACTTGCCTTGAGGGGGGTTGTGGTCTTAATCGTCTGGGCTGTTTTGAATAGTTGAGGCAGAGTTGCAAAGAATGCTTTAAGCTTAGCATCCTGGCTGGCTTTGGCTCTGAGTGCCTCCGGGATTGCTTGTTGATATTCTTCCATGGGGTCGCCCAACTGTTCTGCCGGTGCTTGTTCCTCGACCACAGGCATCGGGGACGGAGGAGGGGGGGTCGACACAAGGTCGATGACGTTTTCAGGCGTCTGTTGTGTTTTAGCTTTCTTGGGACAAGCTTCTGGGGTGCTTGCCTCAATATATCGTTGAAACTGGGTTTCAACCGACACTTTATTGGCGCGGGCGTCTTCGACAATGTCGACAGCCGTGGCTGCGAGTTCTTCGTCGTCGTCGGATGAGTCAAGAATAAGCTTGCGCTTACCCCTGCCTGTTTGTTGTTTTTGTGTCTTGAGTCTCTTCCTGGAAACCGCTATCTCCTTAGCAAGCTTCTTGATGTTGCTCCTTGATAGGGCATACTCAGGGTTGTCCTCTTCGTCTTCACCTGTCTATTCTTGAATGGGTTTGACGAGGGCGAGGGCCGGAGGAGTTGTCTGTTGCACTGGTGGCTGTGTTTGTAGTGTTGGTTGTTGTGGTTCTGTCGGCTAGGGGTCGACAAACTGTGCAGTCGGAGGTTTCACAGTAATATGCACCCGACTAGTGGGCACGGTCGGGGTATCCTCCGACACGAATGTATTGATATATAGATTAAGCTCATAGTCCTCCTCCTTCTCCTGGTCTGTCAGCGGTTCGATGGTAGAGAAGTCGACCTTTTTGGCAGCCTCCGGAATGGGTACCTTTGCTCCTGCCTGTCGGGTCAATTCTCTGAAAATTTGTTCAACTTTCGGGTAGTAGTCGAGATCTTTTGCTTTAGGGTCTTGACCTCGCATGTACCATACATATGTATGGTCGAGTGCTAACTGGATGTGTGAGTCGGCCGGGAGGTTTCGTCGGATGTTTTGGGGCACCCTCCACCTTGTCGTCCAAACCTTTAACTGATGGAACCAAGTCTCCAAGAAGACTTTCATGAGCTAGCTCGTGCAGGGTGCATTTTTGTGAGAAAGGTTTGAAACGGTGCATCTCAAATCTAGTCGGCTCCCGGAAGACTGGACTGCCTTCCGGGAAGAAGTGATACATGACTATCCAGATAATAAGGGAGGGGAATTTGATAATACCTCCCGTCTCCTGGCAGCGTTCATAGATGGTTTTAACCATGTCGGCGACATAGTCTCCCCATCGGTAGAGTCTTCCGTTGGTGGCGATTGTGTCGACCGCCTCCAGCATCTCCAATTTAAGGTCGCTGCTTCGACCGGCCAAAGTAAGGGTGATTGCGATTATTTTTGCCACAATCTGTGGTGTTCAGGTCGCAATCTGTCCTATCATTAACCCTTTAGAGTTTTTCCCAGTCGGTGTGCCTGTAAGTTTTTGGACAAGTCCCTCCTTGATCCCGATTGGGACATGGTCGCCTTTGTTCGACAGACCCGTGAGCGCCGAAATAACATCCTCGGTGATGTCAATTGGTTGGTCGAAATAGAATCGGCCGTTGTGGTAACGACTGATAATAAATTTAACAGCGGCTTCCTTCGTCCCACCGAAGCTGGCCATCAATGGGGCGTTAGGGTACTGGAGAATGCTGCTGTTCCGGACTTTCTCAGCGGCGTGGGTCATTTTACTTCCTTCATATGCCCAGTCTTGGATTTCGGCCTAGAGTTTCTGAAATGGACCCTCCTGGACCTTAGCAGCTTTGATATTCTTCAGTATTTGGACCAAGGGTGTGTCCTCTGCCTGCAACTCCTTGGCCTTCGCGGCGGCTCGGGTGAGTTTGGGTGCCATGACTTCGGAATGGTCGGAATTTGAACAGGGTTCATGGGTGCTGGTCGATGGAGGATGTGAGTGCTCTGTGTGTAAGGGGTGTGGTGAATGAACTTTCGGCGGTCCATTATTTATAGGCGTGGGAATGGTGGAGTGTCGAACTGGATGTATTAATGGCGGACTTGACAGTCCAACTGTAATACTTGAGTGCGATTTGGGAGATCTGGTGCGGTGCTCGAGACCATTAATGTGTGATGGGACTCTCGAGGTCGACGGTCGGTGTCGGTGATGAAAACGGTCGGCAGGAATGGTCGATGAAAATGTTGTCGGTTGTCGAAGGGGTGAGTTGCTGTCATGCTGGGTATTTTTGAGTGGATTGTTTTGTTTTTGGAATTTTTCTAACTTTTTATAGGTTTTTGATTGACAGTTACGGTCGTTATGTTTTTTTCTCTCTCTTTTTTTTTTTTTTGAATCAGTTTCTGTATCGTTTAATTCGGGCTCCATTGACGAGCTTCCGAAATACTAGGCCCTGTAATGTTTTTAGTCAGACTGAACCATTGGGTTGGATTTCTTCGACAATATAGGGTCCCATCCATTCTATGTGTAGTTTCTTTGGTTTTCCTTTTACTCGACTGTTATAGAGTAAGGCAAGGTCTCCGACCGACAAGTTTTTGTTCTTGATGTTACGGTCGTGCCAGGCTTTCTGCTGTTGTTTTTGAATTTCCTGGTGTTGAATAGCCATAACTCTATGTTCTTCCAGCTTACTGAGTTGGAACAGTCGATCCTTTCTTGCATGCTCGACATCGACATGTAGTAGTTGGGATACAATAGGTGCCTGCTATCTGAAGTGTAAGGGGACGACTGCTTCTTGTCCATATACCAGTCGAAAGGGAGTTTGGTCGGTCGACCGTTTATACGCAGTCCTATAGGCCCATAAGACTGCAGGGATTTTCTCGTCCCAGTCATCTTTGTCGGTATTGCATATTTTAGTCAATCCTTTGGTCAGTGTTTTATTAAAAGCTTCAATTGCACCATTCGACTGAGGATGGTATGCTGTACTTCGTCTGTGGTCGATGTGAAACTGGTCGGTTAAGTTTTTGATAGTTTTGTTAATGAAGTGTGATCCCTGGTCGCTGATTAATGTGAGTGGGCATCCAAATCGAGTAATAATGTTTTCATAGATGAATTTAGCAGCTATCTCACTTGAACATGTTTCGACAGGTTCAACTTCTGCCCATTTAGTAACATATTCCACTGCAGTGATAATATATCTGGCACCTGATCGTCGGGCTGGGACAAGGAATGGTCCTATGAAGTCTATGGCCCAAATTTCAAATGTGAGACTAGGGTTTACAGAGATCAGGGGAATTTCTGTGCTCGGCAGTGGTCGACCAAGTCGTTGGCATCTGTCACATCGACTAACAAAGTTTTTACAATCCTTGTGAAGTGTCGGCCACCATAATCCAGACTGTTGGATTTTCTTAGCAGTTGTGTCAGCCTGAAAATGTCCTCCTGTTGGTCCATAATGTGCTTCGTGCATGATCTGGTCTCGTTCATGGTCGAGTACACATCTTCTAAGAACATCATCTAACCCTATTTTGTATAGAAATCCATTGATGAGGCTGTAAGGGGAAGCCTTCATAGCTAGAATTTGCTTCTTCTTAGTATTCAGGCCTTCTGGGGCCTGACCTGTTTCCAAGAACTGAGCAATCTCCTCCAGTTCTTCTGGTACCGCTTCTATACGAAATAGGTGTGCGTCCGGCAAGTCGTCGTCGACTCCGATCGGTTCTTCGCCTGTGTCGATACGGGATAGGTGGTCGGGCCCGACATTGAGCTTTCCTGGTCGGACTACTACTTCAAACTCAAACTCTTGAAAGAGAAGTAGCCATCGACAAATTCTTCCATGATGAAGGGGTTTATTAACAAGGTATTTCAACACTTGATGGTCGGTGTAGAATATGAAAGGGTTGGCTAATAGGTAATGTCGATACTTTTGAAGGGAAAAGACCATACCTAGGGCTTCCCTCTCGGTGGTCGAATAGTTCTTTTCAACCTTATTGAGTTTTCGACTGCTGTAAACTATAGGGTAATCCATCCCATCGTCTCCTAATTGAGTCAGGATTGCACCAATAGCTATCCCTGATGCATCAATATGTACATGAAACTTGGTTGACCAATTTGGAAATCTAAGTATGGAGGCTTCGACCAGTTTTATCTTCAGTTTGTCGAAGGATATTTGGCATTCCTCTATCCACCTAAATTCTTGATCTTCTTTTAGCAGCTCTTCCAGAGGGTAAGTCATGTCTGAGTAATGTCTGATAAACTTCCTATAATACCCTGTATGTCCCAATAACACCCGAACTTGTTTAGGGTTTATTGGAGGCTTCAAGTCGAGGATGATTTTAATTTTGGCAAAATCAACCTTAATACCATCTTTTCAAACAACATGTCCTAGTAGTATCCCTATGGGGGTCATAAAGATACACTTCTTTATGTTTAAGGAGAGTTGGATCTGTCGACATCTCTCCAGCATGAGTCGGAGCCATGTGCAGTGGTCCTTTAGGGTGGAATATATAGTCCAGTCGTCGAAGTAGACTGCCATGGTTTTATAGATGTATTCTTGGAAAGTTTTTACAACAATTCTGGAAAAGACTGCAGGTGCATTCTTTAGTCCAAAAGGCATAACCCTATAAGTAAAAGAACCAAATTCACAGACAAATGTCGTTTTCTTCTGGTCTTCCTTTGCTATAGGGACTTGGTTATATCCTGAAAATCCATCTGTAAATGAGTAGCATTCATGTCCTGCCACTTCATTCAAGATTTCATCAGCATACGGGGTTGGGAATGGGACGGTTAGGGTGACTTTGTTAAGCTCTCGAAAGTCGACACAAATTCTTAATCTGGTCGGGTCATGTTTCTTAGGTTGGACGACCATGGGACTTTCCCATTCCGACTGGTCGATGGGGTAGATGATCCCTGCTACTAACATGTTGTCTATTTCATTCTTAACTATCTCCTTATACTTATGAGCTAATTTATAAGGTCGTTTCTTAACAGGTCGGACATCAGGTTTTGTATCTATTTTCATCTCTCCCATTTCCTGTACTAGTCCTTTTAAGTCTTTGTAATCCCTGGCAAAGACGTCTTGGAATTCTCTAAGTAAGTTTATGATTTCAGAGGTTTGGTGTTCATTCCAATAGTCTCCAATCTTAGCTAACTTTGGACGGTCGTCATTTGAAATGTCGACCTCCTTGGTTTTCACTTTTGCATCCAGCCACTCTGGTGCTTTAGCTTCATTGATCGGTCGACTTCCCTCTGTGAACTGTGAGAATGTAGCAGGAAAGTCGGCTGCAGTCATTTTGTCAATGTCGGGTTTATGTGTGCTCCCGATTTTCAAGATGGAATATATAGGTTTGTTAGTTTCACTGTGGTCAGGGTTCCATCTCGACCTGCAGAGCTTTAGTTAGCGCATCTTCATATGTCTTAAAAGTTTCCAGACTGATATGTCAGCGAATTTTTTGTGATAAGCCTGCAAGAAACCATTGAATTAGAAATTGTTCATCAATAACATAATCTAATTGACTCAACAGGTCCTTCCAGCGTTTGTCATAATTGTGGACAGTTTCTCCTAGCTTCTGTTGGGTTGTTTTCAGCTTCTTGGCTGCCAGGTGCTTAGCGTCTGGGGTTTTGAAAAAGGACAAGAATTGCACCTTTATCTCAGCTTTGGTCGCCTTGGGGGTCCTTTCTGTGAATGTCATGAACCATGTCAAGGCTCTTTTGCATAGGGCCCCTGTGAACTGGGCCATCTGTCGTTCTTCATCAGTCACCTGGTTTGCATCCCAGATGGATTCGCAGACGAACCAATGTCGTCTGGGATCTTCATCCCCCTCATAGAGAGGAATGTGAGTAGTTCCGTGACCCATGTATGAGTCGCTGTCACTACTCTCCGACGGTGGCGGAGGTGGGGGTGTGGGTGGTGGTGAAAGAGGTGGGGTTGTTGATATAGTCGAACCTGTGGGGTTTTGATCGACAGAACTTATGCTTCCGTCGGTGGTCGATTATTTCTCGTCGTACAGTGGATTGTTGATAATTTGTCTTCTCAATGTTCCACTGTCACTCTACGTGCTTTGGTCTGACTCTTCGGTATCTTCTAAAGTTGTATGTGGCAGGGGAGGTGCTCCTTCGTGTGTCGGTAGGAGCAAGTGGATACTCTGAAAGGAAGGTGCCATCTGAAAGGTCACCCAGTTCCCTTCGACCGGTCGGCGTATAACAAGGTGTCGTCCTGGGTACAGTTCATCACCTAGTCGACTCCAGATTGTGATGTCACCAGCTCTCAGTCGGAGGTCGTCTTCAATAATAGTATGTATTACGGTATGTGGATTGGCTGGGGACAGGGTTACTTCATCAGGAATCGTTATTTGGAGAGCTTCTTGTTGCTCTATCCACACTTCCTCTTCCTTAGGGGCCGTCTCTACGCCTTCTTCATGTCGGTCATGACCCGACTCTGGCGGATTCTCATCTCGGTCGGTCTCCCTAGGGTTTTGTTCTCGACGCAGCTCTTCGGCTCGTTCTCGTCTGGCTTCCCTTCTTTGCTGTCTTTTATCCCGCTCGATTCTCTTAATGTCCGACATACTTTCATACAATACTATTCCTTCGGGTCCTGTTCGGTCGACTGTTCATTACTGGCTTAAATCTGGTCGACTAGTATCCACTATGCTCCCTCTTCGACACACGACCAGCTACCCCCCCATAGCCTACCCGACGCTTTTTAGAAAGCTCGGATAATGCTGTCTATTTATTCAGGAAGTATTCCCACTCCCTTTCAGTGATGATTTTTTCCCACTTCTTTTGCTTCTCCACCCAGTTAGTGTTTGATGGCGGTTCGTACAATGGCGGTCAAGGTTCGACGGTATGGCCTGCTCCTTTCTCGATCAAGAACTTGAACAGTAGGGTCGGTAAGGAGCACATAAATTGGTCGGTGAAATCTGTGTAGAATTTAGCTTTTAGAGTTTCCACAAAGGTTCGGTCTTCTAGTGCTTGCTCCTCACAGAAGTCGTCGACGATCTTTTCACACCACTCCGACAGATTTGTTCTACCCCCTCGAATAAGTTTCTCCAGCAACTGTTCTTCTTTAGTTGCGTCGGTCTTTTTCATCCAGGAGTTGCTTCAGTAGTTGTGGCACGGATTCGACAAACTTCTCGTGTGTTTCGGTGAAAAATCTGGCTTTGGCTTCTGCAACTGTTAGTCTGTTCCTACGTGCGTAATTTTGTAAGTAGTTGGCAATCTTACGCTCCCACCAGTCCTTGATCTCCTGCTCTGGTATCATAGGTAAGCATATATTCTAGACATGTACTACCGGCAATAGAACCAATGTTGTAATCTCACAGATCACATAAGGTTACCAATAATACATACTAAAACATATAAATATACAGAGACAAGAGACAAGACAGATAGGATAGAACATAATACTTTATTATAATGAGTTCATACAAAGCACAGAACTGAACTGAGTTCTTGTGTGGCTCAACAGCCTAATATATAAAAGTTACAAACAGTTACAAAAAATAACTACCTGTCAGTTCGGTGAACCGACACGACTGTTAGTTAGCTGACTTAATTAACTAGTTTAGTCGGCCAACCGACGTAGTCGGCTGAACGACTAGTCGGTCCATCGACTTAGTCGACTGACTAAGTCGGTCTTCGTTCAAGTCGACTTGCTCCTTCTACAAACCCACAGCTCTGATACCACACTGTCATGTACCCATACCCCGATTATCATGTGGAATTGAAAATTTCTTAAAGAACCTTTGTTCTTCTTTGAATCATTGGGCATGGCTGTGAAAACACTCCTCAACATTCATGCTCTGATACCACACTGTCACATCCCCTCCCGACCACTAGAGAGAGAACGCGACCATAACTGCTTGCTCTGATTGTTGCAGTAGCATCCAGCTCGAAGTTCATTGAATTCTATATGTATTTTGATGGATTCTTGAATTTGCAGAGATATATAGAAGCATGAACTCATCTTGCGTTCACTCTATCCAAGTATGTGGATAAACTCTCCAACTTCCCAACAATAGGGAAATTGATCCTGTCAGTGATCAATTCAACGATCGATGAAGAAAGACCTCAGAGGAGATCGAACAACGGAGAAAGATCATGATGAAAATCAATGGTCACCATCTATTCCACATTTGGGAACAGATCAACGACTGAGAATCAACCTGCAGAATCAACGGTGCGGAAAGCCTGAGTTTGCGGAATCGGGGAAATATGGAAATTGTGATCACGCATCCCGCATGCAAAATAGACCATTGCAGAAAGGAGAGTTGTGGAAGTAGAGATTCGCAAAGCCACATCTTGCATCCTGCATCTCGCAAGTTGCGGAAAGGAGAGTTGTGGAAGGAAATATGTGGAAATAGAGATTTACAGAAGGACGTTTCTGCATCCCGCAAGTTACGGAAGGAAAATTCAACCTATTAACAGAAGTCTTGGACAGATTAGATCATTCAGGCCATCACCAATCCAAAAATATAAGCCCCATAACGTAATATAGAATGCATTAAACTTAAAAGTGTACACAGATGTGTAAAACATGCAATATATAGCGAAGGCAAATACATTCATCAAAGCATTCAACATGTTCATCACAATTTATTAAACAAAATAAAGTTGCATAGATTACACACAAGAAATACTTATCTTGAAAGAATCTTGTCCCACAACCAGCTACGTCGCTGTAACATTCCACCCAACCAAAGGTTAGTGCACTGATCAATCTCTCAGCATCACTGCCACCCCCGAGTTGGGCATGATTCCCACAAGGAATAAGGAACACTAGCAAGATCCCCCATAGCCAAGGATACAACAAAACTAAGCCAAGCCAACGCAGTTGGGTTTATAAAGCTGCAAACAACAAGCCAGTATATTGCTGGGTTTATCAAA
The DNA here is from genome assembly GCA_001517045.1 of Pseudotsuga menziesii. Taxonomy (NCBI): domain Eukaryota; kingdom Viridiplantae; phylum Streptophyta; class Pinopsida; order Pinales; family Pinaceae; genus Pseudotsuga; species Pseudotsuga menziesii. The sequence goes on from LPNX010944814.1 coordinate 23,075, forward strand.
CTGCAATCAGTCAAGCCAACATTCACATTGGAGACCAGCCAAGCCAACTAATATATGGGTTTATCATGCTGCAAAGGAGTTGGAAATCTTGAATTGCTAAGATAGTGAGCTCAACCACCGAGCTATGGACACCTGCACTAGATCGGTCTTGGCTCCTAAAACATCTACACACCCAACACAAGGAAGCATACCCTTCTCTACTGTACAATCCATCAGGATCTGCCTTCCATGCCAGTGTTGTTCAGGGTGTGCAAAGAAGAAAAACCAGCCCCTCTAGATCTATTTGTGAGGTTCCTTCCTACACTAGGTTTATCAATCTAGTTCAAACCCAATTCCACTCCAAACCAGTTCATACCAAGGAAAAAATATGCACACATAGCAAACCACAATGTCAACACAGCAAAACAGGCTTCCACTCACTATGTGATAGAGGAGACCATTGCACAACAACACAGAGGAAACCACAGATGACCACTCTTTCTCATAAAATGAAATGATCTCCACTTCTCTCTGGTTTAACAAACAAAGGAGACCCTGAACCTTTGTGCGGCTGAGGATGGTAACAACATGTGATCAACCCCAAACAAAACATGGTTCTACAAGCAGGACAAACACACAGCAGGCATGAACAGAATGGAATAGAGAATGATTAGAATGGACCACAACATTTTGGTGAGAGCCAGATGATGGACTAGGCATGCACCATGAGGAAAAAACTGAAAACGTGAAGGATGGATGATCAAAAACGTCCTGCCGCTCTCCAACATGTGAGGGAAGATGAAAACATGGATGCATGAGGGAATGGGCATACATTTTTGGGTGTTTTATTTTGACACATGGTTTTTCCCCAATGGCTCAAGGTTAAACATTCCCCCCCCCTCATCCTTATGAAATCATGCCCACATCTCATTATTTGTTGCATTGACATAGATGGTTGTGGGTTTTTAATTAAATTGCATATTTATATGATGTCTAAAATTATAATGTGTCGGATAACACAACATACCATCGGCATCGATTTTAATCGCTGAAAAATAAAACGCTAAATCAATGGTGGGGATTTTTCCTTTAGCTCCACACCATGATTAATTACAATATTACATCATATATATTTAATGCAAACGGGGTCAAAACCGGGGTCTTACACACTAGGCCTGAGCTAATTGAAAGCTAATAAACTAGTTAGAATCCAAGGGATGAGAAATCATCCTTTGTATGATGTAAGGCCATTTTCCCCTACAGGGCAACAAGTGGAAACTCCATTGGGGCTATGGATGCTTGCTAGTAGTGGAGCTAGGCAGAATCATTATTTGGGGCCCATAAGGCTATCCCAGGCACCTGCCCTTGGAGGTTGGCTAGTAATATTATGAAATGTGAAATGATTTGAAAGTTCAATTCTTAAAATGTGCTTGTTAGATTCTATTGGTGATACTCCGAGCACTCTAACCATTTGTGAGACACCTCATTCCCTAATGTTTTCCATCATTCTTATTATCAATTTGGTTCCCATTATCCTTGCTACTCTGATAGATCACATGGTCAAATTCAAAACAAGTCAAACCCTATAAGCCTAGCCTTGTTGGTTCACCCCCACCAATAATAGAAACTTGGTTATGTTTGTAAGTGAGCATGTATAAAGAGCTTCGTGAAATCTCGTGTATATTACTCTAAATACAGTTATTTTATTGGTTGATTGATATGTCAGCATTTGTCATGCTACTTATGTTTTAGTTGGATATTGATATGGATAAGAGAACATCATTTTCCCTTGTGCACATGGATCGGTTTGTGAAGTTGGGAAAAGGAAAGCAAGTTACAAGAAGAAACATTTTTGGCATCAAAATCAGCACATTATCCATAAAAAGTGACCATTGCTTCTCTAAGAAATCAATTTGGAAATTGTTTGGCTAAGGAACGACATGGGACTATTTATTTTGATGTGTTATGGCTCCATGGATCATGATTCCATATATATACCTTGGTGAAGGTTGTTTTTGAAAGTTTTATCATTATTATACCTTGTACCATATCAAAGTGATGTATTATGTCCCTAGGTGTCTAAGTTATGGCCTTTAGGTGACCCCTTTTAATGTATTATCATGTAATGCCACTTTATACTTAATATTTGGGAATTATGAGGTAATTTTCCCCCTCATCATCAGTGATCCATTATTATTTTAAAATATGAACCTCCATCATTTATTATCTTTATATCTCAACCGTCGGATCATGAGTTTGTTAAAAAGTGGACATCACTCTCTCCTTATTTAAGAGCGATGATCCTCTAATGAAAAGTGGGACTTTTGGCTCTGGATTGAATAATAGAGAAATCGATTGTTCCCTTACCATTTTGATTTTATTTGTGGATGCTTGGGATTGATAGTGTTATGATCTGTACCTTTTCATTATCCATTGATTAGTACACAACTTGACATTTCTTGTCATGAATTTTGTTTGTAGGACACAATCGATTTGGGGAAAACAATTTGGTTAATGTCCTTCATCTTCCTCAATCGATTGGTGGCATGGAGTTGTCTTGTTTGATTTTGATAGCCATTCAAGAAAATTTCTTCTTGTTTTCTTTTGCATGCATTTAGTTTCTCTTGTCATGGATTATTTTGTGGATCTTATTTACTATTTTGTGTGGTAGGGAGGGCACATTGGTGGATATTTTCGTGGACAAGTAAAGGCTAACAAAATCACTCGATATCTCTTGGATCCTGGTTAGTTTTAAAATATGTTTCTCTCGTTTTCTTTCTTTTCCATATGTCATCCAAAATATAAAAAGTCAAAAATCAAAATCTACTTTTCATTTTCTTTTTCAAATCACATTTTGTGTGTGTGGTCGAATTCCTCAGAGGGCACATCATTTTTCTTGCTTGTATGGAATTTGCGTTAACCTTGGCTATCATTATGTAGAAATATATGACTTATATCGAGCCACGAATTAATTGGTCTAATTAAATATAAATTTCACTTTGAAATTCAAATTCGTTGGTTAAAGAACCTTGTTGGCCCTAGGTAAAGTTTGGGATATTTGGGTACCCGTTTTGAGAAAATGGTCCACATGTGAATGAAGCTGCGATGAACAGGTTAGGAAAAGTGGCCAGATCTGAAATTTTAACCGAAAATAAAGGGAAAAAGGTTGTTTTGACGAAGTTCAACTGAAAGGTTGGTTAGACGGTTAGGATTTTTTGTCTACTTACATTTATGGGATCAAGTAGTGGGCGTTGGTTGTAAAACGACCAAATAGAGCCTATAAAAATGTAATGGGTTGGGAGTTTTGAGGTTAGCCAGTTATTCAGAAGAGAATATACTTTTTGTATTCTATCAAAGAAAATATGTATAGTTTTTTCCGAAGTTTAAATTGAGATAGATTCGCGAGTATGAAGATTGATTTGTAGGTTGTGTGTGCAGATCTAATGTAATGGATTTTTGTGGAGATGTCTGCAGGATTTGTGCACATACCTAAGATTCTGAACTATGACTCTATAATATTAACGAGTGCTTTTGTGTTTTTTCTCATCATGGGTTTCCACGTTAAATCTTTGGTGTCTATTGTGCATGTTGTGTGTGTTGAGTAATTATTTTGTTAATGATGCATCACTAGATAATTATGAAGGGATGAATGGATGAAATACCAATTGAAGGAATGTTATGCTTTTGGGAATTTACTGAAATATCATAAATGAATATGAGAATATTTGTCGTTGTTCAAGATCTTTCAAATTTTGGTCTACACTATATGACGAAGTTCGCCTTCATTATTATAGAAACTTAGTTTGTTCGGTCCCCATAGGTACCTCAGGTGAGACCTCATTTTCCTTGTAGATGTTGTCGAAAGGGATAAACCCCTTTCGGGTCGGTATCTTGGGTTTTATTGGTATGTTAGTGTGTGAACTTGGGTTTTGTTAAGATTGTGCCAACAAATGGTTCCCTTTTCGGGACTGAGATCATTGTGAAGGGGATATGTTTATGTGGCATCCGTCGAAGCCTGAGATCGAGGTGTGGCTAGATCAGAAGTCAAAGGAGTTTTCTCAAGAAGAAAATCAAGATCCATGATTGAATCCAGGACAGTGGTTGTCAAGGTATGTTTATTTTGATATCCATGAAAATTTTTTCGACAAGTTTCCTATTTTGTTTAAATAGTGGTTGTCAAGGTTGACATTCCAAAAGATGAACTTCCAAGGGGGCGAACTTAAGATCTGGACACCTCAATTGATCCAGTAATGGAAGTGTATGAATACCAAGATATCATGGGATGTCGACTATTGGGTTGATAGTATCCTAGAGGGATATACCATTGAGTTTTATGTTAATAATATCAAATCATATAGTGAAGCAGAGTAGAAATTATTTAGATTTCCACGAGGTAGGTATTGAAATCTTTGAAATTGTGTATTAAGATGTTGTATTGTGAAAAATGGGTTTTGAGAATGAACTTCGATGAGTAAATTGATTCTATGTGAAGGAAATGGGTATCGACTTGAAGAAGGTCTAGGGAGAATGTGCAGGATAAGATGAAATGATCAAAGGAGAAAAAGTGAGACTCAAAAAGAGTGTGGGTGCCTAAGGAGTGGGAAGAGATTCTACTCAAACAAGAGGAGAAGAAATGTGACTAGAAGGGAGAGTTGCAGTGTGACTGAGAGGGGAGACTACGAATTGGTACCACAACTCGATGAGGATTCTTATGATGAAGAAGAAGAATGTAAGCTTATTTTAGAGGAGGAAGAAGTTCCATATCTGCACCAGAGCCAAGGATGTGACGTACCCATGACCCCACATACACTTTTAGAAAAAGAGGTAAGACCTAAGAGTTTGTCACAGTGTTTTCAGCAAATCAAAATAGTGGTACATAAAATAGTAAAGTTCCTAGTGGTGGTCCTCCACGTTTAAGTCCGTTAGCACCCTAGAGGCATTGAATGGTTGGGGAATATATGAAGTAACCTGTATTTAATGGGAATGGATCAGAGGATCCAAAGTAGCATTGGTTCCTCTATGAATCAATATGTACTATTCAAGAGGTCCAATATTAGGCCATTAAGAGGGCCCATATGATCATGAACTTTAGGGGTTGGGTGTTAGATTGGTATATGAAGTTTTCTATTGTTCCTACAAGTACCCCTCAAAAGACGTTAGTTGAGATCAAGGTTGGGTTGACAGATGAATTTAAGAAACCAAATTCCAAATCACAATGTATCACAAAAATGAAATACATTAAATAGTCACCGACTGAATTGGTGTGGGACTTCAACCAAAGGTTCAAGACTTTGATGCCCAAGGTGAGTTTTCGCATGTTTATGCACAAAATAAGGAATGGTTTATAGTTGCATTATTACCACACACCTGAGTACCTTTGATACAAGAAAATATTGTGTCTCAATATGAGGCGTTAGAGCTTTCTACGAGGTTGGAAGCTTCACCGGTTGGAGAAACTAGTACATGGATGGTTTAGATTCAGTCGTAGTTGAATATTAACTATCGCTACAAATTCAAAATATAAAGAAACAAAAGAAAGTATGAGAAGATATCTAGTGCATGAGATGTAAGAAAGAGGGACATCACAAGGATTAGTGTCTAGCTTTTCATAAATATTTGGTTGTTGGATCACCTAACCCACTCAGTGGGTCAGGTATGTCATGGTGCATAGTTTTTCAAACCCGAGGCCACCGATCAAAAGGATGCTTGTATCTTCAGAAAATAGTAAGTGCCCCAGCACTCCTTTATTGCAAATTTTGTCTATTTGTTGGGATTAATGAAAAGGACTATCGAGCATATCAGTTGCTCTAATATCATATAGTTGATACTTATTTGATGAATTGTGATGAGCAGATCCAAGATGAAAGAACAAATGCACAATTTAGTCAGCCAAGGGGTGGAGTCTATGGCTATGGATGAGGAGGATTTAGTCGAGGTAGAAGTAAATTAATATTATAACTGTGGAAAACTAGGACATTATACCTGAGATTGCCAGAATCTGAGTTAGACATGTTCCTAATGTAAAGCACTGGATCATATTATTAAAAATTGTCTACAACTTATTACAAAGTTGCATGCAAAAACAAATCATAACTAGAATCGGCTTTAGAATGCAAATCAAAATGTTCAAAAGATTACAGCTGAACCTAGATAGAATCCACCAATTATCAATGTTACTACTAGAAGAGGAGTTGTGACAGGGGAAGATAAAGTGGGTTGTCTGCAAGACTCGAGGATCCAACTAGCAACACAACAACAAGTACCCTTTGATGTATATAAAGAGAAAGGGGTCTTCTTTGAGGCTCAAAATGAATTTATGCGAAGAGATAATGCAGCTTCAACTTCGGATGTTCCTCTAATATTTGATTAAGGGAACGTTTATGACAGGTCGCCCCGCTTTGACTAGTCCTCTCCAGAGAAGTCAACGTGAAAGGTAAGCAATCTAAGGAATTTCCTGAAGAGTTGTTTGGACTTATTTAAAGATGAAAATGTGTTTGCGTAATTATTTAGTATGTTAGAAGAACCAGAAGAAAATATTCGACAAGAAAAAGATATAAATCACATTCATAAGAGAAACCAAGAGAGAACTGCGCATGAATGCCGAAATTGGGGATTATGATATTGATTTCATTATAATGGAACTAGTCTCAAATTTAAAATTATTACTAAGCAAACATGGGAAAGTATGGGGAATGCCAAACTAGTGTGGTCGCCATTCCAACTGCGATTGGAAAATCATTTGAAAGTTATACCATTTGGATGAGTGGCAAGAGTCCTTGTCTAAGTGGAGGGGATTTGAACTTCTGTATATTTTGAAGTAACATAAATTTTTGATAACACTAATCCATACCTAAAAGTCCTAGGTATTTACTTGGCCATTGAAAATTAGACCATCTTAAATTTTAAGAAGAGGATATTGTCATTCAAGGATTCATATATGAGAGTAGTTGCACCATTGGATCTATTGGAAAGGCAGCGGTACGTGAAACCTGTATGAGGGGAGTATCATGAGGGGGACCTAGACAATATATACAATATTTATTCCCAACTAGATGATTATATTAACCCAACTGTAGACGATATGTTGGGTTGGCAGAGTTTCAAATTGTGTTCATCTGATTCAATGGAAGCATTGGAAAACTGGCATAAGAAATTACATGATGTTTCGATGCAAAAATGTGCTCAGATAACAAAATCCCAGCGATGGGTCGATACAGAGGTATGTGATGTACCTGCTTATGAGGTATTGTGTAACCTTGATACATTTCTTGTCTAGTTTGAAGTCAAAGTACCAAATAAACAATGACTATTGGACTTGCATGCAACCCTGAAGGCTACTCTGGTGAGGTGGTGGGTTGTTCATAAACAATCCATATCAGTCTAGTCACAATGTTGAAGACTAATAGAGACACAATTTGGTGAAGGAGATCCTTATGTCAGAGAGTAGTACACCAGGATAACAAGTCATGCCAACCATATCAACACTTGTATTATGCCATGAAGGGATATATCGAAGAAGGAATGGATGCATATGTTCATACATACATTGGATATGAAACCAATAAATTGGTACACATTGCCTGAGATGGAATGAGGAACTGCAAAATGGGATGAGCTTGCTAATAGTTTCAAACAGACCTTTAGTTATGCAATTGAAAATTCATCGATAGATGCATCTCTTCAAGTGATTAAAGCCACAAAAAATTAAGAAATGTCGGTACCAGTATCGCGTCTGCGCAGTCCAAATCACAATGTATCACAGACCTAAAAGAGATTAAATAGTCATCGAATGAATCAGTGTAGTACTTTGACCAATGGTTCAAGAATTTGATGACCAAGGTGATTTTACGCATCTCTGATGTACAACATAAGGAATGGTTTATATTTGTGTTATTATCACACATCCGAGTACCTTTGATGCAACAAAATATTGTGTCTCAATCTGAGGCATTAGAGCTTGCTATGAAGTTGGGAGCGTCATCGGTTGGATAAAATAGTACAGGGATGGTTTAAATTCAGTTAAAGTTGGCTAACCTATCGCTACAAATTCAAAATAAAAAGAAAGTAAAGGAAGTTCGAGAAGAGATCTAGTGCCCGAGATGTAAGATAGAGGGACATCACAAGAATTAGTGTCTAGTTTTTTATGAAGATTTGGTTGTTGGAGCACCAAGTATGTCGTGGTGTAGAGTTTTCCAAACTGGAGGCCACAGATAAGAAGGATGCTTGTATCTTCAGAAAAATAGTAAGTGCCTTAGATGTGGCCCTGAAGGCTACTCTAGTGAGGTGGTAGGTTGTTCATAAACAGTCCATCTTAGTTTGGTCGCAGTGTCGAAGACTACTAGAGATCTAGTTTGATGAAGGATATCCTTATGTTAAAGAGAAGAACATCGGGATAACAAGTCCCGTTGACCATATCAATGCTTGTATTGTGGCATCGATGGCTATACTGAATAAATAATGGATGCATATGTTCATACATACATTGGATATAAAACCAAGAAATTGGTACACGTCGCTTGAGCTATGATGAGAAACTACATAATGGGATGAGCTTGCTAATAGTTTCAAACATACCTTTAGTTATGTGGATAAAAATTCGTCGATAGATGCAGATCTTCAAGTGATTAAAGCCAAAAAAATTAAGAAATGACAGTACCAGTATCGAGTCTCTTGTAGTGGACTGTGACCGTTCAAAACCTTATGAAGTGTTATAATATTTTTGGAGAACGTGAGGATGATGATGTTGGATTTGAATCTTGATCTTCCAGATTTGTAGATGTCATTGTTCAGTTGTGTTTGTAACCCAATTTTACTATACACTTGTCTCGGTTGGAGGGTTCGAGGGCAGCGCCCTCGAGAAAGGGGGTTCAAGGGTGAAGCCCTAGAATGAAATTTATGGGATGTTTATTGGCCAATAGTTTATGGGCCCATGGTATTGGTTGACCCATGGCATTTTCCCATTGTAATTCCCCTATAAAAGGAAATCTTTGTAATACAGTTGTGTATTGTATTGTAGCATTATAAAACAATCTTTGTGATTATGTGAGAGAGACTGTGAGAGAGTGAAAAGGAAGTGTGGCGGGGTTCTTGTAGATTGTATCCCTCCATTTTGTTGGATGGTATAATAAGAAAGGACTGGAAATTTGTGTGTGGATGTAGCCCATCTTGGGTGAACCATGTTATATCTGTGTATCTCTTGTAATGTTTTTTAATATTTGCATCTTGTTTATTGTTTATTGTTATTGCTCTATGATCTTGTTTTTCTAACAATTAGTATCAGACCCAAAGGTCTATTTGGATGGTAAACTCGTAGGAAAGAAGGGTTCCTAGTTTGAGTGGGAGAAATGGGAGAAGAAGGAAAGTTTATGGTCAATAAATTTAATGGATAAAACTACTAGTTATGGAAGATGAAAATGGAGGACTATATGCACCAGAAGGATCTATACCTACCATTGGGTGGAAAAACAAAACAATTGGTGACTATGAAGGAGGAAGAATGGGAGGTTCTTGAAATAAAGGCACTGGGAAGAATACGATTGTGCTTGGCTTCGTTGATGGCTTTCAATATTTGAAAGAAAATACAACGGAGGGTGTGATGAGCGCCTTGGCTAAGCTCTATGAAAAACACTTGTCTTCTAGCAAGGTATTTTTAATGAAGCATTTATTTAATATGAAGATGTCAGAAGGTGGATTTGTTACTGACCATTAAAATGAATTTAATACAATTACTAGTCAGCTAAGTTCTGTAAAATTGAAATTTGATGATGAGGTTAGGGATCTTCTAATCCTATGCTCATTGCCAAAAATATGGAATTGGTCATGCTTGTAAGTAACTCTATCCCTGGTTCAAACACTCTTAAATTTGATGATGTTGTAAGTGTTATTATTAGTGAGGAAATGTGAAGAAAAAGAACAGGTGAGACATCAGGTAATGCGTTGACCATGGAGAGCAGGGGAAGACAAAGGGAGAGAGGAAGGATCACAGGTAATCGCAACAAGTCTAGAAAGGGAAGATCCAATTCCATATTGGAAAATATAGAGTGTTGGAAATGTCGTTAGACAAAACATCTGAAGAAAGACTGCATAGCTCCAAAGAAGAAAGGAGGCAGGAAACATGAGACTACTCATGAAGCAAATGTAGCAGGTGATGTGTTACAAGATGCTTTGATTCTTTCATTAGATAATACTAATGATTATTGGGTAGTATATGCAGGGGATTCATGTCATGCTACACCCCATAGGAAATTCTTTCATGATTATGTTCCAGGTGATTTTGGAGATGTTTTATTGGTGGATGATGAACCATGTAAAATCGTTGGAATGGGTAAGGTATAGATTAAGTAAAATAATGGAAATGAATGGCTGCTAAATATGTAAGGCATATTCCTGCTATGAAAAGAAATATGATCTCCATGGGGGATTTGGGAGATAGTAGTTGTTTGTCTAGGTTTGGAAAAACGTGGTGGAATATCACTAAAGGAACATTGGTAATAGCAAAAGGAGATAGGATAGGTACATTGTATGTATGTCCTCGTAATATTGATTATTATATCTCTATAGATTCCGCAGAAACAAGTGCAACATTGTGGCATCATAGGCTTGGCCACATGATTGAGAAGGAGATGCATATTCTTCACTCAAGGAAATTGCCTCCATATCTAAAGTAGGTAAGTTTTGAAATCTGTGAGAATTGTGTTCATGGAAAACATAAGAGAATTAGATTTCTCATGGTTGGGAAACAGAAGAAAAGTGAAAATTTAGGGCTTGTGCATACATATGTATGGGGATCGGATCAGGTACAATCTCTTGGTTTCTCTTGTTATTATGTTACTTTTATTGATGATGCAACTAGAAAAAAATGGATTTATTGCATTAGACATAAATCTGATATGTTTGCTACTTTTAAGAAGTGGAAATATTTGGTTGAGAGTGATATAGGAAAAAGGTTGAAATGTCTCAAATCTAATAATGGAGGAGAATATTGCTGCAAGGAGTTTGATAGTTACTATTTCTACCATGGGATTTGTAGAGAGAAGAAAGTCCCAGTAACACCACAATAAAATGTTGTGTCATAAAGGATGAGCAGAATGTCATGGAGCGTGCAAGGTGTATGAGATTGCATGCAAGGTTCCCCTTATAGTTTTGGGTTGATGTTGTAAATACTATTGTTTATTTAATAAACAGAGGGACTTCAAGCGCTTTGGATGCTTGAATTATAAATGAGGCATGGAAAGGTAAAAAAGTATACTACTCATTTCACATAACTTTTGGTTATGAAGAATTTGTCCATATTGAAAAAGAAAATAGAACAAAGCTTGAGGCCAAATCCAAGATATCCACCTTTATTGGATACGGGGTTGATGATTTTGGTTATCATTTATGGCATTATGAAAATTACAAAATCATTAGAACTAGAGATGTAGTATTCAATGAAAAGGTTATTTATAAAGATCAGTTGCAGGGAAATAAAGAGGAAAAGGAAAACACAGAGTACACAATGTGTTAGCACCTGTGTTAAATTTGAGGATTTTTATAAATGCATCCACACTAATTCCCTCTATAAAAGAGTAAGCTCATGAAAAATGAGGGGCTAAGGGAAAAATTTCTCCATGTCACATGACTTTGAAGGATATTAATGGGGTTCTACATGTTTTAAGGGGTTTATTCATTGCTTTGAAGTGCAAAATTATTGAAAATCCTGAGTTTTAGCCTTATAAATAAGCCTAAATAAGAAAAATCTTATCAAAGTCAAAAGCTGACAGCAAATGGACACCCGAGATGTACAGTGGAGAAAATTAAAGGCCCATAATTGTTTCCACCAAGGGAAAATTGGGAGCGGAAAGAGGAAATGGAAAAATTTCATTATAAGAATTTGTAAATCTGCCTTCCACTTTCCGCAATCCAATATCTGATGGCCAAGGATGACTTTCGCATAAATCAACATTCTTGAAAAGGGCAGAAGTGCAAAAGGTAGAATCGTAGTCATGAAAGTTGGAGAATCTGCGTTTCGGGCAGAAGTGGAATAGCCAGAATCGCGATTGTAAAAGTTGATGAACTTGCTTTCCGCGATCTATAGGATCGACGGTCCGGGAGGTTCCTATGGAAGATAAAAGGTCAGGAAGAGAGAGAAAAGGTGGAAAGCAGAAACATAATAAATTTTGTCATGAAAAGCAGAGATCCCAATTTCCTCTTTCCAATAACCCTTAGCTTGATCTTAGATCAATGGTAGGGAAGTTTCCACCTAAGATCAATGGTGCAAAAAGGAACAACATATGCATGAGGTAAGAATATCTCCCAATATGTGACATTGGGTAGACACCACAATTTTCAATTGCTCAAATAAAAGGTAGAATCAGATCTATAGTGGAAAATAATTCCGCTGTCAGAACTTGCGTGAACCAAATAACTATCCAGATCTGCGGAATTGCTTAAAGGCATGCATATTTCAATGGCTAGGATTGAGGATCAGGTAAGATCAACGGTAGAGGTGAATTTCATTGATATAACATGCTCACAGAAATTAACTTTTCAAATTCACAGAATTGCTTAAAGCTCGACAAGTTTTGACTGAGGAGATCTAATTAGGGATGGATGTATAGAGGAGGTTGATTTTGTTGATTCAACATGCGAGGACAAACAAACTTTTGAAATCAGTAAAATTTGGCACGCATGACTTCAAGGATCGATCAATATCCATGGCCGAGATAAATTCCGCAATGTGAACTAGTGCAGAGAAAGTCATGATGAAAATTTGTGGATTTTATAGAGCAGGCAGGTTCAGACATGTGCTTCCACATCCTTGTCTTGATTGAAAGATCAATGGTCTAGAATGATTTCGATGGGTGACCTTGCACACTCCAAGTTGGGGAGCGCCTACGCGATCAGAAACGTGCTTGAATGATAGGTCCTCTCCCTATTGGATATCGTGCTTAGAAATCAGAGCCACAAAAGTCACTGTATGAAGTGCGGTGGGGAAAGAATGAACGGTCAAGATCCAAGCAGGTACAGATCTACGACTGAAAATTATTTCGCTGGTTAAAGATGTAGGGATGAGTGAAATTGTTGTAGGTTTCTCAAAGATACCCTAAAAGGTCATTTTCATCAGGCGATCCTGAGTTCCAAGTGTCCATTGTTCCATTTTTATCCACCACGCACTTCCCAGCATGCTTTCCTATTTTGTTTTGCAATCATTGAAAATATTCCAGATCAGAATTTGTTAGGATTTTGATTCTCACGTTGTAACTGAATTTGGATCAGTTTCAAGGTTGTTATTAGGAGCCCATGACACTATAAATATACCCTTGAAAGAGGAAAGCTGGGTTCGACATTAATTTTTGAAGACTTTGTGCTTGGTTTTATAGCTCTACAAACTTTCTTAGAAGTATTAATGCAAAGTATACCCTGGATGTCTAAGATTCATCATAGTGTTCAATGTTCAGTTTGTCTTCCTCTGTAAGCTTCATTTTCATGTCTACGGTAGTTTTGGTAATGTGTTTCTAGTTGCATGCAAGGAATTCGTTCTCTATTTAGCGCTCCCTGCATCAGATAACGTGTTTGTTAAGTGTTTATGGTAAATGTCCTGGAATTCATCCTCTGTTAGATGCTCCAGTTTAGATAGCAGCCTTTATTGTTGTTTCTGCTAAAGGTGGTGCAAGAGATTCATCCACATATATGTGCCTCTTGCTTCACTGGGATTCTTCTCATTTCCCTCTGCCATCTCTTTGAAGATATTATGCTAAATGCTAACACCTATCTTGCCTTAGACTACAAAGGTTATCACTGGTCATTTTTGCTCTAAGTCCTTGAATGTTTCAGGTTTTGACTCCATTTCCCAATGGTGGTGTCTGCTTGTTTGTCTTACATCCTTTAAAACCTCAACAACCCTTCCCCTCAAATATTTATCCTTTTAAATGCTTGTTTAAATCCAAATGTATATGTGAATGCGTATATGACATAGAGAGATCCCTCTCTGACTGTATAGGCTAGAATACAGTCTAAAGATTTGTTTGAAATGCTTACCTCAGTGATCTCCTATTACAACCATAGGAGAATTATTGGGTGATAACATCTTGGGGCCGTTGTCGAGGAATAATCACTATTATCTCCCTCGGAAAATGACATTTTCCTAGTTCTACGATCTGGTTGAGTAGTCGATCCTAGACACATATTGGTTGTACATGCTTTGGCAACTCCACTCAAAACTTTTGGGAGGTGACTCCAGTGGGAAATAATGGCAGCCATAAGAACCAACATGAGGAGAAATCATGATGTTGGATCTTTCCAAGATATTTTTGTGTAAAATTGAGCACAAAGATCTATGGACCAACATACATCTCATAAGAAAGATCACACAATTTTACTCAGAAATTGAAGAATGAAATAGTGCAAAAATGGCTTGCAACTGTGAAAGCTTTCATTAATCAAAATTAATTAAAATTAAGTACAATGGCTAAATAGCCACATGCAATTCAAATCCATGTGAGGAAATTCGAATTGGTTGGACTCTACTTGACTGAATGGTTAATTAACCTTCTCTAAATCATTATCGGAGTTCATCAGAGTTCAAAATCCAAAATCAAGTGTCTAATTCAGTGTTGACTAGTCTAACTGACTGAGGAAGGTGAGTAAATGCACCTCACCTACATGTAGCCATGCAATCCTAGAGCTAACTGAATAGAACTGAGTGTATGGAACTAGAACTGAATGTAACTGACTCGTAACTGAGCTTGATTAGTCACCAACTGAACTCAACTGATGGAGGTTGGTATCGGCACTACCAGTGGATCCTAATTTGTAGGTATTGATTTAGGAGGCTCCTAAACTGATGCATGCAAGTGCAATCAGTGGTAGTTGGCCTCAATTAGTGTTCCCCTCACTTTAGTAAATGCTGCATGTGCCCCAATTAGGCCAAGTGGACCCAATGGTGCTAGTGACTAAAAATAGACTGAAAGGACTCCTGATTTAGAGATGACTCCTAATTTAGAGATAAAGACAAAATTGGACAAGGGAGGATTATAATCCTAACATTTTGATCTGGAGAGTATGATTCAAAGGGCCAATAAGTTGCAAAGGTTAGTTACAACTCTTTCCTTACCTACTGAAGGTGTTGTTTCTGTTAGTGATATATATTAGCATTATGGTGAAGAGTTTGGGATAGCTTTCCCTAGAAATAAATCTGAGTCCAGCCTCTCTTAAGTGGTTTCTAACACCTCTCTATTTGAATTCTCCCACATTTCCTGGTCACCTCAGACCTCGGAGCCTCTAGGAAAGTATCTACAACACTTTCTTGACCGAGAGTGCCATATACTTACATCTGAATTAGCCTTGTTAAATCCCATTGCTTCCAAGCTAAATCAACCTTCATATTCCAGCCTCACAACTCCTCACATTCCTATAGTTCTTCACAGCACAGTAGTATTCACCGCACTGCTCGTAATCCCTCTTGGAAACCCCATTGTAATCCCAAGAATGGAAAATAGATTTGCCCCTATTCTCCTTCCTGCTTCTCTTCACGACCTCCCTCTGGGATACTCCTAAAGGCTCAAACAATTCAATGGGGAAAGGGGGTATTCAGCTGAGGAACACTTGTGATAGTTCTCAGACTGGGTAGACCTAGAGGAAGTAGACCATGGTGATGTTAAGTTCAGACTTTTTTCCCAGACCCTGGCTAGAGAAGCAAGAAAATGGTACAAAAACCTCCCAGACGACTCTATTCTGAGCTATCAGACCTTTGAATATTATTTCAAGGACAAATGGGAAGACAAGAAGAACCCTAAGCAATATATGTCTCAATACCATTCCATGAGAAGGAAAGAGAGTGAATATGTCCAAGAGTTTTCTAGCAGGTTTATGAAGGTATATAATGCCATCCTTGCCCAGTCCAAACCTCCCATTGGTTCTGCCCAATTCCAATATGTTGAAGCCTTCGATAGTGAGTTTACCTTGTGGCTAAGTGAAAGGAGATCAACATCCTTAGCAGATATGATTAAATATGCCATAGAGGTAGAGGTAAACCTAACTATTACAAGAAAGAAGAAAAGGGATGCAGGAGAATGGAGAAGAGAGGAGGGAGAATGGATAAAAGATGAAGGAGAAAGAGGAGAGAAAAGAAAAGATAAAGAACTTGAAGAACCCTCTACTTCTAGCTCACAAGAGGCCATAATAGACACGATGTTGAGAACCATAGAAAGGATGATCGAGAGACTATTTGTGGATGGTAGACCACCTCCTAGGGAAAATCAAGAGTAGCAGAATAGAAACCAGAATGCTAGAAGGCCACAAATTCTCCAAAACAAGCAGAGAGACCAGTGAAACCCTCTTGATCCACTTGTCAGACCTCCATTCCAGGAAAATTATGTGGAGAGGGATAGTGAATATCAAGCTGAAGATGAAATCCATCAGCTAGGAACTGCCTCACCCTCCACCTTTCTTACCAAAGAAGAACACGATAATGCTTGTATGGAAAGGGGAGAAATTCCCTCAGAGGAGACAGAGGACTTCAAGAAAGGATATCAACTTGTTGTCATGGAGGTGCAAAGATAGATTCTTCTGATGAACAGAGATGTTCCTGTAGTAAAAAATAAATAATCAGGGAACAAAGCCTCTGCAAGTAGGCCCAAAAATGATACAACCCCTAAGGATACCTCCAAAAATGTAACAGGACCCAAAGGAAAAGAAAGGAAGGAGGATAATCCAAGGAGCTCAGATCAAGGGCAAACCTATTTCAGTCTAGAGGCTAAAATTGAAAAGATCAAAATTTTTGTCCCTCCCATTGAATTGTTAAAAAATACTGAATATCATTACAAAATTGCCACAGTGTTGAACCCTCCAAGAGAAGTTTTTTCCATATCATATTCCTTGAATCTCCAAGATGATATGCCCACCTTCCTATTTGGACCCCGTGTAGAGGAGTCTATAAATGAAGATAATCCCCCCTTCTATGTCAGTCTGAACATTTGTTATACCAAATTCCTGTCACCATCATGTGATAAGAACATTGACATACCTGCTTGCCCTGAATCCTAGCTCTTGGAGTGGAAACTCATGGTTATTATCAATATTTCATTGAAATTCCTAGCATCGCGCTTCCTCTGTTGTCCAGAAGTGGTACCTTGTTCACACTGCCTATCCCCTGTTGCCCACAAGTGGTGCCACTGCTTATGGCCCTTTGTCCATAAGCGTTTCTTACCAGAACTGCTCTGTCATTTAAGGAGAAACACGGTACCCTGGGTAAAAAGGGAAAAGAGAAGTTTCCCGAGGCTTCTAGATGATAAGTCTCGTGTCCTCCCTTATCCCTACTATTGTGGGTCAGTTGAGCTCGAGATCCCTCATCCTAGGATCTTAGAGGCCACCTCACCCACCAATCTCTCAACCTACCCTATCCATTAAGCCTTATAAATGTGAGCTCATAGCCATGGTTGAGGGGAGAACTCTGAAGGTATGGTTATGCTGTTGGATTGATTGCTTTTCCCAAGACCATTTGAGAGAGCATAGAGATCTAGATTCGGAGCTTTTGGGGATGATAATGATTGGTTTCATGGAGATGCATGTCAACACTAAGGCTTGGTTGTAAACTTCTTCATATTTCTATATTAATGCAAGTTGATTTCTGTCCCACATACATTGTTGTTGTTTGATTTCACATAGTATGTTGTTAGATTCCTTAGTCACTCACATAGATCAGTAGATTATATTATGGTGGTTTCGATATGTTTGCATGTTGAAGCTTATTGCAGGTACATAGGATAATGATCGGAGCATTACATTCTAGGTATCTATGATGTCTAGGGAGAGTCTTCAACCTCTGTCCTCTATTTGTTCTGGATCTGAACCATTCAAACCAGTGGAACACCTTGCTGTCCGCAGGAGGTGAAATATTCTAGCTAACAAATATGGTGACTCCGCTGGGGAATAGATGTATCAGTTGTTCTGATGTTCCTCAGTCTGCAACTCTTGTCCAAATCCAGGCTCCTTCTTCAACTCTCTTCAGTCAGATCTACTTTCTAACTTAGTCTATTTGGGTTTGAAACTTCCAGATCTGTTTAGATCTATGTCATTTCAATATTTTATGTGCTGTTTTCATACTCAATCTAGCAGTATTCACCTTGATCTAGTCTTTTTCTGACCTAATCCATCGTTCTCTTTGTGTTTTGGTCATCTACAGGGAACCACGCCTATGCTGTGTATGAAGAGCGGTGCCACCGCCTGAACAAAGTGAGCAGTACGCGGTGCCACCACATGTAACCCATTGGCGAGAAGTGATGATGTGTTAGAAACGCTCTGTCAACACTTGAGAAGCACAGTGCTAGGTAGGCATCATTCCAAAGCCCCTTTTCCTCATTTTTTTTGTAAAAATTTGAGTTTTGTCGCTTTCAGTTCTGCTTATCAAACTTGTGTTACAGAATTTGATGTTTGTGGCTTGATAATTTTATGGTTTAAGATTGATTTGAGTGGAAATTCAAAAGCTTGATTAGGTCTTTTGATTGTTCATCTGCTTCTATGCTTGTTGGTTTTGTTTGCGAAAGGATTTCTTGTTTTCTGAAAGCTTACGGTATTAGTAAGATCTCTTTCGTTTCTATTATATAGAATAAAAGAAGAACACTAGATTAACTTCTAGGTTTCATTTCTTATTTGCATAGTAAACTTCTTTTTCCTTTCTTTAAAAAATATTTTTTTTTGACTTAGACTAGGGTATCATCATTGAGTGTTGAACATCGGTTTTCTGATTGGCTTTACAAGCTTTCAGGATCTTCATGTTCTTTCGTCTCTTATGCATTTAGAACTATCTCAATCAAAATAAAAAATGGTAGTTTTAAGTTAGATTTGCTTATGTTCTGAGAAAATTGAAAAAATAGAGTGCATTTGCATATAGGTGTGCTTCTTGTTTTTCTTTTAGGAAAAGAGATTCTTCCCCTTCTCATTGCTTTCAGAAAAGAGAAATCAGTTTAGAAAAGTTATTGCTTGTCTTTGATTTGGTGTTCATGACTATTGTTTGGAAATATTTTTGGTTTTGAAACAAAAGGAAACACTCTCTTCCCTCCCGTAAGTAGGCATACTGAATGACAAAGTGAATATTTGCACAAGCATATTGCATGGTTTTACTTTTCTGTCAAAACATCATGCATTCACCTAACCGTCCACTTTAAAATTAACGGTAGTTATAGGTTAAAATTTACGTAGTAATTGAGTGATAGGTTAGAGACGTGTTCGGGCGTTGTTAAGCGTAGGAGCTATCGTTATTTGTCAGCATTACATCCAGGGACTCGCGCGGTTATTCCAACTACCATCGGTATATCGACCGACATTTCACGTACCCTTGAGGTATATAGAAAGGTACTTCACGTACTTGATTGTATATCAGAAGGCCCCTTGTGTATGATTATGCATTAGACAACACTACTACCGATTCGATCTCCCATGTACCTTGAGTATATCGAGAGACCCCACTAGGATACCTTATCTATCTGAGAAAATACCTTTGGCCGTCTTATTTGGAGCCATACATCGAAACAACATTCGGGGATATTATTATGCACATACCCTCGAGGTATATCGCGAGTGGCACCTTCTTGACAATCCTGGTGAGAGACCTGACTTTTTGAACTCCTCCTATCATTTTAAGTGTGCTTGTTTTGACCTATAGCTTGTGTAGGGAAACTTTTTTGGTGTGTTTTCTAGATTTTCAGACCCTAGATTAGATAGGAACTGTACAAACTGGCTGACTTAAGACAGTCCAGAAGAATACGGGGCTTACCACCTGATTTTATTCCTGGTTCAGAAGAAAATCCAATGGAAGCTATCGATCAAGGAGTTGCTACCACCTCCCAAGTGGGAGATAATGTGGTTGCGGAAAGTGGAGTACCATATTCTTCACACTCACCTCCCTTGGTCCAACAACCTTCTCGGGGAAATACATCGTTCCATTCTCCCATTGAAGGTCATTTTGATGATACAACTCATCTGGATTTTGGTCCCAATGCTCCATTTTGGGATACCTCTATAGGACAGGCCATTGCCTCATTTGGCACCCATTTAAATTCTTCTTCTTCTGAAGAAGAACGTAGGAAATACCATGCTTCCATTCTCTGTGCATAGGAGATTGATAAACAAATAGATGAAATATTAGGACCAAAACCATCATGTTCCACATCTGTTCCTGTGGCATAAAGTTCACTTGTCGATTCTATGAGACCCATAGAACCGATTATAGATCATGCAGTAACACCACACAACCTAGATCAAATTACCACCCCTGTCACCTCTCATGTTATGTCTGTTCCTAATCCTCCTAGGTCTTCTACACCTGGGGCCCAACCTTCAATTCCCATTTTGTCAGTACCTTCTAATACCAGGGGGTAACCCCCGGCACAACCTATGTTATCTGGCACCAGAATTGTACCTAGTCAAGGGAATATCTCTAACATAAAACCATCTATAGTTTTTGTCCCTCTCACCCATGCTAATGTGGTGAATCCCCCATCCAGTTCAGGTCAGCCCTTGGGGGCACAACCTGTAACCGTTCAGTCTTCTGGAGGTTATGGTTATCAAATACCTGTAGACAATCATCTACCCAATCCTACAGGAATGCCTTATGCTAGAATTTCGTACTCTAGTAACACTTTTACGCATGGGGGAAACCCAACTGGTCTTACATGCCAGCTATGGGGGGGATACCTATACATACTGCGGGAGGTTCCAGAGGACCGCCTTATGGAGGTCCTCCCCCTGGGAGACCTAATGGTCCCAGAGGATCTAGAAAATTTACTGCTTATGGTCCTAATGGTCCTAGTGGTCCTAGGGGGCCTGGCGGCTTTCCTCCTTATGGCTCTGGAGGGTTTGGTGGCCCTCCACCTAGTGGTTCCGGAGGCTCTGGAGGTTTACCTCCTAGTGGCTCTGGAGGGTCTGGTGGTCCACCTCCTGGTGGTCCTAGTGGTCCTGGTGGCCCTGGTGGTCCTCCTCCTAGAGGCCCTAGTGGTCCTAGCGGTCCTGATCTCAGAAATCAACCCACTGGGAGCGGATTTTTCGGTAGTTCTTCATCACATCAACCTATTTTTCAGTCAACTTATGGTCCTACTGGTAATTATATGCCATATCAATATTACCAGTATGTGCAACCCAACTGACAGTTACCTTTCCTAGCAACTTTGGACTTTCCTGATTTATCCAAGTTGATTAATGACCCCATTCGACACAATCCCTCATGGCCTCCCATTCCGGTAAAGTTACCATCGGATATCTCAAAATTCGATGGGAAGCAGGGAGACGATCTGAAGAACCATGTTATGACATTCCATTTGTGGTGTTCTTAAAATTCCCTCATGGATGACTCTATTCGGTTACAACTCTTTTAGATAACTTTGACTGGTACAGCTACGAAGTGGTACATTGAACTCCCACAACATTCGTTTGTGGATTTTGGCTCGTTGGCAACCGTGTTTCTTACACACTTTCAGCTCTCTATTCGCTATGAAACAGGCATTGATCTTTTAACCTATCTGCGACAGAATACCTCCACCCACATTTTCAATCATATTCATGAGTGGAGAAGGTGGAGAAGGATTATTAAGGCCCCTATTCCGGATCATTTACTAGTTGATTGGTTCACCAAATCCTTGTTTCCTCATATTGCCTGAGATGTGGCTATGGGTGGTGCTGTTACTAAAAAGAAGGCTATTATTCAGGCTCAGTACCTAGACTTGGTCTATTCCTAGTCTGGAACTCTTTATGACCTGATTCCTCAAGCTCCTCGCCCCAGTACTGATCCCTCCAAGCCACCAGCAGAAGTACCTATTGATGGGATTGCTTGTTCAATCCAGTCCCAGTTAGTAGGGAAACCTGCCAAGCAAACCCAAACTGCCACCCCTACTCCTTCAACTCCTAAGGTTTCCGCCGAGTTCAACTCTATTCAAAGTACTCAAACCTCGGGTAATAACAAGAAGAAAGGTAAAAATAGAAATAAAAAACCTGGAAACCAACAAGAGACTCCACGACCAACCGACAGTGATAACGACAAAGGGAAAAGGAAGGCAAAACATCCCTGTCTGCTATGCGGTGGTGACCATTTTTCAAAGGAGTGTCCTCGTTAAGATGAAATATACTAGTTTCTAAAGTCGAATCCCACACCTATAGTACTTGCAAATCCTTTTTTCTCTCAACAACAACTGATAAACCACAGGTCTAATCAGGGTAACTCCAGTTCATCAGAGGAAATTCGTATGATGTCCTCAGATATCATCAATCTGCAAACTCGAAGTCAGAATTATGACAAACCCGCAGAAAAGAAAGAAGATCATTCTTCTTTAGGGAAAGCTCCCTCTGGTAGTTCTCCTGAATCCTTGTCTACTGTCCCCTTATCTATCAAGAAGCCTACTCTTGACATGATTTTTCACCCACCTAAGAGTACTCTTCAAAAGGTTGTCTTTAATCCAAATGCCCGAGCTGCTCAATTTTATAATGTGGTTGAAGATCTCGCTCAGGCACCTTGTGCGATGTCTACCTTAGAGGTACTCCAAAGTTTCCCTACACAGCGCAAGAACTTGTTGACAACATTAGGAGCTTTAGACCCAGATAACACTAACTTGATTCATTTCAATATTGAGAACTATAAGCCTCGATTACCACATAAAATTGCTTTTTAGATCATTACAAAAGTAGTGGGAAAGAAAGTCTTTCGAATGGTACTGGATGAAGGAGATTCGACCTCGGTTTTGTCTCTGACTTGTTGGAAGGCTCTAGGCTCTCCCGAGCTTGTCACATCACCTACGACCCCTAAAGCCTTTGACAGGCGGGGTTTCCAATGCCATGGTCTCATATTATCCCTAGCGGTCGAGCTGGGGGGAAAAACCATTTCCATCCAAGTAGAAATGGTAGATGCCCCTTTAGATTACAACCTCCTTCTAGGAAGGAATTGGTTCTATGCCATGACTGCTGTTGCTTCAACAGTATTCTGAACAGTCCAATTCCTGCATCTAGGGAGAATTATTACTATTTATCAGCTTGATTTCTGTACGCTGGATGTTACTATCTCCATGGATAATAACATCCCCATGTTAGGCCAGTCCCCTCCTCCTTACCAGTTGATTGGGGTAGGCATGTTGAAGGATTCATCCCTTATGGGGATTTTTCCATCCATTCCTCCTAGCACGAATACTGTGACAGTCCATATGATCGCCTCATTTGATTATGAGCTTAAGGGAAAAATTTTTGTTGAGTCCACCTTGTCAAATCCACACGAAGCTATGTATGACACCATTCAAACCTTTTCCGATGATCACACTGATGAACTTCATCTAGTGGCTTCGGATCCTTACCATTTACCGTACTGGTTAGAACCTTCTCTTCCTATTCTATATTATCTCTCTGAGACTTTTCCTTTCGATGAGTCCATTATGGAGATCATGAATACAGATGAGCCCATTTGGGAGGATCACCATCATAGATCCATGTTCCTCCCCAACACTAGTTCAGTTAGCCATGATTTTGCATCCTTGTTTCCTACTGATATTGTCAATGTTCCCCAAAGTCCTATATTGTTGCAAGATACAAATTCTAAAGGAAACCTTTGCAACATTACTCAGACGAACTCGATTGACATATCAGCCAAGCCTGATGTTATCGAGCATGTTCATGTTGGGCAAAACTGCTCGGCAGATGAATCTGAAGCATATAAGGCACTTTTTAAGGAATTCTGTGATAATTTTTCCTGGTCCTATGAATAGATGCTGGGGATTGACCCATCCATTGTGGTCCATGAGATTAAAACCTATCCCATGGCTAAACCTATCAAGCAGAAACTTAGGCAAGTCCATCCTCAGAAGGCCGTAGCTATTAAAGCTGAAATTGAGAAACTTCTCAAAGCTGGGTTTATTTATCCTGTACCCCTAACCGAATGGGTATCGAACGTTGTCCCTGTCAATAAAAAGTAGGGCACCATTAGAGTCTGCATCGACTTTAGGAATTTGAATGAAGCTCATCTCAAGGACAACTTTCCTACTCTGCACATCGATCAGATTATTGACAACTTTGCTGGAAGTGTCATCTTTTCATTTATGGATGGCTTCTCTGGCTATAATCAGATTGAGATATTTCCCTTCGATCAGCATAAGACGACATTCATTTTCCCATGGGGAACCTTTGCATATAATAAGTTACCTTTTGGCTTGAAAAATGTTGGATCCACATTCCAGCGCGCGATATCCTATGCATTTCACAATATTAAACATATTGTTGAATCGTACCTTGATGACCTCCCTGCTCATTCACAACGACAGG
This sequence comes from Pseudotsuga menziesii, assembly GCA_001517045.1. Taxonomy (NCBI): domain Eukaryota; kingdom Viridiplantae; phylum Streptophyta; class Pinopsida; order Pinales; family Pinaceae; genus Pseudotsuga; species Pseudotsuga menziesii. The sequence goes on from LPNX010944814.1 coordinate 47,324, forward strand.
AGGACCACCCTGGTCATCTTAGAGACATATTCCTGAGATGTCTTCATTATAATATACGGCTCAATCCGCATAAATGTGTTTTTTACGTTGAGACGAAACGTCTGCTAGGATTTGTGGTATCCAAAGATGGCATCCGGATCGATCCTTTGAATATTGCTGCTATTTTAGATCTACCAGCCCCAACTAATCTCCTTGAACTCCAAAGTTTGTAGGGGAAGGCAAAATTTCTCCACCGTTTCGTGTGCAATTACGCAGAGAAAACACATGGTTATATGCGTCTCCTCAAGAAGAACACTCCATTCTTCTGGGATGACTAGGACCAACGCGCCTTTGATAATCTTAAGCATGATCTGACTCATTCACCTATGATACACCCCCCAGATTATTCAAAGTACTTTCTCTTGTATATTGCTGCCTTCACTACTACTATCGCCATGGTTTTAGTGCAAGAAATCTCCACGGTCAGGAGCATGTGATTTATTACGCTAGTAAGAATTTTATGGATTTCGAAACCCGTTATTCACGTGTGGAAAAGTTAGCTTTGGCCACGGTCATCGCTGTACAAAAGTTTTGTCACTACATTCTACTCCACACTACCACCGTATTGGCAGATCAGAACCCGATGTATTACATCCTGACTCGTCAGGTACTCGGAGGCAAGTACTCCCGCTGGATTTTTATCCTTCAAGAGTTTGATCTGGAGTTTTCCAAGGCCACATCAAAGAAATCCTTGGTCTTTGCAGAGCTCATGTGTGATCTTCCCTGTGCTACAACGAAATCTGAGCCCAGTGATTCATTTTTGGATGAATTCCTGTTCCTGATTAGCACTATTGATCCTTGGTATGGAGATTTGATGATTTATCTCCAAACACAATGATTTCAGCTGCATTTATCTCGTAATGATCACTGCCGTATCCGTCACCACGCGAAATACTATCTTATCTTGAATGATACCTTGTATAGATGTGGGATCAACTCTATTCTCCGGCGATGCCTCGCCCATGAGGAGGCTGAACATGTGTTGAATGATTGCCACTCTGGAGCATGCGGCAGTCATTTATCTGGGATGGCTATAGCCCAAAAAATCCTTCGCGCTGGCTATTTTTGGCCTTCTATCTTCAAAGACTGTCATGAGGCTGTTAAGAAATGCCCACCTTGTCAACATTTTTATCCTAAAAAGTGCACCCATCCTACTCCTCTACACCCCGTCTTTGCCGTTGGCCCATTTTCCAAATGGGGGATTGACTTCATGCATTGTAAGCCTACCTTAGTCGAGGGGCATGGTTGCATCATCGTAGCCGTTGATTATTTCACAAAATGGGCTGAGGCCATGCCTGCATATGTAGAAGATGGTAAGACTGCCGCTCTCTTCTTGTTCAATCAGATCATAGCTATATTTGGAGTTCCACAGTCCATCGTCACTGATCATGGATCTCATTTCCGTAATCAAGTGATGGAGGAACTGAGTGCCAAGCTAGGTTTTTGCCATGAAAACTCTACGTTGTATTATCCACAAGATAATGGTCAAGTAGAGGCCATTAACAAAGTTTTGAAAACTATGCTTCGTCGGATGGTTGGAGATCATAAATCCAACTGGCACCATGTCCTTTTCTCCACTCTTTGGGCTTATCAGACTTCTATGAAAACAACTACTGGTTTCATGCCATTCTAGCTTATCTATGGACTCGAAGTTGTCTTGCCGATCCAATTTCAGATTCCATCCTTACAACTTGCCGTCGAACTTCTCCCAGATACTTCCACAGAGGAATAAATATTTTTGTACTTGAGTAACCTTGACGAGACTCGGAGAGATGCTGCCTTGGCTAATGAGGCACATAAGAAATGCGTCAAGGCGCAGTATGATAAATCCGTCCAGCCTCATGTCTTTAATGAGGGTGAACTAGTATTGACTTATGACTAGAGATATGACAAACCAGGGAAGGGTAAGTTTGAGTCCATGTGGTACCGACCTTTCGTTATTTCTAAGGTGTTAGAGAAAGGAGCTTACGAGCTCGCTGATTATGATGGAATCCCTTTGGGGTAACCTTGCAATGGGTTGTACCTGAAAATGTACTATGCCTAGGTTTTCTTGGATAGTATCTTGTATATATGTATATTGATTGAATTTCAGTGTGCTTTTAGTATTTTAAAGATGGTTTTGAGTTTAGTGTATGCATCTATATATACCATGTTTTGGTCATGCAGATGGCTTGCTACGGCTTCGCTGATGGTGCTTGCCGCCACACCTTGAATCTCGCCTCGGCTGCTTGGGTCCTCTATTCACCAGCTGAAGATTTGGTCAGTTCATGAGCGGTTTGTATAGGTATCGTTACTAATAAAATCGTCGAGTATGAAGCAGTCATTGGTATTCTGACTGAAGCTGCCTCCCAGGATGTTCGTGATCTAGTATTCTTGATGGACTCACAGCTCTACACCATTAGGAACCCGGTGCTCCTCCGCCTCTTCCAGAGAGTACGTTTGCTAGAAAGATAATTTGAAACCATCACCTATAGGCATATCCCTAGGGAACATAATGTAGTGGCTGACTCATTAGTTAATTACATCCTAGATTGGCATATTGCACATTCATGACATCAAATCAAACATGGTACATTGTAAATAAACATTCAAAGACACATAAAACTCATAGAAAATGCATTTTCCATTTGAAACATATAAACACTGTGTAAAAGTCTGTATATATATATATATAAATATATATATGAAAAAGTTTAGAAAAATAGGTCCCGAGACCTCATCCGAAAGCACGTAGGCTTTCAGGAAAAATCATCATACAAAATCCTGAAGCTATCAGCTTTTAGTACATATCTCATACACTAGTGGTGCTCATGATAGAACATCACTGCTCGAGCTACTCTACATAGCAGCCTGCTGAATCGACCCGGTACTCCCGCTGTGGATCTCTGATATCTCATCGGGAGGTCATCTATGTCAGCATCTGGGATATACAAGGTCAACCTCTCCAGGTTTCCCTCTAGCTCCTTAATGATGTCATCACCCCATGGTACAAAGCGGTCTCCAGCTCACCTATCCAATGGAGATGCTCCTCCAGGTCGTGCTACTCCCACATCTGCATGAGAATATACAAGTCTCATCACTTAACATAAAAAATATAAAACATTTTCATCCATTTTAGGGTTTTCTTGCTTCTCACCGATGTCACCCCACTATCCGCTAGGTGGGAGTGGTAGGTCAGGATCTCCGGTGAAGTCCGTGCCTGCATAAGCATAATCCTCAACCATGAGGATCTGATCTCATAGCCATTTGAAGAATGGATCACCGAACTTCACCCTTCCCCTACCCGCTCCTATGCAAGCCATAACCTGGATCCACCTCAACATACGGGGTCCCGTGCTCTCAGACTCAGGAAGACCGCTTGAGGTCTCATCTGTGGGACCCGCTCAAAGAAGAAGCAGGCTAAAATGGAACCAAAGCCAAACTTCTTTATCTCTCCCTGCCGACACTTATCCAGCTAAAGGCTTGAAGATTAGAAGCATGGCTTCCGCCCAGTTGAACACCGTGGGTGGCATGGCCTCTATGGCATACAACATGTGTGCCCTAGAAGCTTGGTGCACACCTTGACTCCCGACCACCCTCTGCATGTTAAATAGGACGGCCCGTAGGGCCCTATCCATCACTACCTTGATGGGAATCTTATTCCCTGATGTACCTGTCCCTAGTGCACAGTGACGATCTATAAGCTCTTGAGTGGTAATATCCCCTTCGCGGGATCCTGTCAACGAGATAGGGGTACCCCGTCTCGAGAGACCTGTCAAGAAGTATATGTCCTCTACTTCCACCATAAGGATATGGGCCCCCATCTCGAAATACTACTGCTCTAGATTCCACATATGCAGTATGTGTTCTAGTAACCGCTCATGTGACACCAGGCTTGGGGTTTGGAAGAACTTCAGGAGCCCATAGTCCCGTAATGCGGCAATACAACCCGCATTTCTTTCAGCAACAACATCCTCATTGTCATGTGTTCTTTCTTTCCATATCACCATGTTTTGAGTCACCTAGACCTACCAAAAACAATAATGATATGCATTAGAATCATCCTTAAATAATTAAAAATCAAAGGAGTGAATTTATTTTGCTTATACTATCAGTTTCAGTTCTCCACGGCCAGCACCACCTGTGCGCCGTTGGAAACAGGCGGTGGAACCGCTTGTCCACTGTGTTATTTGCGTGGTTCTCGAGTGGTACCACGTATCCCGTAAGGGGTAGCTGCGGTTCCCTCTTTTAAGGTTTTAGGGCTTGCCATATAAGCCCAAAACCCCACCAAATCTCAAAATAAATGCTATGAAATGAAAGAGAAGGGTCTTAGCTATTACCTACAACTGACGATGCTGAAAACGGATGTTGGAAACTCCCGGTATCAGCTGCTGAAGATCTGGCTAAGAAAATGCTCCAAGTGCTCTCTGCTATAGGTAAATAGTGAAATGATTTGATTTTTTACTATTTACACGACTTATATAGGAATTTTTGGGTTTGACATACTATAGTTTTGATATAAAATCATATTTTAGTCAAATTTTATCTATCGTAATCCCCTAATGCTAGTTATAAATGCAGTTAACACTTGTTTCTGAGTCGATTGCAGGATAAGAGAACTACAGTAAGAAGCTTTGGAAAGTTTGTTTATGGATTTTTTGCACTTTCATAAAACGAAAAAGGTCGATGAGTGTTTATTATGACACTTTGTCATGCTTGTTAAAATCCAGTATCAAAGGTCCGAGTCCATTTCAAGTTTCTTTCCAGGCTCATAAAAATTAACATTATGTAAAGAAGCATCATGGAGTCCTCTTTTCACCTCTTTTTCAGGCTCCTTAAAAATGAAAAAGTCATCGAGTATGTTTTCGATTCTTTCCAGGCTCATAAAATATGACATTGTGTAAAGAAACCTCATGGAGTTTTCTTTAAACCTTTCCAGGCTCCCTAAATACAAAAATATCATCAAGCGATCTTGTCTTCTTCATGCTCATTAAAGTATTTGAAGAGTCGTCCGTCCGACGGTAGGTTATCTCTTTTTTGGTTCGGATAGGACTATTTATGAAAAAGGAACACTCCAGCCAATCATGACTGGAAGAGTTATCTAAGGTATGCTTTTACACTTTTTCGGGCCTTAGAGACTAAATCATATGAAAAAGGACCCCTTTGGAGTCTTCTTCTGTATTCGTTCAGACTCTCTAAATATGAACGATACCACGTTTTCTTTTAGCGGACTCGTTAAATTAAGCATTGAGAGACCCATTTTGCGAATGAACCCCTCCTCTCTCAGGTTCGTAAAACATATGAGTCTGGACTTGTCTTCTGACAAGCTATATCGAGTGTTTGTTACCCTCTTTGAACTCATAAAATCAAAAAGAGGCACTCATCAACCATAATGGGGGAATGGGAAGGGAACCATTTTTGCAAATAATGGCAGTTGTTTGTCATTACCTTTGAACATGGCACTTGTCTACACATCATGTCAGTCAATTGGGTATTCAGCTGATCTTCATGATGATCCACTTTCATGAGTCATGCCACTCCTTTGAGTCTTTCAAAAGAATGCATTGTCCATTGTCGCATTGTGTGTCTGTCCCGTCTAGTCATGCTGCCAAGTCGTTTTGTCGTGCCGCCCAATGTTCAAAGGGGATTTGAAGAATTTTTTCCTCTACAGTATACATAGTCTTTGTGTCAGTATCTTTGAGTTAGTCATATGGTTACTACATTCACATCATTCCAGAACTATGTTCCAAGTTTCGTGTCATCGATGTGGGACTCATCATGGCCCTCCTTCGACGAGACTATTCCCGTCGACATCAGCTCATCATCCAGGAAATAGTCTTAGAAAAAATATTTAGTACCTTGAGATCTGTATGCCTTAATGACAGATTCTCTCACTTTCGACATAGGTTCACATCATTGACCTTTGATCGATAGAATCGACTGGGTGTTCGACATCAGGACATCTATTCACACTCCGTAGATTGTCCTAGAGTACCTTGGGAATCATTGACATTAATGGTGATCTCCCTCGCACTTGTTAACGGTTCACATCATTGGCCGGTAATCAAGTGGTTTCTACCATGTTTGACTTTAGATCATTGTAATCACATGGATAGAATCGTACTTTGTGGAAGACGAGACGAAGACCCTGGGTATTTGTTTAAAGTGCTCATTGCTTTTTCCCAGGTTGCGATGGAGTTTTGTATATCTAGCATGTTAGTTTTTCATCATTCAAGCTAGCATTATGATCTTAGGATATTTTAACTGAGAGAATAACAAGCACATCAATAAAACATAAGCACAACACAAGAGACAAGACACACAAAGAATTTTCCTCGGGGAAACCATAAAGGAGAAAACCCCGCAACTTCCTCAGATATAGAATCAACACCAAAACAGTAAAAGCCTCAAAGAGTAATATGATCTCCTGACAGCAGCAGTCTCTCTCTCTCACACTGAGAGAGCTTCTCCTCTCCCACTCATGCACCCCAATGAGTGATTGTGAGTGTTGCAAGTGAGATAAATAGAGAGGCTCACTCTCTATTTATATTCTTTCGTTCACCTGAAGTGCACTCCAACATGTCGGCCTTACTTAACAATTACTTACTAGAGCTGACATCTCTAGGAGTGTATAATAACCCTAGTGCCCCACCACTTGTGGGGACTTTGCCTCCTCCGACCAATAGGAGGGTAACACAATGGTGGGGACTATTGCCCCAACTTACAATGACTCACCTAGGGTCGACTTCACTAGGAGAGTCTAATAACCCAAGGGCCCCATAACTGTGGGGACTTTAACCCTTGACCAATAGGAGGGTTACCCACAATGACTTGACATGAATTTCTCATTATAGAAAC
>LPNX010944814.1:54262-156498 GCA_001517045.1 Pseudotsuga menziesii
ATCGAAACATCGGGGCATGACATGACTCAAATACATCCTAGAATAAACATCAGGTTACAATACATAAGAAATACGGATGAATACATTATGAAGTTACAAATACATCAACACTCCCTCTTAACTAGGAAGGTATTCTCTCGACAGAATTTATTAGCACAAGTCTTCTTCTCTGTATCATTTGGGTCATCGTCAGGTCTTTGTCATCTTCAAAGTCATCTTCATCTTCAAGTCATCTTTATCTGTAAGTCATCTTCATTTTCAAGTCATCTTCATCTGGATCTGGATCATCACTCGATCTAGATCATCATCACTGAATCTAGATCATCACTCGATTTGGATCATCATCACTGGATCTGGATCATCACTGGATCTGGATCATCATCACTGGATCTGGATCATCACTCGATCTGGATCATCATCACTGGATTTGGATCATCACTCGATCTGGATCATCACTGGAACTAGATCATCACTCAATCTGGATCATCTCTAGAGCATCATCTCTAGATCTGGATCATCACTGCTGGATCATCTTCACTGGATCTAGATCCTCACTCGATCTAGATCAGTACCACGGGTTCTATCTCATGATTCTTCTCATCATAGGAAGTTCTATAGAGCCAACCCTTTTTCATGCTGGTTGTAGGCCTAGCCTCCATGTAGGTCTTTCTTCAGTGCTTATATCTGACACTAAGTTAGAATGGCCCGCCCAACACTTACATCTGACCTACTCGTCAGAAAGGCACGCCTAGCACTCACATCTGATCATGTAGGAACCAATCCTATAATCATATCAGAAAGGGCCGGCACTCACATTCACCAGCATGATAGGAACTCAAACTACTATCATCTGTGAAATGGCTCAGCAGTTACAACCACCAACATGATAGGAACCCAAACTACTATCATCTGTGGAAAGGCACAACACTCACATCCACTAGCATGGTACAAACTCAAATTACTACCATCCGTGGAAAGGCTCAGCACTTACAATCACCAGCATGGTAGGAACTCAAACTACTACCATATGTGAAAAGGAACAACACTTATAGTCACCAGCATGATAGGAACTCAAACTACTATCATCTGTGAAAAGGATCAGCACTTACAACCACCAGCATGATAGGAACTTAAACTACTATCATCTGTGGAAATCCCAATGCAATTACATTTGAGTATGTGGGAACACATCCCTCAGTCACATCAGACAGGTTCTCAGTCCTAGACTGAGGATCCTTGGTACCTCACGAGGTAGCTCCATTCAGAGAATGGTGGTAGCCCTTATATCTGACACTAAGTCAGAATGGCTTAGCACTCATATATGACATGGGAGGAACCTAATCCTTTAGCCATGACAGAATGGCTTCAGCCCTTACATCTTATCAAGTGGGAACACATCCCTTTATCACATCAGAATGGCCATGCACTCATATCTGATCATGTGAGAAAAAATCTCACGGTCATATCAGAACGGCCCTCAGTCATAAACTGAGTTTTCCTGGTACCTCACTAGGCAGCTCCATTCCAAGAATGGAAATATCCCTTATATCTGATCATGTATGAACCAATCCTATAGTCATTTCAGAATCGCTTAGCACTCACATCTGACATGGAAGGAACCAATCCTCTCACCATGACAAAATGGCTCAACCCTTACATCCGACCTGCTTATCAGAATGGCTATGGATCTCGAATACGCATATCTGTCATGGAAGGAACCAATCCTCTCACCATGATAGATGGCTCAACCCTTACATCTGATCATGGAAGGAACCAATCCTCTCACCATGTCAGAATGGCTATGGGACTCATCACCTTCCCTTGGAGGAAACCTCGATCTAGAGAATACCAAGCTTCTCCCTGAAGTACTCAAACTTCACTAAAGCCAATGGCTTCATCAATACATCAGCTATTTATTCCTCCGTTGCAATATATTGGAGCTTCACTGCTCCCTTCTGTACCATATCCCTGATATAGTGGTACTTGATATCGATATGCTTTGACTTGTCATGGAACACTGGATTCTCTGACAACTTCACACAACTCTGGTTGTCACAATGTATACAAGTAGCATCCAACTGGAGATCAAATAAATCAGACAGTAGCTTCCGCAACCATACTGCCTCACAACTAGTTGAACAAGGTGCCACATACTCTGCTTCATCTATACTCAGTGCCACGCAGGATTGCTTCCTGCTAAACCAAGAGATCACACCTGATCCCATACTGAAGCAACACCCTGAAGTGCCCTTCCTATCAATGGCACTGCCTGCCCAATCTGAATCAACATAACCCTCTAGGTTAATCTTCTGATTAGCATCGGACTTGAGCCCATAATCAACTGTACCCTTCAGGTACCTCAGAATATGCTTTGCAGCAATCAAGTGAACATTTCTCGGATCTATCAAGAACTGGCTCAAGGTGTTCACAGCAAAGCAAATGTCTGGCCTCGTGTTCGTCAGGTACATCAATGACCCAATCATCTGACGATACATCGTAGCATCAACCGACTCTGATGAAGCATAGATTCATGTTCGATGCCGTAGGTGTGGTCATGCAGTCTATCATCTTGAACCTATTCAGGATCTCTACTGCATACTTCCCTTGTCCACACCTCCATGCCTATAACAATAGTGCATCGACACATAACAAGAGCATCACTGGTCTTCTATCTTCAACCTTGAAGCAAATGTTGGAATCCACTTTACTCTCAGTAAATCCTAGAGTCATCAGTAATCTATCCATCCTGTCGTACCATGTCGAACCTCAGGATCTTGTGCAGTCACTCCCTCTGAAGCAGAGCATGATACTCCCTTTGTCTTCTATACTCTATGCATTGAAACATTCTGTACTGGAGTGACAAGTAGTATCCATCTAGGATCACTGGATACCAAGATCCTCTATCTTGAAATTTTTTTATTTTTTATTTTTTCAAAATTTCATCTCACACCCATCTGTGAGCTTGTCATCCTTTATCAACCTTGTAGTAGAGGTTCAAATATTCATCAAGCTCCTCATGTATGTGTTATCCCATGGGTTTCTTCTAAGCTCGTACAAGGTCTTCTTTCATTTCCACACATGATTTTTCCTGTCATGTGTCTCAACTCCCACTGGCTGCAAATGTCTCTTCGTAGTGTACGCCTTCTTTTCGTGAGAAGCCTCGTGCTACAAATCTTGTTTTGTATCCCACGATGTTTCCATCTACTACATGATGGAACTATGAACTTCTCTTTAGGTCTCGATACTGCATCCTAGACATCATTATTCTTGAATTGGTCTTCCCTTTCTTCTTGGTTACTTCTTCATAGCTTGAAGGTTCTGCATCAATGATGTTGCTGCATTCGTCATATTATTTTCATCTTTGAACTGTCGTCACTTGTACTTCGGAACAAGTCTCATTCTTCTTTGCTTGCAGGCGATTATGTATGCGATATTTCCTACAAGTCAAATGCATTTGTATGGTTAGAAAAATTTCATAGGGAATATTTATACTGGCAAGTTCTTATGCATAAATATATGATCATGCAACTACTTTAGCCAATACAACATTCATCCATATCTCACTGAAACTTTCTAGATGCCTTCCATCTCTACCAGGACAACATTGAGATTGTGCACTAATCCAATATGTCAGCAAAGAGGTTTCATTCTAGATAAGTAGCAATGGAGAGTTGTATAGCACCATGAGCTACTTACCCATCACATGCATATTAGTAGTATAATGTCGTTAATGCAAACATTCTATCATGCATAATACATCTCTGAATATAAACAAATGCATAACAAAACAATCAAATGACAATTGAATACTTATCTTTATTTATTTTGTGGGTAGACTTCTTCTTGAGCCTTCAGCTTCATCGTCTTCTTCATTCATGATAGCATCGTTTCTTATCCAAACACTAAGGTGGATAAGAGGTGCTTCAAGAGTTGATTTCTTCATATTCCTCATCACTTGAGGGATCTTCTTTGGATGGTGAGATCTTGATCTTCAGTTTCTTCCATCTTCCCTTCTCTTCTTATGAATCGAGCTTCTTCTTCTTCTCAGAGTCTACTGAAAGTAATTACTTCTTTCTGGCACACATTCTTCAAATGAATGAATCCCATGATCCTGGGAGGCCATTCAAGGTGGCCATCACCACTTCTGCATTGTTCACTTCTTCTTTTACTGCTTCAAGTTGTTCTTGATTTGAGAGACTCTTATGACTGCATGGTCTCTACATTCTGAATCTTCACATTCTTCAATTGGTTCCTCAAGGTCATATTCCAATTTCTATTCTTCCCTTCAAATAGCTTGGTTAAAGAAATAAACATATTTGGTGTCTTTAAGGAAGACACTTGTAGTACAAGTTGATTCATGACTGAATCAGCAATGATCTTCTGGGCCTTGACCAAGTTCTTCTTGTGAAAGGCTTCTAGCTTCATCTCCCTCTAAAACTGGAACCTCTATACTCATGTAGGTTTCCGATCCATTTTCTTCAGAGAGATCATATAATTCCAAGATTGGAAGTTTTCAACTTCCCCAAGCTTGTCATCAAGCTGATGTGATAGATCACTTTGAAATGATAACCTCAAATGGAAATAGCAAAGGATTAGATCTTACCGATTTGAGGTGTCTGTCCTGGTTCCGGAGCTGGCCGATCTAGGATTTGTCAAAGAAAACCTAATTTTCAAAACTTGGAATATTTTAGATCTAATTGGATATATAGATAGATCTCTTCAATTGGAGCTGTCCAATGTACTCCTTTTCTGAAAACAGTGGAGGGAAGCTCCCGTAATAGGAAGCCCTAGTTTTCCAATTTCTTCTGCAGAAATGTCTATTACTATTTCTATGATATGTACACAATTTCTCACTAAGGTAACATCGCATGTCCCTGATCCAACACCACAGGTTTCATCAGAAGTGGTTTTACCATTTGGGATTTATGATCCTTTTTCCAAGGTGACCTGTTACAAGACTGTTCAGAATAGTGAAGTTGTATGGCATGCCACGTGTCACTGGTTCATATTCTGAGTCCGATATTTGGAACACCAAAATTAAAATCCATTCCCTTTCTGGAACATCTTCAGGAATTCCATTTGGACCTCTATAGCCCAAGATATTTCATTTCTCCCCAGGTGTCCTATTTAGGGAAGAATTTTGGAAGAGGCTGGAACCCTAACTTGGAGGGATCATAACTCCCCAAATATAGAGAATCTAAGGCTAGGTTTTTGACACAGTCTTCATCAGGATTTTATCTTCGGCCCCTACAATTTTCAGCTTCTGAACCTTCTCCAATATCAAGATATAGCGAATGTACCAAAACTTAGCATTTTTAGTATTTAGGGTTTTTCTAGCTCGAGGTCAAACTAGGGTTTGACTTTCCTGGAGTTGTACCCAACCAAATTTCTTGATCCAGGTCTCTAAACCTCGATTTTGATGAGGATAACAATCCTATGCTGGGCTCACTCAAAAATTCGTCTTCTATAGAAAGCCCTAATTTCTGCATTGAAAATTGAAAATGCTCTGAATCGAATTTCGCTTCGACAGAAAGATGCGCCCTTCAATGGAGAGTCAGCATAGCATACTTTTGCTGATGGATTGTGGAGAGAGACCCAAAAAGTAAGGATACCTAGCTTCTATAGCTGCACAATGTCTTCTTCTCAGGTTAGCTCTGATACCATGTTATTTTTTCATCATTCAAGCTATTATTATGATTTTAGGATCTTTTAACTGAGAGAATAACAAGCGCAGCAATAAAACATAAGCCCAACACAAGAGACAAGAGACACAAATAATTTTCCTCAGGGAAACCATAAAGGAGAAAACCCCGCAACTTACTTAGAGATAAAATCAGCACCAAAATAGTAAAAGCCTCAAACAGTAAGATGATCTCCTGACAGCAGCAGTCTCTCTCTCTCTCACTGAGAGAGCTTCTCCTCTCTCACTCATGCACCCCAATGAGTGAGCGTGTGTGTTACAAGTGAGATAAATAGAGAGGCTCACTCTCTATTTATATTCTTTCATTCACTTGAAGTGCACTACAACATGTCGGCCTTACTTAACAATTACTTACTATAGCTGACATCTCTAGGAGTGTCTAATAACCCTAGTGCCCCACCACTTGTGGGGACTTTGCCTCCTCCGACCAATAGGAGGGTAACACAATGGTGGGGACTATTGCCCCAACTTACAATGACTCACCTAGGGTCGAATTCACTAGGAGAGTCTAATAACCCAAGGGCCCCATAACTGTGGGGACTTTAACCCTTGACCAATAGGAGGGTTACCCACAATGACTTGACATGACTTTCTCATTATAGAAACTTCCCAATCGGAACATCGGGGCATGACATGACTAAAATACATCCTGGAATAAACATCGAGTTACAATACATAAGAAATATAGATGAATACATTCCGAAGTTACAAATACATCAACATAGCATGGATCGACATTTGTATGGTCATGGCTATGCTCAAATTTGCGTCTGTGTGACATAGATCTATGTTGTATTTCTGGTAGCTATGTCCAAGTTTGAGTCCTCTATCACGTGGATCTATGTTTTATTCTAGTAACCATTCTTGTTTATTCCTCTCATGGATCTGCCTTATATTGGTCTGCAGCCATGAGTTTGGTTACTTGTGTCTATGAGTCAACATACTGATGTACTACAGATTCCTACTTGACAACATACTCTGATTGAGCCAACATTTTCATCTCATGGTGACGATCTGTTCTCTCAAAGCTCTCATTTATCATATCCCTCTAAGACTCATGCTTTGGGGGGAATCATGTTATACCAAATTCTTGTCACCATCATGTGATAAGAACATTGACATACCTACTTGCCCTGAATCCCAGCTCTTGGAGTGGAAACTCATGGTTATTATCAATCTTTCATGGAAATTCCTAGCACCACACTTCCTCTGTCGTCCAGGAGCAGTACCTTATTCGCACCACCTATCCCCTATTTCCCACAAGCGGTGCCACCACTTATGGCCCTTTGTCCATAAGCGTTTCTTACCAGAACCACTTTGTCATTTAAGGAGAAACGCGTTACCCTGGGTAAAAATGGAAAAAGAGAAGTTTCTTGAGACTTCTAGATGATAAGCCTCGTGTCCTCCCTTATCCCTACTATTGTGGGTCAGTTGAGCTTGAGATCCCTCATCCTAGGATCTTAAAGGCCACCTCACCCACCAATCTCTCAACCTAAAATATCCATTAAGCCTTATAAATATGAGCTCATAGCCATGGTTGAGGGGAGAACTCTGAAGGTATGGTTATGCTGTTGGATTGATTACTTGGCCCAAGACCATTTGGGAGAGCATAGAGAGCTAGATTCGGAGCTTTTGGGGATGAGAATGCTTGGTTTCATGGAGATGCATGTCAACACTAAGGCTTGGTTGTAAACTTTTTCATATTTCTATATCAATGCAAGTTGATTTATGTCCCACATACATTGTTGTTGTTTGATTTCACATGTATATTGTTAGATTCCTTAGTCACTCACATAGATCAGTAGATTTTATTCTAGTGGTTTCGATATGTTTGCGTGTTGAAGCTTATTGCAGGTACACAGGATAATGATCAGAGCATTACATTCCAGGTATCTACAGTGTCTAGGGAGAGTCTTCAACCTCTGTCCTCTATTTGTTCTGGATCTGAACCATTCAGAGCAGTGGAACACCTTGCTGTCTGCAGGAGGTGAAATATTCTAGCTAACAACATTCATAATTCCATCTTACACAATGCCATGTATGATTCCAGAGCCTCTCACAATATGATGCTCGGGATAATCGTGGAGGAACTAGGATGGGAAGTGACCATACCATACAAAGAGCTTTTCTCTTTTGATTCCAGCAAATTCAAGTGTCTAGGACTAATCAAATATCTAGACATTTCTTTGGCCCAAACCCCTCCCAAAACCCTGGTCATGGATGTAGTTGTAGCTGAAATCCCTCCAAAGTTTAGGATGTTGTTATCAAGATCTTGGGTAGCCAAACTTAAAGGTGCTCTTCAAATGGATATGTCCTATGCCGCCATCCCTGTATTTGGAATACAGAGAAGAATATTTAGGGAGAAAAAGTTAGCATACATGGTGACCAGTGTTGAGAGGCCAAACAACCACCCCATCTATTCATTGGATACTGAGATGGGTTCAATTATTTTCCTTACATAAGGAGGTAAAGACAATTGTAGATCACAGAATTTTGCCTTTGTACCCACTCAGGAGGATATGGAAGGAGTGTGGGATGTAATTTTTGATGGGGAAACATACAGAGAATGGGCAAGAGCCGGAGTTTGGGTAAGACCCCCAGGAGGGAGAGATTTAAACTACTACTACAAACTTTTTGTTGATTGTACAAATAATGAGGCAAAGTATGAGGCTACGGTGTTAGCCATTCATATCTTGAAGGATTTTCAAGTCAGGAGGGGAATGATACATGGAGATTCTAAGTTGATAATTAAACAAATGACAGGCGAATATCAGGCTAGACACCCAAGAATGAGAAGCTACAGGAATGTTTCCCAGGCCCTGATAGAATGTTTTGAAGAATGCAGTTTTAATCTGATACCTAGATTAAAAAATTGTATAGTTGATTCTATGGCCACTTTCATTGTTGTTTCTAAGGTCCCCATACACCCTAGTGGAAAATATGAAGTTGAAGTTAGGCACAAAGCCTCTGTCCCAGATAATGTTAAGAGTTGGCAAGTCTTTGAAGATGACAAGAAAATCCAAAAGTTCCTCACTCTCACGGGGGAATTTGATGGATTGACTATTGATGAAGAAAATGAGCTTCTAGAGGAGGTTGCTCCCACTCAATAACCCTTGCAAAGCCATACTGCTGCTCCCAAATAATTTTCCCGAGATGGGGGTGTTACTCCCGTTGAAGATGCTAATGGCAACGAAATTGAGGAAGCTTGAAGGACAAAGTTGCAAGAGGCTAAAGGACATCAAACGTATCTAAACAATCTTTGTGGAAAGGAAATACTCTAGCTCAAAGGTAACTCTATCCCTAGAGGCTTAGTCCCTTTAGAAAAACTCTTTGATCCAAATGATGTTGCTAAAGAGCCTCAACTGGTCCCAAGTTATGAAGACATGGAAGATGTAAATATTGGGATAGATGATCGTCCCAAGGTCATCAAAATATCAAGAACCCTCTCACCTGAGGCCAAATAGAAATACTGTTATACCCAAATCCTGTCACCACCATGTGATAAGACCCTTAACTCCCATGTTTTCCATTAATCCCAGCATTTAGAGTGAAAACCTACTCTGTATGTCAATTCTACATGAAAAAACTCAGCACTGCGCTTTACCTGTGACCCATGAGCGGTACCTTGCTCGCACCACTTGTATCCTATTTTCCATAAGCTGTGCCACCGCCTGTGGTCTTTGGTCCATAAGCGTTTCTCATCTAAACCGCTCTGTCACAAGAGACGAAAAGAGGTACCTTGGGTAAAATGGGAAAAAGAGAAGTTTCACGATACTTCTAGATCATGAGCCTCGTGTCCTCCCTTATCTCTATCATTGTGGGTCAGTTGGGCTTGAGATCCCCCATGGTAGGATCTTAGGGCCACCTCATCCACAATTCTCTCAACTATTCCTATCTATTGAGCCTTATAAATACAAGCTCATGTCCATAGTTGAGGGAGAGAACTATAGAGGTATTGTTATGTTGTTGGATTGACCACTTAGCCCAAGCCATTGGAGAGCATAGAGAGAAAAGCTGGAGCTTATGGGGATGAAGTTTTTGTTTCATGGAGATTCTTGTCGACACTAAGGAAATGGTTGTAAGCTTCTCCGTATATCTTTAATTCAAAGCTGATTTCCGTCCCACATTACTGTTGTTTTGATTTCACATGTACATATTGTTAGATTCCTTAGTCACTAACATGGATAAGTAGATGATTTTCTGGTAGCTTTGATGTGTTTGCATGTTTGATCTATTTGCAGGTACACAGGTTCACTATCGAAGCAACAATCCAGGTGTCTACAACATTCAGGGAAGGTCTTCATCCTTTGTCGTTCACTCATTTGTTCTGGATCTGAACCATTCATACCAGAGGAACAACTTCTGTCTGCGGAAGGTGAAATATTCCTGGTTACAAATCAGGCGATTCCACTGGGGAGCAGTGCATATATCAGTTGATCTGATCTTCCTCAGTTCTTGAACTCTTGTCCGAATCTAGGCTCCATCTCCAACTCTCTTCAGTCATATCTGCTATCTGACTCGGTGAATTTTGGTTTGAAACTTTCAGATCTGTTCAGATCTGAATTATTTCAACTTTTTATGCTCTTTGTTATTGTCAATCCATCAATTTTTACCTTGATTTGATCAATTTCTAACTTGATATTCCGTTCTCCTTTATGTTTTGGATCTATTCAGGGAACCTCTCTTATGCTGTTGGAAATAAGCGGTGCCACCGCCTGAACCTTGTTAGCAGCACACGGTGCCATCTCCTGAGTCCTGTTATCCAGAAGTGATGCTAGTCCAGAACTGCTCTGTCAAAGACCCCTCCAGTGCGATGCCAGGTAGGCTTTGTTCCAAGACTACTTTTTTCTCATTTTTTGCAAAAAAATTGAGTTTGTGTGCTTTCAGCCCTGCACTGTCAGGCTTGTGTGTTAGAATTTGATGGCCATGGTTTGAAATTTTGTGGTAAAAGATTGGTTTGATTGAAGAATTCAAAAGCTAGATTAGGCTTGTTGATTGTCCATTTCCTTCCGTGCTTGTTGGTTGTGATTGTGAAAGGATTTCTTTTTCGAAAGCTTAGGTGTTAATGAGATCTCTTTTCATTTATGTTATATGGACTGAAGGAAAAACATTTAATTAGCATCTTGATTTCATTTTTTGTTTCCATAGAGGAAGAAATTTTTTGACTGAGATTAGGTCATTATCATCATTGAGCATAAGACATTGGATCTCTGATTGGCCTCAAAAGCTTTCAGGTTCTCTATGTTCTTTTGTCTCCTTTGAATTAGTACTATCTCATCAAAATAAAAAATATTATATTTTTAAGTTAGATCTATCTATGTTTTAAGAAAAATCGAAAAATAGAGTGCATATGCATATAGTGTGCTTCTTGTTTTTCTTTTAGGAAAATAGACTCTTCCCCTTTTGATTGCTTTCAGAAAGGAGAAATGAGTTTGGAAAGTGTTGCTTGTCTTTGATTTTGATTTGTTCAAGATTGTTGTTTAGAAATTTTTGGTTTTGAAACAAAATAAAATACTTTCTTTCCCTCCCATAGGTAGGCATACCGCGAACGGTAAAGTGAAATATTTGCATATGCATACTGCATGGTTTTACTTTTTTTGTCAAAATTCCATGCATTCACCTAACCATCCACTTTAAAATTAACGGTAGTTATAGGTTAAAATTTACATAGCAATTTGAGTGATAGGTTAGAGACGTGTTTGAGCATCGTTAAGCGTAGGAGTTGTCGTTACTCGTCTGCATTACATCCCGGAACTCATGCGGTTCTTCCACTTACCGTCGGTATATCAAACGACCTTTCACATACCCTTGAGGTATATAGAAAGGTACTTTACGTAATCGATTGTATATCGGAAGGCCCCTTGTGTACAGTTATGCATTAGACACCACTACTACCGATTTGAGCTCCCACGTACCTTGCGTATATCAGGAGACCCCACTAGGATATCTTATCCATTTGAGAAAATCCCTTTGGTCATCTTGCTTGGAGCCATACAATGAAAACAACATTCGGGGAGATTACTACGCACGTACCCTTGAGGTATATTGCAAGTGGCACCTTCTTGACAATCTTGGTGAGATACCTGACTATCTGAACTCCTCCTGTCATTTAAGTTTGCTTGTTTGACCTATAGCTTGAGTAGGGAAATTTTTGGTGTGTTTTCTAGTTTTTGAGACCCTAGATTAGATAGGAGCTGTATAAATTGGCTAAGCTAAGACAGTCCAAAAGAGTACGAGGCTTGCATCCCAATTTTATTCCTGTTTCTGGAGAAAATCCAATGGAAGCTATCGACCAAGGAGTTGCTACCACCTCCCAAGGGGGAGATAACGTGGTTATAGAAAGTGGAGGACCATATGCTTCACACTCGCCTCCATTGGTCCAACAACCTTCTCAGGGTAATACTTCGTTCCATTCTCCTATAGAAGGTCATGTTGATGATACTACCCATCTGGATTATGGTCCCAATGCTCCATTTTGGGGTACCTCTATAGGACAGGCTATTTCCTCATTTGGCACCCGTTTAAAATTTTCTGAATAAGTTTCTCCAGATGAAGAAGAATGTAGAAAATACCACGCAGCCATTCTTCGTGCATAGGACATTGAAAAGAAAATAGATGATATATTGGGCACACCACCATCGTGTTGCACATCTATTCCTGTGGGATATCGGTCACTTGCCTATTCTATGAGACCCATTGAACCGATTCTAGATCGCACAGTGAATCCACATAACCTAGGTCAAACTACCAACCCCACCATCTCCAATATTATGTATGTTCCAATTGCTCCCAGGTCTTCCGCACCTCTGGCTTAACCTTCAATTCCTGTTTTGTCATCACCTTCTAGTGCTAGGGGCCAACCCCTAACACGACCTATGTTATCTGGCACCGGAATTGTACCTAGTCAAGGATAGACCTCTGGTATAGAGCAATCTAAAGTTTATGTCCCTCCCACCCACACTAATGTGGTTAACCCCCCATCTAGTTCAGGTCAGCCCTTGGGGGCACAACCTGTAACCAATCAAACCTCTTGGGGTTATGGTTATACATAAAATCAAGTACAAGTAGGAAACATTAATTATCCACCCAACCCTACAGGAATGCCTTATGCTGGAAACCCATATCCTAGTAATACTTTCACACCAAGGGGGAAACCTAACTGGTCCTATATGCCAGCTATGGGGGGATACCTATTCATACTGTGGGAGGTGCCGAAGGACCGCCTTATGGAGATCCTCCCCCTTGGGGGCATAATGGTCCTAGAGGGCCTAGTGGATTTCCTCCTAATGGTCCTGGTGGTCCTGGGGGGCCTGGTGGCTTTCCTCCTAATGGCCCTGGAGGGTCTGGTGGCCCTCCTCCTAGTGGTTCTGGAGGCTCTAGAGGTTTACCTCCTAGAGGTACTGGAGGGTCTGGTGGTCCTGGTGGTCTCGGAGGCCCTAGTGGGCCTAACAGTCCCGATCCTAGAAATCAAACCCTTATGGGTGGATTTTCCAGTAGTTCTTCCTCACAACAACCTGTCTATCAGTCTACTTACGGTCCTACTGGTAATTATATGCCATATCAATATTACCAGTATGTGCAACCTAATCGTCAGTTACCTTTCCTAGCAACTTTGGACTTGCCTGATTTGTCCAAGTTGATTAATGACCCCATTCGACATAACCCCTCGTGGCCTCCCATTCCAGTAAAGTTACCATTGGACATTCCAAAGTTCGATGGGAAGCAGGGAGACGATCCAAAAAACCATGTCATGACATTCCATCTATGGTGTTCTTCAAACTCCCTTATGGATGATTCAGTTCGTTTAAGACTCTTTCAGCGAACTTTGACTGATACAGCCATGAAATGGTACATTGAACTTCTGCAACATTCGTTTGTGGATTTTGGCTCATTGGCAACTGTATTTCTTATGCACTTTCAGCTTCCTATTCATTATGAAACAGGTATCGATCTCTCAACTTCTTTGCGACAGAACACCTCCACCCACATATTCGATCATATCCATGAGTGGAGAAGGAAAAGAAGACTTATTAAGGCTCCTATTCTAGATCAGTTATTAACTGATTGGTTTACTAAATATTTGTTGCCTCCAATTTCCTGAGATGTGGCTATGGGTGGTGTCGTTACTGAAGAGCAATCCATTAGTTGAGCCTAGTATCTAGACTTGGCCTATTCAAAGTTCGGAACTTTGTATGACTTGATTCCTCAAGCTCCTCACCCAAGCATCGATCCTGCAAAGCCACCAGCAGAAGTCCCTGTTAATGGGATTGTTGGTTCAATCCAGTCCCTGTCAACAGCAAAACCTACCAAGAAACCCCAGAATGCCACCCCTACTCCTTCGACTCCCAAGGTTTCTGCTGAGGTCAATTCTATTCAGAGTATTCAAACCTCCGATAATAATAAAAATAAAGGTAAAAGTAAAAGTAAAAACCCGAGAAACCAACAAGAGAATCCAAAACCAACCAACAATGATAAAGATAAAGGGAAAATAAAAGAAAAATATCCATGCCTGCTATGCGAAGGTGACCATTTCACAAAAGAGTGTCCCCGTTGGGACGAAATCACCCAATTTTTGAAAACAAATCCTACACCCGCAGTTCTCATGGATTCTTTTCCCTCTCAACAACAACTGATAGATCACATGTCTAATAAGGGAAAATCTAATTTGTTAGAGGAAATTCATATGATGTCCTCGGATACCATTAGTCTGCAAACTTGAAGTCAGAATTATGACAAACCCGCAGACAAGAAAGAAGACCATTCTTCTTCAGGGAAACCTCTCTCTACTGGTTCTCTCGACTCCTCATATAATGTTCCCCTAACCATCGAGAAGCCTACTCTCGATATGATTTTGCGTCCACCCAAGAGTAATCTTAGGAAGGTTGTTTTTAACCCTAATGCTCGAGCTACTCAATTTTATAATGTCGTTGAAGATCTCGCTCAGGAACCATGTGCAATGTCTACCTTGGAAGTGCTCCAAAGTTGTCCTACACAACGCAAAAACCTGTTAACTACATTAGGAGCTTTAGACCTGGACAATTCTAATTTGATTCATTTCAATGTCGAGAACTATAATTATAGACTACCTCACAAAATTGCTTTCCAAATCATCATGAAAGTAGTCGAAAAGAAAGTCTTTAGGACTGTCTTAGACAAAGGAGCTTCAACTTCGGTTTTGTCCCTGTCTTGTTGGAAAGCTATCGGCTCTCCCGAGCTTGTAACATCACCTACGACTTTGAAAGCCTTTGATGGACAAGGTTTCCAGCCCCACGGTCTCATATCAGCCCTTGCAGTTGAGCTTGGGGGAAAAACTATTTCTATTCAAGTAGAAGTCGTGGAAGCCCTGTTAGATTACAACCTCCTTCTAGGAAGAAATTGGTTTTATGCCATGACTGCTGTCGCTTCAACGGTATTCTGAACAGTCCAATTTCCACATCTACGGAGAATTGTTACCATAGATCAACTTGATTTCTGTATGCCAGATGTTACTACCTATACAGCTAATAACATTCTTATGTTAGGCCATTCCCCTCCTCCTTACCAGTCGATTGGGGTAGGCATGTTGAAGGATTCATCCCTTATGGGGATTTTTTCGTCCACTCCTCCTAACACGGACAAAGCGATAGTAAATATGATTGCTTCATTTGATTGTGATCCTAAGGGAAAAAAATTGTCGAGTCCACTTCGTTGAGTCCACATGAAGAAATGTACAACATCATTCAAACCCTTTCCGATGATCACACCGATGAGATTCATCTAATGGCTTCGGATCCTTACCACTTGCCTTACTAGTTAGAACCATCTCTTCCTGTTCTGGACTATCTCTCTGAGACTTTTCCTTCCGATAAGTCCATTATGGAGATCATGAATACGAATGAGTCCATTTGGGAGGATCACCATCATAGATCCTTGTTCCTCCCCAACACCAATTCGGTTAAACATGACTTTGCATCCTTGTTTTCCACTAGTATTGTCAATGCACCACAAATTCCCATATTGTTGCAAGACATATATTCTGAAGGAAACCTTTGCAACATTACTCAAACAAATCCAATTGAAATATCAGCCAAGCCTGGTACCATCAAGCATGTTCATGTTGGACAGAACTGCTCAGCAGACGAATTTGAAGCATACAAGGCACTTTTCAAAGCATTCCACGATATTTTTGCTTGGTCCTATGAAGAAATGCTAGGGATATACCCATCCATTGTGGTCCATGAAATTAAAACCTAACCCATGGCTAAACCTGCCAGGTAAAAACTAAGGCAAGTCCATCCACGGAAGGCCGCAGCTATTAAAGCTGAGATAGAGAAACTTCTCAAAGCTGGGTTTATTTATCCCGTACCCCTGACAGAATGGGTATCGAACATTGTCCCTGTCAATAAAAATCAGGGCACCATTAGAGTCTATATTGATTTTAGATATTTGAATAAAGCTTGTCCCAAGGACAACTTTCCTACTCCACATATCGATCAGATTATCGACAATTGTGCTAGAAGTTTCATCTTCTCATTCATGGATGGATTTTATGGCTATAATCAGATTGAGATATTACCCACCGATCAACATAAGACGACATTCATTTTCCCATGGGGAACCTTTGCATATAGGAAGTTACCATTTGGCTTAAAAAATGTTGGAGCCACTTTCCAGCATGCGATGTCCTATGCATTTCACGATATTAAACATATTGTTGAACCATACCTTGATGACCTCCCTGTTCATTCACAGCGATGGGAGGACCACCCTGCTCATCTTAGAGATATTTTCCTGAGATGCCATCATTATAATATATGGCTCAATTCGCATAAATGTGTTTTTTGCGTTGAGATGGGACGTCTGTTAGGTTTTGTGGTCTCTATGGATGGCATCCGAATAGACCCTTTGAAAATTGCCACCATTTTAGCTCTACCAGCCCTAACCAATCTTCTCGAACCCCAAAATTTGCTAGGGAAGGCAAACTTCCTCTCTCGTTTCATGTGCAATTTTGTAGAGAAAACGCACGGTTATATGCGTCTCCTTAAGAAGGATACTCCGTTATTTTGGGATGACTAAGCCCAATGTGCCTTTGATAATATCAAACACGCTCTGACTCATTCACCCGTGATACATGCCCTAGATTATTCAAAGGAATTTCTCTTGTATATTGCTGCCTCCACTACTACGATCGCTATGGTTTTGGTGCAGGAAAATCCCAACGGTCAGGAGCACGTGATTTACTATGCTAGTAAGAATCTTATGGATTTTGAAACTCGATATTCATGTGTGGAGAAGTTAGCATTGGCCACGGTCATTACTGTACAAAAATTTTGTCACTACATTTTGCTCCACACAACCACTGTATTGGCAGACCATAACCCTATGTATTACATCCTAACTTGTTAGGTGCTTGGGGGCAAGTACTCCCGATGGATAGTCATACTACATGAGTTTGATTTGGAATTTTCCAAAGCCACATTAAAGAAATCCCTGGTCTTTGTCGAGCTCATGTGTGATCTTCCCTGTGCTTCGATGGAATCTGAGCCCAGTGATTCATCTCCAGATGAATTCATGTTCCTGATAAGCACTATTTATCCATGGTATGGATATTTGCTAATTTATCTCCAAACATAAATATTTCAGCCAAATCTATCTCGTGACGATTGCCGCTGTATCCCTCACCACGTGAAATACTACCTCATCCTGAATGATACCTTGTATAGACATGGGATTGATTCTATCCTTTGGCGATGCCTCACCCACGAGGAAGCTGAACATGTGTTAAATGATTGCCACTCTTGAACATGTGGAGGTCATTTATTTGGGATGGCTACAGCCCAAAAAATCCTTCACGCTGGCTATTTCTAGCCTTCAGTCTTCAAAGACTATCACGAGGCTGTCAATAAATTCCCACCTTGTCAACATTTTTATCCCAAAAAGTGCACTCATCCTGCTCCGCTACACCTCATCATTGTCATTCTCCCATTTTCCAAATGGGGGATTGATTATATGCATTGTAAGCCTACCTCAGCCGGGGGGGCATCATTACATCATCGTAGCCGTTGACTATTTTACAAAGTCGGCTGAAGCTATGCCTACATATGTGGAAGATGGTAAGACTACCACTCTCTTCCTATTCAATTATGTCATAGCTAGATTTGGAGTCCCGCAGTCCATTTTTACTGATCACAGATCACATTTATATAATCAAATGATGGAGGAACTAAGTTCCAAGCTAGGTTTTTGCCATGAAAACTCTACGCCATATTATCCGCAAGCTAATGGTCGAGTAGAGGCCATTAACAAATTTTTGAAAACTATGCTTCGTCGAATGGTTGGAGACCATAAATCCCATTAGCACCATATCCTTTTCTCCACTCTTTGGGCTTACAGGACTTTGGTGAAAACAACTACTGGTTTCACACCTTTCCAGCTTGTCTATGGACTCGAAGCTGTCTTACCAATTCGATGTCATATTCCATCCTTGAAACTTGCCGTCGAACTTCTCCCAGACACTTCCACAGAGGAAGAGAGATTTTTGTACATGAATAACCTTAACGAAACTAGGAGAGATGTTGCCTTAGCTAATGAGGCACACAAGAAATGCATCAATGCGTAGTATGATAAATCCGTCCAACCTCGTGCCTTTAAAGAGCGTGACCTAGTTTTGACTTACGACCAGAGGTATGAAAAACTAGGGAAAGGAAAGTTCGAGTCCATATGGTACGGTCCTTTTGTCATTTCTAAAGTTTTAGAGAAAGGGGCCTACGAGCATGTTGACTACAATGGAATCCCTTTAGGGAAACCTCACAATGGGTTGTACCTGAAGAGGTACTATGCCTAGATATTTCTTGGATAGTATCTTGTATATATGTATATTGCTTGACTCTCAGTGTGCTTTAAGTATTTTCAATATGGTTTTGAGTTTAGTGTTTGTATTTGTTTATACCATGTTTTGGTCATGCAGAGCAGAGGGCTTTCTACGGCTTCGCTGATGGTGCTTGCTTCCACACCTTGAATATTGCCTCAGCTGCTTGGGTTCTCTATTCCCCAGCCGATGGTTTGGTCAGTTCAGGAGTGGTTTGTATTGGTCCCACTACCGACAACATCGTTGAGTATCGAGCAGTCATAGGTCTTCTAACTGAAGCTGCCTCCTAGGATGTTCGTAATTTGGTAGTCTTGATGGACTCACAACTCGTAGTTTGTCATCTAAACCATGTATATACCATTAAGAACCCTATGCTTCTCTACCTCTTCCAGAGGGTACGTTTATTAGAAATGTTATTTAAGACTATCACCTATAGGCATATCCCTAGGGAACATAATGTAGTTGCTGACTCATTAGCTAATTACATCCTAGATTGGCATATTGCCCATTTATGACATCAAAATCAAGCATGGTTCATTGTAAATATACAATTAAAGACACATATAAATCATATAAAATACATTCACCATTTGAGACATATAAACACCAGGTAAAAGTCTATATATATATATATGAACATGTTTACAAAAAATAGGTCACTAGACCTCATCTGAAGCACATAGGCTTTCAGGTAAAAATCACCATACAAAATCCTGAAGCTATCAGCTTTCAGTGGATACATCATGCATACATCGTCTAGTGATGTTTGTGGTAGCACATCACTACCCGGGATACTCCACATAGCATTCTGGTAAACCGACTTGGTACTCCTGATGTAGGTCTTTGATACCTCAGAGGGAGGTCATCAATGGAAGCGTTAGGGATGTCTAGGGTCAACCTCTTCAGGTTTTCCTCTAACTCCCTGGTCACATTGTCACCCTGCAATACGAAATGGACTCCGACTTGTCTATCCAATGGGGAAGCTACCCCAGGTCATGCTGCTCCAACGTCTGCATAAAAATATTCAGGTCTCATTACTTAACATAAAAAAATATAAAACATCAAAAACATAAAAACACTATTTCCATTTTAGGGTTTTTTCCTTCCTACCGATGTCACCCCACTATCCACCAAGTGGGAGTGGTAAGTTAGGGTATCCGATGAATTCCATGCCCGCATACGCATAATCATCCACCATGAGGATTTGATCTCTTAGCCATCGAAAGAACAGGTCACCAAACTTCACCTTCCCCCTGCCCGCTCCAGTACAGGCCATAATCCGGACCCACCTCTGCATGTGAGGGTCCTACGCTCTCAGCTCTGTAAAGACCACCTGAGGTCTCATCTATGGTACCCACTCGAAGAAGAAGCAGGCTAGAATGGAACCGAAACCAAACTGCTTCAATTTCCCCTACCAACACTTATTCAACTGATCCTTGAATATCGGAATCAGGGCTTCCACCCAGTTAAAGACTGTAGGTTGCATGGCCTCTATGGCATAGAGCATGTGTGCTCTAGAAGCCTGGTGCACTCCCTATCTTCCCGCCACTCTCTGCATGGTAAAAAATATAGTTCATAGAGGTCCATACATCACTGCCTTTATGGGGATTTTATTCCTTGATGTCCTTGTCCCAGGGATACAGTGACAGTTTATCAAATCCTGTGTAGTGATGTCCCCTCCGCAGGAACCAGTCAGTGAGATGGGAGCATCCCATCTTGAAAGGCCAGTAAGAAAGTAGATGTCCTCTACCTCAATTATCAGAATATGAGCCCCAAACTCGAAATGTTGTTTCTCTAGATTCCACATCCAGAGTATATGCTCTAGCAATCGCTCATGCGATACCATGCTGGGTGTCCGAAAGAATTTTAGGAGTCCACAGTCTCTCAATGCGGCTATGCAACCCACATTCCTTTCGGCGAAGGCATCGTCATTATCATGCTATCTCTCTTTCCATATGACCATTTTTTATCAGCTAGGACCTACCAAAAACAATCACAAGACCCATTAGAATTATTCTTAATCATTCAAATCAAATGAAATGGTCTAGTTTTTCTTGAAACTCAGTATCAAAGGTCCGAGTCCGTTTCTGATTCTTTTCAAGCTCGTAAAATCTCTCATTTTGAAAAGAGACCTAATGGAGTCTTTTTAAACTCTTTTCGGGCTCCTTAAATATGAAAAGATTGTTGAGTGATCTTGTCTTCTTCATGCTCGTTAAAGCATTTGAAGAGTCATCTCTCCGATGGTAGGTTATCTCTTTTTCGGTTCGGATAGACTATTTACGAAAAAGGAACATTCCAGCCAATCATGACTGGAAGAGTTCTCTAAGGTATGATTTTATACTTTTACGGGCCTTAGGGACTAAATCATACAAAAAAGGACCCTTTTGGAGTCTTCTTCCATGGTCGTTCAAACTCTCTAAATATGAAATATACCAAGTTTTCTTTCATTGGACTCATTCAATTAAACATTGAGAGACCCGTTTTTGGGAATGAACCCCTCCTCTCTCAGGTTTGTAAAACATATGAGTTTGGACTTGTCTTCAGATGAGCTATACTAAGTGTTTTTTACCCTATTTGAACTCGTAAAACCGAAAAGAGGCACTCATTAACCATGATGGGGGAAATGGGAAGGGAATCATTTTGCAAATAAATGGCAGTAGTTTGTCGTTACCTTTGAACATGGCACTTGTCTGCATATCATTTCAGTCAATTGGGTATTCAACTGATCTTCGTGATGATCCACTTTCATGAGTCATGCCACTCATTTGAGTCTTTCAAAAGAATGCACTGTCCACTGTCGCACTGTGTGTTTGTCCTGTTTAGTCATGCTCCCAAGTATTTTGTCGTGCTGCCCGATGTTCAAAGGGAAGTTGAAGAAGTTTACCTCTGCAGTCAAAACAGTCTCTGTGTCATTACTTTTGAGTCAGTCTTATGGTTACTATATGCACATCATTCCAGAACTATGTTCCTATTTTTGTGTCATCGATGTGGGACTCATCATGGCCCCCCTTCGATGAGACTATTCCCGTCGACATCAACTCATCATCCGGGAAATGGTCTTAGAAACAAAACTTAGTACCTTGAGATCTGTATGCCTTAATGACAGATTCTCTCGCTCTCGACATAGGTTCACATCATTGACCTTTGATCGATAGAATCCACTGGGTGTTCGACATCAGGACATCTATTCACACTCAGTATATTTTACTAAGGTACCTTGGGAATCATTGACATCAATGGTGATCTCCCTCGCACTTGTTAACGGTTCACATCATTGACTGGTAATCAAGTGGTTTCTACCATGTTCGACTTTAGATCATTGTAATCACATGGATAGAATCGTACTATGTGAAAGACGAGACGAAGACCCTGGGTATTTGTTTAGCGCTCATTGCTTTCCCCAGGCTGCGATGGAGTTTTGTATATCTAGCATGGATCCACATTTGTATGGTCGTGGCTATGCTCAAACTTGTGTCTGTATGACATAGATCTATGTTGTATGTCTGGTAGCTATTTCCAAGTTTGAGTCCTCTATCACATGGATCTACGATGTATTCTAGTAGCCATGCTTGTTTATTCCTCCCATGGATCTGCCTTGTATTGGTCTCTAGCCATGTGTTGGTTACATGTGTCTATGAGTCAAAAATATTGATGTTCTATAGATGCCTACTTGATGACATGCTCCGATCAAGCTGACATTTTCACCTCGAAGTGACAATTTGTTCTCTCAAAGCTCTTGTTTATCGTATCCCTCTAAGTCTCATGCTTTGGGGGGCATTCTGTTATACCTAAATCCTGTCACCACCATGTGATAAGACCCTTAACTCCCATGTTTTCCTTTAATCCCAACACTTAGAGTGTAAACCTACTATGTTTGTGAATTCTACTTGAAAAAACTCAGCACCGTGCTTTACCTGTGACCCATGAGCGGTACCTTGCTCGCACCGCCTGTATCCTATTTTCCATAAGCGGTGCCACCGCCTGTGGTCTTTGGTCCATAAGCATTTCTCATCTAAAACACTATATCACAAGAGAAGAAAAGCGGTACCCTGGGTAAAATGGAAAAAAGAGAAGTTTCTCGAGGCTTCTAGATCATGAGCCTCGTGTCTTCCCTTATCCCTATCATTATGGGTCAGTTGGGCTAGAGATCCCCCATGGTAGGATCTTAGGGCCACCTCATCCATAATTCTCTCAAATATTCCTATCCATTGAGCGTTATAAATACAAGCTCATGTCCATAGTTGAGTGAGAGAACTATAGAGGTATTGTTATGATGTTAGATTGACCACTTAGCCCAAGCCATTGGAGAGCATAGAGAGCAAAGTTGGAGCTTATGGCGATGAAGTGTTTGTTTCGTGGAGATGCTTGTCGACACTAAGGAAATGGTTGTAAGATTCTCCATATATATTTAATGCAAAGCTGATTTTCGTTCCACGTTACTGTTGTTTTGATTTCTGTTGAGGCCTGGAAAATCGCAGGCAACAACAACAAGGGATTCTCCCCAGTCAACGTTCCCAATTATCCCATGACTGTTTGGTGTAGGGAATCCGTCCGGTTTGTAGTCCGGCTACTGTAGGTTAAGTGAAAAAAATAAAAGGTTTTACTGGTTACGGCCCGATCCACCGTATATATTTTTGTATTTTTGACTTAAAGTATGATATGCAAGTGCCTATTTAACATGCAGATCGATAAAGAATGCAAGGAGTCTTTACAATGTGATGCGCAGGTTCTTACCTCTCGTCTTAAACTCTCAAGCATCTAAATCACACACAATTTAGAAAATAAATACTAACTAGGATATCTCTAGAGAGCTAGATATTAATTCATGAGTAATGTAATACTGTTCACATGTTACGGCAAATCACAGATAGCTGTTCCTAGAACCAAACATACAAACATGAATAAAAGTATACAT
Source organism: Pseudotsuga menziesii (assembly GCA_001517045.1). Lineage (NCBI taxonomy): Eukaryota > Viridiplantae > Streptophyta > Pinopsida > Pinales > Pinaceae > Pseudotsuga > Pseudotsuga menziesii. The sequence goes on from LPNX010944814.1 coordinate 77,726, forward strand.
GACAAGATAGCTCATCAACAGTTAAAAATTCCATTACTCATAGTGGAAAACATCACAGAATATACTAGAGAACATTCAGGTAAGAACATAGGTTCATGAAGTTAGAATGCTCTCACAATTAATGAAACACAGTAAAAAACGAAATAGTTCCCCTTCAACATTGTCCATTATTACATTGGAAGATTCCACCTAGCACCTTCTCCAACAGGCAAAATTTGTAATTTATTATTGTAAAACGAAGTAGTTCCTCTTACAAACAATAGTTCACAATTTTTCCCTGGAAAAAATCCCCTGTAAATTCTAACTTTCCTATATTTAAACCAAAACAGCTAACCGCTTGGGTTGCCCCAACCCTGTGACCTTTGGGTTCCTCAAACTGTTAATATCCCCATTTTGTATTTTCTATGAGTACTCATGATTTAATTCATGCATTACGTTTTAGAGTACTCAACAAAGCGGGATCCGCTTGGTAACTCTGCCTAAAACTGCCCAACTCCCTCTCCGCTGCTTGTCTCCCAGCTACACCTTCGTGCAGTGGTAATCTGAAAAATCTCTTGGGTCCATCTGTAATTAAATGACATTTATTATTAGTTAGGATCGCATCTTTTAAATCAAACTTTATCAACAAACCGACTAGTCATCACAAAAGGCCTAGCAAAGCACTCTCGTTGTGAAAATCTTAATAAGCATCAAAATCACTGCTGCCCATTCAGGGGTTTAAATTTCACAAAACGACAGGAAAAGTGAAACTTATCGGTGGCTTAAAACACTAAAACATCGGCCGAGTAGTCTCACTTGCAGCCGCGTCAGCAGATCTCAAACAGGCAACGGGATCCGCCAGAACATTAAGTTTATCGGAGTCGGAAGAGCTAAACTCAAATTCTAGGTGGAAGAGTTCCTAGTCGACGAGCAGAAGCAAATCAACATCGAACACTTAGTTCGTTGCACAGCCACAAGGGTGGAGGAGGAAAGATTAAGGCCTCCGATCCAAAAACAAAGCATCGGCGGGTGGAGCAGTTGTATGGAGGATACCTAGTTCGTTTGGGAGCCGCAAGGGCGGAAGATAAATAGACTATAGCTTCCGATAATATAAACAAGTCAAACAAAAAGATGAGACAACAAAGAAGTTAAGATCCTTCCTGCAGAATAATTATCGTTCGATTTCCGCAACGGTGGCTCCCTAAGGAAACATGGTTCCGATAAGTTGTTTAAATGACCTCTGAAACAGTGGCTAGCATGAGAAACAGGCTTCTGAAAAGTAAACGTAGCTCAAAGGGCAGCAAACCAGACTCTAAACTCCGTGACCCACAGCAGTTTCAAACATAAGCAATTTTTCGAAAACAGGAAGAGAGTTAACCTCAAAATATTCCGAAATTAAAGCAAGACAAAAAGAGTTCATGGATCCAAATGATTCAAGGCAATGCTAAAATTAACAAGGGGGTCCAAAATTTGAAGATTTGGGGAAAACAGTTGCAGCTGCAACAATTGGCGACTACCTGGTGAACCTAGATCTCTGGACGATTATTTCTTGAGTAACCGATTGTTTAAGAATGAACGAACTTGTTGAATTCTTCCAGCTATCTGGATTTCCCAAATGGTAAATATATGTACTTTTAATCATTGATGATAGTCCAATTTAGGAGAGTGGAAAACAGGATTTTCAGGTCAAGATAACTCTTTTGAGGCCAAAAGATGAATTTCATTTGTTACCTCTGTCTTCAGGTAGCTGCCAGCTTGGACACCACAGGATTGTAGCATATGGTAAACAGAAATATTCATTTGTTCCTCATTCCCATGCCATTTTTGAACTTTTTTCCTTTTCATATGAGTCCTCCTGCATGCCTTTCTTTCTGAATTTTGATTCAGGCTCCTCTATCCCTAGTGTCCTTTTGTGTGAGAGATGTATTCACGTTTCAGCTCACGGACGGAGAGGAACTTTTGGCGATTTAGTAATTATATGGTTCAGAATTTGTTTTGATATATAATGCTTTCATAGGAGCTTTCAACTCTTATCTGCCTTTTGGCATTTAATTCTTGGCATGGGATCATTTATATATAATATAATGTTTACCCTGCTTCTTTTCCATGGGCCCTTTGCTGTCACTCCCTAGGACATTTTAAATGTGACATGGATGGAGCCTCAAAATAGTATTCCAGACCCTTTGATTCTGGTTTATTTTACAGGGGTTAAGTAGGACTTCAATGTGTACATAGCCACTCGAGAAAACTACTAAAATAGAATAAATTCTTTTAGATAAACAATAGTACAAAGTCTTATACCCAAGAACTTTAATCATTCCAAAATTCTAATGTTCTCCATGCAACCGCCTCCTTTATTGAAATCAGTAGAATTTAAGCTAAAACAAAACTGAACTACATAATTCAAAGAAAATGGTCAAGCCAGATTATTTATATACAAGATAGAAGAACACAAATAAACTTAGGAAAAATAAGGTTTGAGAACTAAACCATTTACTGGAAATTTCTCTTCCCACCCTTGTAAATCTTGCAAATTATAAGTTGAGGGGCCAAGCTTTACTGCAATCTAGAAAGGACCTACCCACAATTGCTGAAATTTCATGTGTTTCCCTTTTTCATGATGGGGGTGGTCCCACTTGAGAACCAAATCTCCCACCTCAAAATATTTTGTTCCAGCCTTGCGTTTATCAAACCATCTCTTTACAACCTCTTGTTTTTGTTTAAAGCGCTCTCTGGCTTTAGATCGAGACTCTTCTGCCTTCAGGAGATTATATATCCTCATTTGCAAGACTTCATTATCCGATCCTCTAGATTCTTGAGCTATTATGGAAGAGGGTAGCATGATATTTGGGGGTAGAATGGCCTCTTTACCATACACAAGGGTATACGGAGACACTCCTATTGAAGACTTGGGGGTGACTCTATCAGCCCAAAGGGCATTTGGTAAAGCTGAGTGCCAACTCCTCTGATTTTCTTTCACCGTCTTTTTTAAAATCCTAATTAGGTTTTTGTTTGTAGATTCAGCTAAGCCATTTCCCCGTGGATAGTAATTAGCAGATTAATGCAACTTAATCCCTTTCTCATGAGCAAAAGCAGTTAATCTTATTGAGGAAAAGTAAGTAGCATTATCAAAAACTAAAGAAATTGGAACTCCAAACCTGGTCATAATATGGTCTTGCAAGAAGTCTATGACCGCATTCTCATTTATTTTGTGCAATGGGATGGCTTCAACCCAGCGAGTGAAGTAGTCGATTGCTATCAGAATGTACTTTTGTTGCAGGGAAGAATTCGGCTTTATCTCCCCAATAATATCTAACCCCCATTGCTCAAAAGGCTCTGTTACCATCACAGGCTTCAATGTTCCTGCTGCTTTAGCTTGTCTTCGACTACATCTTTTACAAAAGTCACACTTTCTGACATGGGCGTGTGCGTCTTTGAATAGTGTGGGCTAATAGTATCCGGATCTGAGAATTTTATGAGTTGTAGTATCTCCAGAAAAATGTCCCCCAGTAGGCCCATCATGCAAATTTGACATTACCTTCTTCGCATCTTCTTTCTGTAAGCATCTAAGAAGAACTTCGTCGTAATTTTTTTTTGAATAATATTCCTTCAATAATTTGATATGAGGCTGATTTAAGATGCAATGCTCTTCTTTGCTTAGAATTCCAATGTTCCGGCAATGATCCTGTTTGAAGGTAATGTACAAGGTCTTGATACCAAGATTCCGGGGCTGTGAAAAGAGGACATACATCCATCAAATGTAATTCAGCCTCGTCTTCCCAGGCATGTTCTTCATTGTTTCTGTTTTCGGTCATTAGTCTGCACAACCCCTGCCCTTTAACTATAGAAGCTGGCTTGAATTCGAGGTCATATTCCTGAAGAGATGTAACCCAATTACCCCTTCTTTCTCCTAACTCCTTCTATACAAAAAGAGACCTCATAGCTGGGTGTCGGACAATTACCTTGGTTCGGTTTTTTAGTATGTAGGGCCTGAGTTGTTTCATTGCTTTGAATACTATGTAAGCTTGTTTATCTATAGCCGGGTAATTCAATTCGGCCCCTTGCAAACCAGTTCTCATAAAATATATGGGGAATTCATCTCCCCCATCTTCCTTTTGAGTAAGCACAACTGCTAGCGAATCATCAGATGCGAAAGTGTACAGAATAAAATCTTTATCGAAATCTGGGATTTTGAGGGAGGGTGCATGCGCAACAGTGGTTTTAATCTTGCTGAATGCGTTCTTCTCAACCTCAGTCCACTTGAATTGCACAATTTGCTGCAAAGGTTTAACAATTTGAGCGAAATCTGGCACAAGCCTTTGCACGAATTTTATTGTCCCCATAAATGATTGCATGCCCTTTTTATTATGGGGCAAGGGAATATGTTCAATGGCGTTGATCCTGTCTGGGTCTATGGAGATCCCCTTCTTTGAAACCACGTGACCTAGCAACTTACCTTCCATAACAGCGAACACACACTTCTTGGGGTTGAGTGAGATACCATACTTTCGGCAGCGTTCAAAAATTTGCTTTAGATGAAACACATGTTCTTCTCTCCTCTTTGAGAATATTGTGATGTCATCAAGGTATACTACAGCACTGCGGCCGATCAAACCATGAAAAGCTATGTCCATAGCCCTCTGGAATGTAGCTCCAGCGTTTATAAGCCCAAAGGGCATTCTTCTGTAAGTGAAAGTTCCCCACCTAGTCCTGAATGTTGTTTTCAATCTGTCTTCTTCGGCTACTAATACTTGATTGTAGCCTAAAAATCCCTCTAATAAAGAGAATAGTTCAGAACCTGAAACCATTTGCAGTAGTTGCTCCATGGGTGGAACAGGATAATTGTCTTTATCTGAAGCGTGATTTAAGTTTCTGAAATCCAGATATAACCTGATTTCTCCACATTTATTCCTCACTGGTACCAGATTTGAGACCCATTTCGAGTGTCTAACCTTAAAAATGATTCTAGCATCCAATAATTTCTTAACTTCACTTTGGATTAGAGGTTCCAATTTTGGGTGCATTTTCCTTAAAGGCTGCTGATAAGGTTTGACTCCTGATTTGATGGGGATAACATGCTGGATGATACTAGTGTCATATGTCTTCAGATCTTCATATGTCCAGGAAAAACATCTTTATATTGATTAAAAAGATCAATGAACTTATTTCTTTCCACTGGTGAACAAAATTTTCCAAGATTCGCGTATTTAGGCTTCATCTCAGTCCCCAAATTAATCAATTCGAACTATAGAGATGAGCTATGAGTCTTCACGTTTGCTGGTATTCTGAAATTTTCATTTAAATCAAACATCCGTTCTAAGGTTCTGACTCCTTTAGGGATGAAATTATCAAATCTCAGCTTGGCCTGATGTTCTTCATCATCAATAATCACCCCTTTAAATGCCTCGTCATTCGTTAAGCATTCTATAATCTGATGATCGTTGTATAAAACTCGTAGGTTGGTAATCATATCCAGAACCGAGGGCCTGAAAAGTAATTCAACAGAGCACTGATTATTAGAGGGCACAAGCCTAGCAGCTGATGTGGCCAACAAGTCAGCTGCTGCATTCTTAAGTCTTGGAATTGATACAATGTTAAATGAATTAAAACATTTGAGTAAATCCCATACCTCATTTTGATAAGCTTTTAAGTGAGGAGAAATGCAATGTATTTGATTCCAAATTTGTTTTATAATTATTTCAAAATCTCCAAACACTTTCAGATTATTTGCCTTTAATTCAATTGCTTTCCTTAAACCTTGAACCAATGCTTCATATTCAGCTGTGTTATTTGTACATTCAAACCCTAACCTACATGAAAGAAAATGTTTGTTCTTCTTGGGGTCAATCAAGACACAGATGGCTCCTGATCCTTCTAACGTTTTATATCCGTAAAAAAAAAGTGTCTAGAAATCGCTAACTACTGTGCGGGAATCTACTTCTACTGCTAAGTCTACTATTTTACAATCGATTTCATCAGCCTGTGAAAACTAAAGGAGGTCAGGCTGAGCATCTGATGTGTCACTGGCTTCTTTTGCTTGGTAATTTCCTGGTTCTAACTCAATAAAGTAATTTCCCAAAACAGAATCCACTGGTTCGTTTTTTTCTTCAAACTGAGTAACGTTGTGTTTCATATGGAGATCCCTCAAAATTTTGATCTGATTCGGGCTTCCTTTATACAGTAGCCATAGATGTGACCAGTCCGAGGCAAAATATCCATTTAGCTTTTCCAACCAGTCCCTACTCAGAACAAGCCCATAAGCGTCTGGTATGTCAGCCACCACAATATCAATAACTTGACACACCCTATCATTCAAAGATAAGCAGACTATAACATCCTCCATTTCCCCAATTACCTTCACATTCATTCTATCCAACTGAACAACCCTCCATTGGATGGTTTAGGCTACCCATTTATCCTTTTGCAGACCGACAATGGTATAACGTTGACCGATGCCCCCGAGTCTACCAAGCAATTATGTTCGTTGTGGTTAAAAATTTCAAAAGTGAGGAGAAATGGTGGATTCTTGCTCTTAGACTTACCTCCTATGCTTGCTTATCCAATTTCTTCTTCTTCCTTGGGCTGATTGTCAGTGGGCAGCCCCTCCTCTGATGCTTCAAGTGATTTCAAAATATTTTCTTTTTGTTGTGGCACCTTGCACATTTCAAATAACGAGATATTCGCCCTTACCTTCTTTATATCTTCCACAATGTCATATTCCATATTAGGTTCGATGAGATTTGGTTTACCATTATTTATTTTTCCTTCATTGGGCTTGGTGAATACGTTAGTCTGTCTAGGGTCTTGACTGGTGATGGTAAATTCCGGAATTTCATTAGCTGAGGAGTTATTTTGGAATTTCTTAACTTTCCTTTGAAGTCTTTTAATCTTCGGGAGCATGAGACTATTTTCTTTAGCCAACCCTTGGCTTCTAGTTGTTACATTTGTTTCCATGATGTCCCTGTGTACCAAAACCTTTTCTTTCTCGGTGTCAAACAACAAAACACAGTCCCATAGAACCATGGTCTCATCCTCTTGTTCTTTTGTTGATGTATTACTGTCTTTTTCTTTCTTCATCTTCATCTTCTGTTAATTTAGAGTCCAACAGCTGATTCATAACCAACGTCATTGAGTTTATCCATTGAGGACAATTCTTTTCAGAGTGAGGTTGTTGGTGGAAAGTGCAAAAATTTTCCATTCCTACCTCTGTTAAATTCATAGATGTTGAATTATTCAGAGGGGGTTGGGATTGATTGTTATCCTCCCGTTTCTTGTAATAGGGATTGTAGAACTTTTGGGCTTCCTTTTCCTTCTCCAAGTCTATGATTCTATTAGAAAGCTTTTGCATCATTTTTTCCATTTCTTCAAAATCAGGTGACTGCTCCTCCTTAGACTTGGTAAAAAACAAAGCTTTCCTACCAACATTTTTCGCTCCTGACCATTCGGGATAATCTTCGATACTTTCCCTTTCAGCCTCTACCTTCTCCGCCTCCTCATAGGTCTCCGCTAGAGTAGGCTTGGCCTTCATTTTGGAAAACATGGCCAACTCGGGCCCTAGAGCTGAAGTATAATATTCAATCAGGACTTTATCCGAAGGTTTGTCAGCTTCAGAAAAATTCTTAAGATATGTTGGAAATATTTGGGTGAAACTATGCACCTTCTCCTTTATTTCTTTCTTTAAGGTGCATAATCCTTTCATGAGAGCTGTATGAGTTTTTTGGGTCGCATAATTACTTCTAAAAATCCTTTCAAAGGTATCCTAATCAGGGATAGAATTTGCAGGCAAACCAAAGTACCACGATGCTGCAGCTCCTTTAAGGGTATGTGGGAAAAGTCTGCAAACTACATCCTCATATTCCCTAGCTCTTAACCCTTTGATTTCCAAATAGAACTTTGCAAGTGGTCGTCTACTAGTATCTTCTCATTTGGGTCAAATTTGGGTAGCCTCTTTTCAAAATATTGAGGTAAATCATGCAAAGGAGGTATTAGGTTGAAAGGTGATCTGGCTTTCTAGGCAGGTGGTGGATTCGGTGGGTTGGGTGGTTGATTTTCATTTACGCCTACCATGAGTTTGGGTGGAGAGTGAGGGGGTGAGTGAATAGGAGTGTGAACAGGAGAACTGTGAGGAGTATCCGGGCCTACTTGATTCAAAGGCAGTACAACTTCTTGTAAGGTTGTTTCTACAAGTTCCTCCCAATCCCCAACCAGCACTGAGTCTTCTAATATAGGAAGATCTTTCCTTTTATATTCTCTTCTGGGAAATTCAGGGATAATCGACAATCCTCCAATCTTCTTCACATATGCCCTAGTGTGTCTTCTTAGATCATTAACAACTTCATTGTCGTCAGAATACAAATGCTCTCTACCCCCTCTTCAGGAATTGGATTATGAAACACACTTCTTTCTGAACTGTTACTGGTGGAATAGTCTCAGGAAAACGGGTTTCCTCAGCCAGCCATGCACTGGCGGCCCTCCTTCTAGCGCCAGAAAACTGTTGAGGCCTGGAAAATCGTAGGCAACAATAGCAAGGGATTCTCCCTAGTCAACGTTCCCAATTAGCCCGTGACTGTTTGGTGTAGGGAATCCGTCCGGTTTGTGGTCCGACTACCGTGGGTCAAGTGACAAAAATAAAAGGTTTTACTGGTTGCGGCTCGATCCAGCATATATATTTTTGTATTTTTGACTTAAAGTATGATATGCAAGTGCCTATTTAACATGCAGATCGATAAAGAATGCAAGGAGTATTCACAATGTGATGCGCAGGTTCTTACCTCTCGTCTTAAACTCTCAAGCATCTAAATCACACACAATTTAGAAAATAAATACTAACTAGGCTATATCTAGAGAGCTAGATATTAATTCATGAGTAATGTAATACTGTTCACATGTTACGGAAAATCACATATAGCTGTTCCTAGAACCAAACATACAAACATGAATAAAAGTATACATGACAAGATAGCTCATCAACAGTTAAAACTTCCATTACTCATAGTGGAAAACATCACAGAATATACAAGAGAACATTCAGGTAAGAACATAGGTTCATGAAGTTAGAACACTCTCACAGTTAATGAAACACAGTCGAAAATGAAATAGTTCTCCTTCAACATTGTCCATTATTACATTGGAAGATTCCACCTAGCACCTTCTCCAACAAGCAAAATTTGTAATTTCTTATTGTAAAATGAAGTAGTTCCTCTTACAAACAATAGTTCACAATTTTTCCCTGGAAAAAAGCCCCTATAAATTCTAACTTTCCTATATTTAAACCAAAACAGCTAACCGCCTGGGCTGCCCCAACCCTGTGACCTTTGGGTTCCTCAAACCGTTAATATCCCCATTTTGTCTTTTTTGTGAGTACTCATGATTTACTTCATTCGTTATGTTTTAGAGTACTCAACAAAGCAGGATCCACTTGGTAACTCTGCTTAACACTTCCCAACTCGCTCTCCATTGCTTGTCTCCCAGCTACACCTTCGCGTAGTGGTAATCTGAAAAATCTCTTGGGTCCATCTGCAATTAAATGACATTTATTATTAGTTAGGATCACATCTTTTAAATCAAACTTTATCAACAAACTGACTAGTCATCACAAAAGGCCTAGCAATGCACTATCGTTGTGAAAATCTTAATAAGCATCAAAATCACTGCTGCCCATTCAGGGGTTTAAATTTCACAAAACGACGGGAAAAGCGAAACTTATCGGCGGCTTAAAACACTAAATCATCGGCTGAGTAATCTCACCCGCAGCCACGTCATTGGATCTCAAACAGGCAACGGGATCCGCCAGACCGTTAAGTTTATCAGAGTCGAAAGAGCTAAACCCAAATTCTAGGAAAAAGAGTTCCCAGTAGGTGAGCGGAAGGACATCAACGTCGGACACTTAGTTTGTTGCAAAGCCACAAGGGTAGAGGAGGAAAGATTACGGCCTCCGATCCAAAAACAAAGGGACAAAGACCCGACAAAGCATCGCCGGGCGGAGCAGTTGTATGGAGGATACCTAGTTCATTTGGGAGCTGCAAGGGTGGAAGATAAATAGACTATAGCTTCTGATAATATAAACAAGTCAAACAAAAAGACACGACAACAAAGAAGTTAAGATCCTTCCTGCAGAATAATCATCATTCAATTTTCGCAATGGAGGCTCCCTAAGGAAACATGGTTTCGATAAGTTGTTTAAATGACCTCCAAAACAATGGCTAGCATGAGAAACAGGCTTCCGAAAAGGAAACACATCTCAAATGGCAGCAAACCAGACTCTAAACTCCGCGACCCACAGTAGTTTCAAACATAAGCAATTTTTCGAAAACAGGAAGAGAGTTAACCTCAAAATATTCCGAAATTAAAGCAAGACAAAAAGAGTTCATGGATCCAAACGATTCAAGGCAATGCTAAAATTAACAAGGGGGTCCAGCAAGGGGGTCCAAAATTTGAATATTTGGGAAAAATAGTTACAACTACAACAATTTCACATGTACATGTTGTTATATTCCTTAGTCACTAACATGGATAAGTAGATGATTTTCTGGTAGCTTTGATGTGTTTGCATGTTTGATCTGTTTGCAGGTACACAGGTTCACTATCGAAGCAGCATTCCAGGTGTCTATGAAATTCAGGGAAGGTCTTCATTCTTTGTCGTTCACTCATTTGTTCTGGATCTGAACCATTCAGATCAGAGGAACAACTTCTGTCCGCAGAAGGTGAAATATTCCTGGTTACAAATACAACTCACTGATGAAAGAATACTCAAATTTTTTTGCTTGGAGCTATAGTGATCTCAAGTCTTATGACACAAGTATAATCCAGCACACTATACCAATAAAAAAGGATGAGATGCCTTTCAAGCAAAAGCTTAGAAGGATGAACCCCAAGCTGTTTCCCCTAGTGGAAAAGGAGATCAAGAAACTATTTGAGTCCAAAATCATTGTGGCCCTCAGATTCTCACGCTGGGTGGAAAATCTGGTCCCAGTTAGGAAGAAGAATGGGGAGATAAGGATATGCATTGACTTAAAGAACTTGAAAAGATTTTATTTCAGGGATCATTACGCACTTCCTAAAATGGACCATATCTTGTAGAGGGTAGTGGGTTCCCAAAGGATCTCCACCTTGGATGGCTTCTCAGGCTATAATCAGATCGTGGTGTGTTGAAATATTGCAACTTCGAAGAATATTTTATATGTATTTCTTTGTGGTCCCTGATGGTCCTACCAGGAGAACCACTTGTATTACTTTGTACCCCAATTCTCCTAATCGAAATAACTAATAAGAGTCATTAGGCAGTCCCCTCTAATTGTAAAGGTGGGTCATTAGCACCACAGTGTGGTTACTTGAGCCTACATGTGTAACTCGAGCCTACATGATTAAATCGAGCCTACATGACAGATGAGTTAACTTAAGTGAATGAATGAATATAAATAGAGGTGTAGTGCTCCTCATTTGGAACACACACACTCACTTGTGTAGCGCACTTGTGGAGGAGAGAAGTAGCTGGAGAAGGAAGAGGATCAGGTTTTTGATCTCCTTGTTGGTTTTACCTTTTCACCTTTTAGGGGCATCTATATTGAGGAAGCTTTAGCTGGGTTTTTCCCTTTAGGGTTTTCCCAGGATAAATATTTGTGTTACTTTTGTATGTTTGTGCTTGTCTATCTTTTAGTGATTCTGTTTATATGCTTTTGTTATGAAATCGAAATGAAATACTAATGATCTAGATTAGCATATGAAAATTTAACATGGTATCAGAGCCACCCTGAAAGAAGAAATTGTGCAGCTAAATAATCTAGGGCTTCTTAATTTTTTGGGTCTCTATCCATGATCGATCAGCAAAAGAAGGCTAGATTGACTCTCCATTGAAGGGCGCATCTTTCTGTCGAAGCGGAATTCGATTCCGAGCATTTTCAATTTTGGTGTAGAAAATTAGGGATTTCTATAGAAGAAGAATTTTTGAGTGAGACCAGCATAGGATTTTTCTCCTCATCAAAATCTAATTTTAGAGACCTGGATCAAGAAATTTGGTTGGGTGAAACTCCAGGAAAGTCAAACCCTAGTTTGACCCCGATCTGGAAAAGCGCTAAATACTAAAACTGCTACGTTTTGGTACATTCGCTATATACTAATATTGGAGAAGGATCAGGAGTTGAAAATTGCAAATGCTGAATATAAAATCCTGATTTACACTGTATCCAAAATTCAGCCTCAAAATCTCTATATTCTGGGAGATATGACCCCTCCAAGTTAGGGTTCCAGTCTCTTCCAGAATTCATCCCTAAACAGGACACCTGGGGAGAATTGCTGTAGCGTGGGCTACAGAGGTCCAAATGGAATTCCTAAAGATGTTACAGAAATATCATAGACTTTACTTTCTATGGTCCAAATTTCAGAACCTGAAGATGAACCAGTGACACGTGGCATTCCGTACAACTTCACTGTTATGAAAAGTCCTGTAACAGGTCACCTTGGGAAAATGATCATAAATACCAATTGGTGAAACCAATTCTGATGAAACATGTTTTTTTGGATTAGGGACATGTGAGGTTACCTCAGTGAGAAATTTCAGACATAGAGGAGCAGTAATTTCGGAGATATCATAGAAACAGTAACAGGAATTTCTGCAGAAGAAATTGGAAAACTAGGGCTTCCTGTTCCGGGAGCTTCCCTCCATTGTTTTCAGAAAAGGATTACATTGGACAGCTCCATTTGAAGAGATATATCTTTCTATCCAATCAGATCTGAAATATTCCAAGTTTTTAAAATTAAGGTTTCTTTGACAAACCCTAGATCAGCCAGCTCCAGAAGCAGGACGGACACCTCAAATCGGTAAGATCTAATCTTTTGCTATTTGCATTTGAGGTTCTCATTTCAAAGTGATCTATCACATCAACTTGATGATAAGATTGAAAAAATTCCAAGAATGGAAGTATTTTATCTCTCTGAAGAAAATGAATTGGACACCTACATGAGTATAGAGGTTCCAGTTCTAGAGGGAGATGAGCCTCAAAGCCTTACACAAGAAGAACTTGATCAAGGCCAAGAAGATCATTGTTGATTCAATCATGGATCAACTTGTACCACAAGTGTCTTCCCTAAAGACACCAAAGATGTTTGATTCCTTAATCAAGCTATTTAAATATAAGAACATAATTCAGAAGATGAATTTGAGAAAACAGTTGAAGAATGTGAAGATCCAGAATGCATAACATCTTGAAGCGGTAGAAGAAGAAGCAGAGAATGCATAAGTGGTGATAGCCACCTTGAATGGCCTCCCATGATCATGGGATTCATTCATGCAAAGAATGTATGCTAGAAGTAAGTGATTACTTTCAGCTCGACTAATATGAAGAGAATAAGAAGATGGGAGCAATTGAAGATCAATCTCTCACCATTCAAAGAAGATCCCTCAAGCGATGAGGAATATGAAAAACTCAATTCTTGAAGAACCTCTTATTCATCTTATCATTTGGATAAGAAATGATGATTTCATGAATGAAGAATATGATAAAGCAGAATGATCAAGATGGAGTCTACCCATGAAACAAATAAAAGATAAGTATTCAATTTCCATTTCATGATATTGTTTTGTTATACATTTGATTGTATTCAGTTGATGTGTTATGCATGATAGATTGTTTACATTAATACTACTAATATGCATGTGATGGGTAAGTAGCTCATGGCGCTATACAAATTTCCAGTGGTACTTATCAAACCTCTTTGCTGACATATTGGATTAGTGCACAATCTCAATGATGTCATGGTAGAGATGGAAGGCATCTAGAAAGTTTCTATGGATGAATGTTGTATTGGCTAAATAGTTGCATGATGCATAAGAATTTGTCGTTATGCATATGTTTTATGAAATAGTTCTAACCATGCAACTGGTGCATTTGAATTGTAGGAAAGGTCCTGTACAACCTCCTACAAGAAAAGAAGGACGAGACTTGTTCTGAAGAACAAGTGATGACAATTCAATAAACATGAATTTGAAGCTCCCAAGGTCAGAGACACCATAACGAAAGAAAGAGCTTCAAAGAGCGGTAGATCCACCTCAAAGGATGAAGACCACTATGGGTATGAGAGATAACTCAAGATGAAGAAAAGAATGCTATGAAAGAAACTATGATCAAAGAATAACAGTTGATCATGGGGAATGATGTATACGATATGATTTCAAGACATAAAGGGAAGTACATAGTATCCTCCATATGGATCTACAAGAACAAGTGTACTAAGAAAGGTTCGTGATTTTCCTCAGAAAGAATAGTTTATGACATGACATACTCTATTGACCAGTATATATCCACCTGTACAGAATGAAGAAGGAAGATAATACTCCACTTCAGGGGGAGTGACTACAGAAGATATCTGAGCTCGACACGGTACAACATGATGGACAACTTCTTGATGGATCGAGACTTTACCAAGAGTAAAGTGGGTTCCAACCTTCAAAGTTGAATGCAGAAGACTAGGATATGTTGATGATCTGACAAGACGAAATCATGAAAGATGTTATGTTGAAAGAATACTAGAATGATGTATGGGATATAGTTCCCAAACCAAAAGGAAAGAATATTGTATCCTCCAAATGGATATACAGCTGACGGAAGTATCGAGAAGTATAAAACAATATTTGTGGCCAGAAGTTTCTTTCAGAAAGAGGGAATTAATTTTGAAGAGACACTTACTCTAGGAAGCAAGGTACACTTCCTTCAGAACTATCATGGTAGTTTCTTCCATGGTGAAGTAAAGACAAGCCTTCCCTAATGGTATGATTGAGAAAGAGTTTTACATCAAATATTCACGAGGATTTGAAGTTGAAGCCAGATGGAATCACGTATGCAAGTTGAAGAAGGCCCTCTATGGCCTGAAGCAAGCTCCCAGAGCTTGGTATGGAAGAATAGATAGTTTCTTGTCAAGCATGGGATTTGCCAAGGGTAAATCTGAACCTAACCTTTATCTCAAGTTTGTAGAAGATGAACTTGTCATCCTGTTATTATATGTGGATGACTTATCCTTGACAGGAAATGAGAATCAGGTCATGGAAAGCAAGAGGAAACTAGCAGAAGAATTTGAGATGAAAGACCTTGGGTTAGTGCATTATTTCCTAGGTCTGGAAGTATGGAAAATTTCAGAAGAAATATTTCTCAACTAGGGAAAGTATGCAGTAGAGATATTGAAGAGATTCAATATGTTGGAATGCAAAGTCACGGCCACACCCGTGGACTCCAAAATAAAGTTGTTAGCTGATGACTTATCAGAGTTAGTGGATATGACTCATTACAGATCGATCATTGGGTCATTGATGTACTTAACAAATACCAGACCAGACATTTGTTTTGTTGTGAACACCTTAAGTCAATATCTTGTTCAACCAAGATGGGTTCACCTAGTAACTGCAAAACATGTGATGAGATATCTGAAAGGGACTATAGACTTTGGTTTATATTATGATGGTATCCATGAGTATATATTGTATGGCTACACAGATGCAGATTGGGCTGGAAGTATCTCAGACAGGAAAAGAACATTAGATAGATGCTTATGAGTTCATGGTTTAGCAGGAAACAGTCCAGTGTTTCTCGTAGCATGGCTGAAGCAGATTACATAGCAGATTGCTCTGCTAAGTTGTGAAGCCATATGGCTTCAGAAGCTGATATCAGGTCTCTTTGAACTGAAGATAGATACTACATTGATTCTATGTGATAACGAGAGTTGTGATAATAGAGAACCCTGTGTTCCGTCGTAACACATAGAAATACGGTATTTATACATTCAAGATAAAGATGCAGATGATGATGTTTCAGTATTTGCATACTGAAGATGCAGATGATGGTTACCTGATGATAGTTCAGTATTCACATACTGAAGATGTAGATGAAGATGGTTTAGATGATGATGCGCTGACAAAGCCTCTGTCTCGGGTAAAGTTCGAACACTTTCGAGACAAGCTTGGTATGGTTCAGAAAGACCTTCCCCGAAAGGGGGAGTAGTGATGTTGCAGTGGGATTGTATCATCCCTGGACACTTGCCATAAAGTGATCCAGAGACCTCGGTCTTCAAGAATGAAGTGGGATTGTATCATCCTTGGGCATCTGCCCTAAAGTGATCTGGTGACCTCGGTCCTCGAGAATGAAGAGGGATTGTATCATCCTGGGACATCTGTCCAAAAGTGATCCAGTGACCTCGGTCCTCGAGAATGAAGAGGGATTGTATCATCTTGGGACATCTGTCCAAAATATATCCAGTGACTTCGGTCTTCGTGAATGTGGTGGGATTGCATCATCCCTGAAATTTGGCTCAAAATGTATTCGGAGGTCTCGGCCCCCGTGAATGTGGTGGGATTGCATCATCCCTGAACTTCGGTTCAAAATGTATCCGGAGGTCTCGGCCCCCGTGAAAGGGGTGGATTGCATCATCCCTGAACCTCGGTTCAAAATGTATCCGGAGGTCTCATCCCCTATGAAAGTGGTGGATTGCATCATCCTTGAACCTCGGTTGAAAATGTATCTGGAGGTCTCGGCCCCCGTGAAAGTGGTAGGATTGCATCATCCCTTAACCTCGGTTCAAAATGTATCCAGAGATCTCGGTCCCCATGAATGTGGTAGGATTGTATCATCCTTGAACTTCGGTTCAGTATAGATCCGGTGACTTCGGTACTCGAGAACGTGTGTTGATCCTATAATTCCTAGAGGAAGGATTGTCTGAGTTCCACATCTGTGTTGTTCTCGTAATTCCAAAAGGAAGGATCGTTAGTAACTCCGTAAAGACCTAAATCCCGTAATTCCGAAAGGAAGGATCATTGAATTGATCTCGTAATTCCGAAAGGAAGGATCGTTAGTAACTCCGTAAAGACCTAAATCCCGTAATTCCGAAAGGAAGGATCATTGAATTGATCTCGTAATTCCAATAGGAAGGATTGTGTAAGTTCCACAGATGTGTTGATCCTGTAATTCCAATAGGAAGGATTGTTTGAGTTCCACATCTATGTTGATCCCGTAATTCCGAAAGGAAGGATCGTTAGTAACTCCGTAAAGACCTAAATCCCGTAATTCCGAAAGGAAGGATCGTTAGTAACTCCGTAAAGACCTAAATCCCGTAATTCCGAAAGGAAGGATCATTGAATTGATCCCATAATTCAAATATGAAGGATTGTCTGAGTTCCACAGAAGTGTTGATCCTGTAATTCCAATAGGAAGGATTGTCTGAGTTCCACAAATGTGTTGATCCCGTAATTCCGAAAGGAACGATCATTAGTAACTCCGTAAAGACCTAAATCCCGTAATTCCGAAAGGAAGGATCGTTAGTAACTCCGTAAAGACCTAAATCCTGTAATTTCAAAAGGAAGGATCATTGGTAACTCCGTAAAGACCTAAATCCCGTAATTCTGAAAGGAAGGATCATGTTGATGTTTTGATGATGTTGATGTTTTTATGATGATGATGATTTTTCTGATCGAAAGATTAGATGTTGCTGATGATGATGTTCTCTGATCGAAAGATCAAAAGTTGCTGATGATGATGATGTTCTCTGATCGAAAGATCTGAATATGATGATGATGATGTTTCTCTGATAGAAAGATCGGAAGTTGTTGATGATGATGTTCTCTGATCGAAAGATCAGAATATGATGATGATGATGTTTTCTGATCGAAAGATCAGAAGTTGCTTATGATTATGATGTTGCTGATGATGATGATGTTTTCTGATCGAAAGATCAGAAGTTGCTTATGATTATGATGTTGCTGATGATGATGATGTTTTCTGATTGAAGATCAGAATGCGATGATGATGATGTTTCTGATCGAAAGATCAGAATGTGATGATGATGAGATCCTGATGATGATGATGCTGTATTATCAAAATATGATGATGATGACGTACTGATCGAAAGATCAGAATATGATGATGAGTTGATGTTAGAGTATGATGATGTTCGGTTGATGATGGTTCTGATCGAAAGATCAGAGGCTGATGATAATGATGAGCCTGATTGAAATATCAGAGTATGATGATGATGTTGTTGCTGATCGAAAGGCCAAATTGCTGAAGAAGATATTGCTGATCTAAAGGTCAAAGTGTTGAAGATGATGTTGCTAATTGAAAGGTCAAAGTGTTGAAGATGATGTTGCTGATCGAAAGGTCAAAGTGCTGAAGATGTTGCTGATCGAAAGGTCAAAGTGCTAAAGATGTTGCTGCTAATTGAAGAGTCAAGATGCTGCTGATCGAAGCGGTCAAAGTACTGATGATGCTGAAGACTAAAGATTGAAGATGAAGGCTACATGATGTTGAAAATCTTCCAATGATTTATAGATGTATCAACCTGATGATGTTGATGATGTCCTCTATCTCTCTCCTATTATTGTTGTTGTTGATGTTGTTATAGAATACCCTTCTCGGTAAGGGGGAGTGTTGAAATATTGTAACTTCGAAGAATATTCTATATGTATTTCTTTGTGGTCCCCGATGGTCCTACCGGGAGAACCACTTGTATTACTTTGTACCCCGATGCTCCTAATCGGAATAACTAATAAGAGTCATGAGGTAGTCCCCTCTAATTGTAAAGGTGGGTCATTAGCACCCTAGTGTGGTTACTTGAGCCTACATGTGTAACTCGAGCCTACATGATTAACTCAATCCTACATGACAGATGAGTTAACTTAAGTGAACGGATGAAAATAAATAGAGGTGTAGTGCTCCTCATTTGGAACAGACACACTCACTTGTGTAGCGCACTTGTGGAGGAGAGAAGTAGCTGGAGAAGGAAGAGGATCAGGTTTTTGAATAACGATCTCACTTGTGTACCTTTTTACCTTTTTGGGGCATCTATATTGAGGAAGCTTTTGCTGGGTTTTTCCCTTTAGGATTTTCCCAGGATAAATCTTTGTGTTCCTTTTGTATGGTTGTGCTTGTCTATCTTTCAGTGATGTGTTTATATGCTTTTGTTATAAAATCTAAATGAAATACTAATGATCTAGCTTAGCATATGAAAATTTAACATGGTGCACCCAGAAGACCAAGAGAAGACAACTTTCACCACACCCTGGGACACTTTCATGTATGAAAAATGCCTTTTGGACTCATGAATGCCGGGGAAACCTTCCAGCGGACCATGGACATAGATTTTGCGGATGAAAAGGATAATATATTGGTCATCTATTTGTATGGTATCACTTTATTTTCACAGACCGATGAGGAGCATGTCTCACACCTGCTGAGAATGTTTAGAAAGTGTAGAAATGTTGACATCTCTCTGAATCCAAAGAAGTCATTATTGTTCATGAAGGAAGGGAATCTGTTGGGGCACATAATTTCTCAGGAAGGCATCAGGATAGATCCAAAGAGTGTTGATGTGATTCGCAAAATTGAACTCCCTTAGAATAAAGTTGAGGTTCAATCCTTTCTAGGGAAGGAAAACTTTCTTAGAAGATTCATTATTGCCTTTACCGAAATAGTGAGATACATAACCAACATGCTGGGAAAGGACAAAGAGATCAAGTGGACACCTGAAGCAAAACAATCCTTTGAGTATATAAAGAAGGTTATCTCTGAAGCACTTGTACTTACAAGCCCTAGTTTTTCTAAATATTTCCTCATATTTTCATTTCCCTCAAGGCATACAGTGGTAGGGGTATTGCTACAGAAGAATCATGAGGGACACGAGCAACCCATTGCTTTTTATATCAAAACCTTGAGAGATGCTCCTCTGAAATACAACATCCTGGACAAGAAGGCTTATGCCCATGGCGCATGCCTTAAAGGAGTTTCGAGTGTACATCCTGCATTCTCACATTATTTCCCATATTCCCACCATCACAGTGAAGGATATCCTAACCAAACTAGATCCTGAGGGTAGAAGGGGAAAATGGATAGCAGTCCTTCTTGAATATGACTTGGAGATAAAAGCCACAAAATTGATCAAAGGCTAGGGAATAGCCAAGCTCATGTCTCAATCCAACTACGATGCTCTCAACCTTCACATGATTCTTGATTTGTCAGCATAAGAGAAAAATCCCTAAGGATAGCTAGATCCCCCAGTAGTTGGGCATTTCCTTTCATCCCCATGGTACACTGATATCATCTTTGTGCTACAACATCTGCAAGCCCCACAGGGTATGGATAGAACAAGGGCCAAATTTCTCAAGCAGAGGCAAAGAAGATCATTGAAGAATTCCATGCAGGAGAATGTGGAGGTCATCACTATTGGAAGGCCATTGTAAACAAGATCATGAGGACATGCAATAGCTTCCTCTTGGGGGAGATGTTGGGCACCATTTTTACCTATTTTTGCCATCTAAATACCTTCCAGTTTCCTCCATAAACCTTCATCTTTGATCCATAAAACCTTAATTTCATCCACAAAACTTTGGTCAAAGGTATAAATGTTGTTTCTTCTTAACAAACTGAATTATGAGAATTTTAAGGCATTTAAATTAAGGTTTTATTCAAAATTACAGAATGTGCTAACTTCCCATAATTTTTCCTAGGTTGGATACTTGCAAGCCAACTAGGTGTAAACTGAGAGATGGGAGAAAGATCCTCAATGTCCAAGGATGGTTAAACTTCTAACGAACAGATGATATGGTTCTCACAGGTGTCGAGTTAATGCCGGTCAAAGATGATCACCTGTGCTACCACTTAGCATAAAAACAAGATAGTTCCGATTTTGTCTATTTTGATGGATCTGATGGAGGATCTCGAGGGTCGCATATCATTATGAGTCTTCCAGATTTTTAGCATTTCCAGTTTTTTTTAAAGATTGTATAAGTATTTGTTTTTACATATGAAAAAAACCTCCTGGATCATAAACGTATGGTTTTCAAATAAAGACTATGGATTTGATAAATTACTGTGTATGCCCAATTCAATATGGTGAATGCGATTGAAGTTTAGAGCTCTGTGATTTTATCTACATGTGTAAACAAAGAATTGGAGGGCCCCCTTTACCAATTTTGCACACATCTTTCTGTATCGTTGCATGTAGTATGTTTTATTAAATCCTGTAGAAGTCGATTTCTTCATTTTAATTACTCATACATTGCAGAACGAGTTGGATTGTTTGAACAAGGTTAGAAGCTCTGTTATTTAAATGTTTACATGCTGTAGGAATGGTTTAGATTGCTTATTCAATATCGAATTGTTGTGCATTTCCTATTCAATGTCGAATTGTTGAGGACAGTTATACATTGCGAATGTCTTCTTGTAAGGGAAATTAATGATTGACTGTTTTCAATAGTGAGATAATACGCAGAGTATCGTGATCTATTTTTAGGATTTAGGTTTAATTTGTTTTTATCTAAGAATATTTCACATATGAATTGTTGTTTAAACTCAGAGATCAAATGAAGTTGCTTCTATAAGGGAGGTTTTGTATTTCAAAGTCACAACATTCTAGCATTCAATAGATTTGTTTCATAGGTAAACTAGATTTCCAGTTAGGTCTAGCTTTGAGTCTCTATATTTGGGATATGCCTTTAAGTCTACAAACTCCATATTGACATAAAATTAAGGTCTAATTTACACTAGTAGATTGGAGCCCAACATTTGGCGTCATTGCCGGGGAGGAAGCAGACTTGAGAACTTTAGTTCTCTGATAAAAAAAAAAATTTCAAAAAAAACACAGAGTAGATTTTAGTTTTATGTCAAGACAAAGAGACGAGAAAGGAATATTTATCAAAAACCCCCCAAAAATAGAAGTAACAGGAACTTCTTTATCTGATAAAAAAGGATTCATTACAACAGTTGATACTTTTAAAATGGTTGAGGAAGAAACATCAAAAGGGCCAACTGCAGAACATAGAAGGGAGTATGAGAGAAGGTTAGAAATGGAAAATAAACTAAGACAAGAGAGAAGGGAAGAAGAGAGGAGACATGATAGGGAAGAAGAGAGGAGACATGAAAGGGATGAAAGAGCAGAAGAAGATCAGGAAGCTACCTTTAAATTCCCCATCTTGGACACTAGCATCATCCTAGGGGAAGAGGTAAAGATGAAAAATATCCCACCATCTGTCTTACCAAATTTCTATGGTATGACTTCTGAAGATCCAGATTCTTTCCTATTCGAGTTTGATATCTTGTGTCGAACCTATGGATATACTGATGACACCCACAAACTTTTTCTTTTCCCTGCTACTCTTAAAGCAACTGCCTTGAAATGGTTCATGGGATTAGGAGAGCATTATATAACTAGCTGGGATGAGATTAGGAAAATTTTTCTTAGAAAATATCAGGCATATTGTAGATCAAAGGATTTAAAAGATGACAATGTCTTAGCAGGAAGATGAAAGCTTGGAAGAGTATCTAGAAAGATTCTCATACAACCTGTAGAAATCCAAATACAATTCCTTGACACCTGAGATCATTCAGACAATATTTTTAAAAGGAATAAGTGAAGAATATCTGGATATTTTGAATGTTATGGGAAAAGGTGACATCTCTACTTACCCTTTGATGATATATAAGACTTATGTCAGAAGTATTCAAGAGGAAAGGCTAGAAATGGGAAAAGGGATGTAACTTCCAAAGTAACTAAATCTGCAACCAGTGGCATCTCCAGAGCTGAGCTTGGGAGTCTATTAGAATATTTTAAGACTGATCTATTGAGTACCTTAGGCACCTAGGTTGAAACATCAAAGACCAAGAAAAGACAAGAACAACAAGATCAACAAGATCAAGCCCTGTCTATTTTTTTCCCTAAATGTAGAAAGAAACACCCATTAAAAGAATGTCCTTTAAATACTGTTCAAATTTGTGGCTTATGTACTTCAAATCATAAAACTGATGATTGCCCCAGATTGAAAGAATTGCAAGCAGCTCGAATGGAGGAGAATCGAAGCATGGAGTCTCTCTATTTTATGGGACAACGAAGACCTTGGCAGCCATGATTTTTAGGTATGTCTCAAGATCCTATGCAGCATTTTCATTCAAATTATCAAAAACCTGTTCAGAATTCATGGAGTGCACCCATGCCCTGGAAAACTTGGTCTCCTCAATTAGCCCAATCTGCTCAAAATTGGCGAGGGTATACTCATGGTAACCAGACATATCAATAGGCCTATCTACAGCCCTATCAACAACCTTCTGCTTATCCCCAATACCATCAAAATCAAGCCCCATTTTTCCAACAACCCAATCTTGCTCCTCAATTAGGCCAACAACCTCAACAGCTTTAATTTCCATCCAATCAGCCTCCACCTCAGCCAACACAATTGCCAGCCCAGCCAATCCCAAATCCAAATAATAAAATGGATAAACCCATGTATAATGTTGATGATGGAATGGCACTCCCCTACTCAATTCTCCCACTTCAAAACATCAACTTAAGATCTGGAAAAAATTTACAAAAAGAATCTCTTGTTATTTTAGAAGAACAAGCAGAAAATGAGAAAACTCCAAAAAAATTAAATAAAAAAAAATCACAGTCAGAGAATTCATAGTCAGAGAAGTCACAGTCAGAAAATCACAGTAAAAAAGGGAAAACATTAGTACTTTATATACCTCCCTTTCCATAAAGGTTGGTCAAAGAAAAACTTTCAATCTCCCTACCTGATTTTGATTTTTTGAATGAGTTAACCAATGTATGTGTCAAAATTCCCCTACTACAGGCTATAAAGGATATTCCAATTTATACGAAAGCAGTTAGGGAATTATGTCTTAATAAAAGAAGGAAGGATCCATCAAAAATTCATGTGGTAGGCAAATTAGCAGGATTAATGTCTAACACTGTTTTTATTGAAAAGTATGTAGATCCTGGAATCCCAATGGTCCCAATTACTGTTAACAATTTTTCAATTCCAAAAACACTGATTGATCTAGGTGCTGCCATTAATGTCATGACACTAGAGAGAATGGAATACCTTCACTTGAAAAATCTCTGACCTACCACTACAGTTTTGGAACTAGTTGACAGATCTAAAATCACACCTGAAGGGATCTTAGAAGATATCATTGTTTCTTTAGACTCCTGGGAGTATCCTGTAGATTTTATAGTGCTGCAACAAAAGTCTAATCTAGGAGGGCATCCATTGATTCTTGGCAGACCCTGGTTGGCAATAGTTGATGCTTTCATAGGGTGTAGATCGAGAAGTATGCTCATTTCACATGGGACAGAGAGAAAACAAATTACACTTTATCCTTCTGTATTAGATCAGTTATCATGGATTAATGAGACCAAAGAACAAGAAGAAGAGGTGACTCATCCTGTCCTAAGTATCAATCAGTTCTTTTATTTTCAAGAAGAAAACAACGAAGATTTTCTAGATTACTTCATTGCTGAACCTGATATTTCTGAAGAATTAAGAGACATGCAGTATACTATAGCAGATCACGTTTTGGGATAGAATTTTCAAGAAAATTACACAGTACATTCTCTAGCATTGGCACTTCATGATATTTTTAATGTTCATTCAATCACTGATGTCCAAAGCAAAACAGTTGAAATCAGTCAAGGAAAACATTTGAATATCAGTGCACATCTTACTACATCAGAGGAAGAACAGTTGATAGCCTTATTGAATAAATATTCCCATGCATTTTCTTGGGAATACACTGACATGCCAGGAATTCATCATGAAACATGCACTCACCACATTTACACAGATGATAAAATCAGACCTCTCAGACAACCTCAACGTAGAATGAACCCCATACTAAAAGAGATAGTTAAGGAGGAATTGCAGAAGTTATTAAAGGTAGGATTTATCTACCCTATCTCTGACAGCCAATGGGTTTCTCCTTTGGTTGTTGTTCCTAATAAAAATGGCAAATGGCGGATCTGTGTAGATTACAGGGAGTTAAACAAGGCAACACTAAAAGATTATTTCCCATTTCCCTTTATTGATCAAGTGTTAGATGCCTTAGCTGGAAAATAATATTTTTCATTTCTAGATGGTTTCAGTGGATATAATCAAATTAGCATTGCAAAAGAGGACCAAGACAAAACTACCTTTACATGTCCCTGGGGCACATATGCCTACAAGGTTTTACCTTTTGTCTTATGTAATGCCCCAGCTACCTTTCAGAGAGCAGTCTTGGCCATTTTTGCAGATCTAATTCATGAATGTGTTGAAGTCTATATGGACGATTTTTCTATGCATGGAAGTGCCTTTGAGGATTCCTTAGCAAACTTGGAGAAAATTTAAAAAAGGTGTGTTGACTCAAATCTTTCCCTTAGCAACGAAAAGTGTTTTATGATGATGACTGAAGGGATAGTTTTAGGACATCACATTTCTTCATCTGGAATAAAAGTAGATCCTGCTAAAATTCAAATCATTGAAAATCTATCTAAACCAACAACTCAAACAGATGTAAGAATCTTTTTAGGGTATGTAGGCTATTATCATAGATTTATTGCAAATTTTAGTAAGATAGCTCTGCCATTGTTTAAATTACTTTCAAAGGATGTACATTTCAAATGGGATACTAACTATCAATCTGCATTTCAGACACTTAAAGAGAAGCTCTCAACTGCTCCCATTTTAAGGGGACCAAATTGGACATTGCCCTTCCATATTTCTATTGATTCATCTGATACTACAATAGGGGCCTCTTTGGGACAAAAAGAGCATACCATGACTTATGCTATTTATTTTATCAGCAAAAATCTAACACCTGCATAATTGAATTATACAGTCACTGAAAAGGAGATGTTGGCAGTAGTTCATGCCGTGAACAAATTTCGCCATTATATTGCTGGCTACAAAATTTTTGTCCACACAGATCATTCCGCTTTATGATATTTGATGAATAAGTCTATTACTAATGGTCGGATCACCAGATGGTTACTATTAATGCAGGAATTCAATATCATTGTTTTAGATCGGCCTGGACGAGAAAATCAAGTGGCAAATTTCCTGTCTCGCTTACACAATACTGGCGAGGTTGTTCCTGTTTTAGATAGTTTTCCTGATGAACACTTGTTTGCAATTTCTGTTATCACTCCTTGGTATGCTGATATTGCCAACTATTTATCATCAGGACAGCTACCTCCATCTATGTCATCTAAAGAAAAGAAAAATATTATTAAACAAAGTGCTAGACATATATGGGTCAATGGTGATCTCTTTTACACAGGATATGATCTAATTATTAGGAGATGTGTACGACAAGATGAAGTTTTAGATATTTTGAAAGCATGTCATGATGAACTGTGTGGTGGCCATTTTGTAGAGAAAAGAGCAGCATACAAGATACTCAATTTGGGGTATTACTGGCCTTCTATTTTCAAAGATTCTAAGAAGTATGTTAGGAGCTGTGATACTTGTCAACAGATGGGACGGCCAGTCCGATCTGATGAAATGCCACTCGAACCACAAATCCTCATAGAACCATTTGAAAAGTGGGCTCTTGATTTCATTGGTCCAATTCATCCACCATCACAAGGAAAGAAGTACATTTTAGTATGTACCAACTATGTTACAAAGTGGGTGGAAGCCAAACCATTACCAAGAGCCACATAACAGACCGTGGTAAACTTTCTTTTTGAAGAGATATTTGTCAGATTTGGGGTTCCTAGAGAGATTGTCACTGATCAGGGTGCACAGTTTACTTCTAAACTAGTGCAGGAGATAGCAGCAAAGTACAAGATTAAGCACATAAAATCTACACCTTACCATCCACAAGCCAATGTCCAGGTAGAATCTACAAACAAGACTTTGGAAGGAATCATCACCAAAACTGTCCAGATGCATAGGAAGGATTGGTCAGCTAAGCTTACTAAAGCTTTATGGGCATACCGAATCACTTGGAAAAATAGTACTGGTTTTTCTCCTTATCAGCTTGTTTATGGTAAGCAAGTCCTCCTGCCTATAGAATTTCAAATTCATACCTTCAAGTTAGCAGCAGATTTGGGGATGAATCTTTCTGAAGCACAACAAGAAAGGATACTACAATTGAATCAACTAGATGAGATGAGACAGGCTGCAATAGAACACAATATTTTGATACAACAACAGAGAGCCCAATGGCATGACAAGTTTATCAAAAAGAAACAATTTCACATCAGTGACTGGGCCCTATTGTTTGATTCAAAATTCAAAGACTTCAAGGCCAAGTTCACAACTCATTGGCTTGGTCCATATGATATTGCAGAGGTATATGACAATGGCTCAGTCAAACTCCAAACAATTGATGATGAAGCACGTACATTCGTGGTGAATGGCCATCGGCTCAAACTCTACACTAAGCCTATCAACAAAGAAGATTTCATACAACAGATTTCACAACAACACGAGATGGAAGTGATGGATAAACACACTGGTGTTTCTCCTTCACTTTCTTCTTATCTATTTTCTGATTTGATAAAAAAAAAATATAAAAAAAGAATATTATTAAAAAAAAAACCAGAACAAAACATAAAAAAAAAACAAGAAACAAAAAAAAGGGAGTTTAGTTGTGAAAACCAAGCAACTGGCACAACATAAACTCGAATTTTCCTTGGAAAACCAGGTTCGCTTGGCCATTGAAAATTCACAAAAATATTTTCCCTTTCTTGCATTAGAAATTTCATGCCTCATAGGTAGTTTTTTTTGCATAATAACGATCTTGTTTGTCTTAAGGACAAGTCAATAAATAGGCCTATGAGGGGGATAAGAATTTCATGCTTTATATTTTTATTCTTTCTTGGAACCCTCCAATTCTTTTTCAAATGCAGAGGGACTTGACTTCCAGCAAAGCAGAAGGAATCTGAGATAGTTCCAAGTCTTTTTCAAATGTAGAGGGACTTGAATTCCAGCAAAGCAGAAGGAATCTAAGATAGTTCCAAGTCTTTTTCAAATGCAGAGGGACCTGAATTCCAGTTTAGCAGAAGGGACCTGAGATGGCAGACATTTAAAAAAAAAATTAAACATCAGAAGGTCATATGTGAATCAGAAACAAATTGCAAACCAGCTACATCAAGCAGCAAGCACAACACAAAGAGATATCAAAGTCTGTAAGGATTTTAATTTTTATGCTTTAAAAGTTGCATGATTCTTTGTTTCTAAGTAATGACATATCTACCTATCCTCATAAGCCTGACTATCTACTCTATCACCTTCACAATCCAAGCCAACATTCCATTTACTTCTCATTATCCTACCCTAGGTGTCAAAATGGTGGTCAGAATCAATCCAAGAAGCAAATTTCAAATTTTCAAAGCCTAAATTGCATTCTACAGGAAGGGTTTCCTTCTCAACATGAAGTGAAATGTTTAAAAAAAAAATGGAATTCAAATGTTTTTATATTTTCATACTCCAAATATTAGTGCATTATGCATTAAGTTAAAAATATATATGGAATATAGAACATTTGATATGAGGAATGGCTATGTGTATTTCCAAAAGGCGAAAAGAGTCTACTCCAAGTGAAGAAATCCCTTCCTTACAGCTCATTAATCAAACATTGGGGTATGCAAGGGAACTGGAGTGCATTGTATAGATATGGAATGGTTCTAACCTTACCTTTAATCTTTCTCCTTGAGAAATTTGTACCTGAACTAGTGATTGGATAAAAAAAGTGGCATGTTTAGATAATGATTATAAAAGACGTGGTTGTATGCTCCCACGAAAATATATATGTGCCTGGAAAATCACATTGCAAACTTGTGACATTGGGATTACATATCGAAATGGTCATTCCTCTTTGGACCAAAATTCACTCTTCCATCTGCAAACCCAATTGCTGTATAATGCAAAGGCATATAGGGGTAATATTTTACAGTGAAAAGAAGGCGTGTATCACAGAGGAAGGATGCGGGCACTAGCTTTCTGAAGAATGCATATGCGCAGGAGAAATTTTGAAGCAATAATGCCAGAGGGGAGGTAAAACTTAAATATTTTGCCAAAAGAATTTGCTAGGTCAATAGCAATTCTAGTTTTAGAGTATCATTTTGGAATAGGAAAATGTTTACAAAGCTAAAAGTTGCAAAGCTGAGGTTTTCTGTTGCATATTTCTCTTCCTGTTAAAATTGCAAAATGGTATCTAGACTGGAACCAGAGAAATTCGACTCCACTGATATTTGTGAGAAATGTATGGAAATTTTTGAAAAGAAACAGTGGGTGACTTTTTTTGAAAATTTTGATGGGCACAATGACAATGTTAGCCTAGCCTTTGCTGACTCATTTGATGGAGAAAGGGCTACAGTGGGAAATTTGAATTTCAGACTGTCTGAAGATATTTTGGCACAGATCGTTGGCTTACCATAGCAAGGAGAGAGATTCTTTAAAACTAAACAATTCAAGGAGAAGGCATGGATACCCTTTCTGTGCAGGTCAAGGGCAGGATCAGTGAACTGGAAGAAGGGAATACCAAGGAGCTGGTTGGTTCATCCTTGGGACGAAATAGTCTATATCATCCAAAGATTCATCACCTGTGAAGGCCAATTTAGTATTGTATATCTTTATCATATCAAGCTATTGCAGTATCTGAGGGGTGATTGTGAGATTGACATGCCCCAATTTTTATTACAGAGTCTTTCCAAGATGGCTAAGGCTGTTCAAAAGCGTGCATAAGATAAATTAACAAGCCTTTTCCACTGTGGGCTCATCAAAATAATCATCACATATGAGTTACAGAAGAAAAACCTGACATGGCAAGAATTTCTAATTCATAATCAGTTTGAAGAACAAGAAGAGCTACCTGAAGAAGGTTTGAAAGAAGAAAAACTGTTGATGATAACATACCCAAAGGATGGAGAACAAAACCCTGAAGCAACAAGCTCAAAACTGCTTAAGGGGAAAAAGAAAGAAAGAGAGGTGTTGATGATCACAGATGATGAAGACAACTCTGAGCCAGCAAGCTCAAAACAGCCTTAGAGAAGGATACGAACCATGAGTGTGATGAAAGAAGAAAGAAAATTTCAAAAGCAAGATCAAATCTTCACCACTTATAAGAAAAATCCAAGGAAGCATCAGCAAGCTCAAAATAAGTCAGCACTAGAAGAGGATGATGAAATCCAGCAGAAACGGTATGAATACATACAATCCTTGGAAAGTCAAGAAGAAAATCTAACAGGTGAGATAGGGCAGGTCCATGAAGAAAAATATACCCAAGAAACTAAAAGTATTTCAGATGAAGTGATAAAGCAGACTAAAAAAATCAATATCTTCTTGGAGTAGCAAGAAAAAGAAGAGAAAAAGAATCTAAGATAGGAAATATTAAATGATCCAGCTTCTCCTTTCTTAGAGCAACAAACTATGGAAGAATAAAAGAAGGGAGATTCAGTACAAGAGAATGAAGAATTGGGGATGGACACCAGTTCTGTGCAGCCTCCAATGAAGATGGAAAATAAGAAAAATTCCAAAAACAGTAAAAAGATTAAGAGATTGAAACTGGAAGTAAGGGAATTAGAACTGAGGAATGAAAAGTTAAAAGAAAGGAACAGGAAGCTTAAATTTCAAAGGGCACGAATCTCCAAACATGCATATAGATGGTATAAAAAAAAAGAATATTTACAAAACCAAGTATGAGAAACTGAAAGTCCTTTATGCATCTCGAACTTCTACAGATGCATCATCTCAGATAGGAGATTAAAAGCAGAGGGTCAGCAACAAAATTTTGGTCATGGTATAAGTAGGGTCAAACTTTTGAGATACTTTTTGTGCATGAGGACATGCAACAACTTCCTCTTGGGGGAGATGTTGGGCACCATTTTTACCTATTTTGGCCATCTAAATATCTTCCAGTTTCCTCCATAAACCTTCATACTAGATCCATAAAACCTTAATTTCATCCACAAAACTTTGGTCAAAGGTATAAATGTTGTTGCTTCTTAACAAATTGAATTATGAGATTTTTAAGGCATTTAAATTAAGGTTTTATTCAAAATTACAGAATGTGCTAAGTTTCCCGTAATTTCTCCTAGGTTGGATACTTGCAGGCAAGCTAGGCATAAACTAAGGGATGGGAGAAAGATCCTCGATGTCCAAGGATGGTTAAACTTATAACGAACAAATGATATGGTTCTCATAGGTGTCGAGTCAATGCCGGTCAAAGATGACCACCTGTGCTACCACTTAGCATAAAAATAGGACAGTTCCGATTTTGTCTATTTTGATGGATCTGATGGAGGATCTCGAGGGTCGCATATCATTATGAGTCTTTCAGATTTGTAGCATATCCAGTTTTTTTTAAAGATTGTATAAGTATTTGTTTTTACATATGAAAAAAACTCCTAGATCATAAACATATGGTTTTGGAATAAAGACAATGGATTTGATAAATTATTGTGTATTCCCAATTCGATATGGTGAATGCGATTGAAGTTTAGAGCGCTGTGATTTTCTCTGCGTGTGTAAACGAAGCATTGGAGGGCCCCCTTTGCCAAGTCTGCACAAATCTTTCTGTATCGTTGCATGTGGTATGTTTTATTAAATCCTGTAGAAGTCGATTTCTTCATTTTAATTACTCATACATTGTAGAACGAGTTGGATTGTTTGAACAAGGTTAGAAACTCTGTTATTTAAATGTTTACATGTTGTATGAATGGTTTAGATTGCTTATTCAATATCGAATTGCTGTGCATTGCCTATTCAATGTCGAATTGCTGAGGACAGTTATACATTGCGAATGTCTTCTTGTAAGGGAAATTAATGATTGACTGTTTTCAATAGTGAGATAATAGGTAGAGTATCGTGATCAATTTTTGGGATTTAGGTTTAATTTGTTTTTATCTCAGAATATTTCACATATGAATTGCTGTTTAAACTCAGAGATCAAATGAAGTTGCTTCTATAAGGGAGGTTTTATATTTCAAAGTCACAACATTCTAGCATTCAATAGATTTGTTTCATAGGTAAACTAGATTTCCAGTTAGGTCTAGCTTTGAGTCTCTATATTTGGGATATGCCTCTAAGTCTACAAACTCCAGATTGAAATAAACTTAAGGTCTAATTTACACTAGTGGATTGGAGCCCAACACTTACAATATTTCAGCTTTTAGAAGAAAGAATGGATACCTATTGGAAGAGATGGAGGGAGGTTTGGTATCTGGAGCTCCTGTAAATGGGAGGCTCCTCAAACACTATTTTCTGTAAAGTAAGTTCAATTCCATGTCATTGTATATACCATTTATTTTTAATATTGCATGTGTGGATTACCCTCTAATAGACTTAAATATTGTGAGAAAATTGAACCACAGGATAATTTAGGAGCGTTAGTGAAGCTCACAAATCAAATTTGGTGCAAAATTGGCAAAAAACCATCAAATGAAAGACAAATTACACACACAATGTGAACTAGAAAAAGATAATTTTGGACTTTATAACCATGAAATTTTTTATCATCAAGTATATAATACAACATATGATTTTTTTGAGGCTTTGGAAGCCAATTGTGAGCATAAAAGTCAAAATTGCCAAAATGGCATCAAACCCCCCTAGGTGGGGCAATCATGTCCCAAATCACCCCAAACAACCACGAATTGTTGATTGGACATGGCTGATATGTTCTGGGCCAATTATTACACCTTGGAAAGCGTGGGTGTGGAACTATGGGTGGTTTAGAGTTTCAATGCAACATTTAATGCACCAAATCAAGCCAAAATTGGCCAAAATCCCACTCTAGCGCTCCAAGTCAACTTGCCTATCCACATTCAATGAATGGGAGTGCACTAGAAATTATGGGGGAACACATGTGGCTGTTTTAATGATATGGAATTCTCATGTGTTTTTGGAAGCCCCAATATGACTTGGCATTTGTCCAGGTAAGCATCCCTAGTCCACCACATAGTGTATTAAAGCTTAAAAAGCAATAAAATTGACTAAGTAGTGTAATTAGGTGCTAATGAGTGGATTACTCTTCTAATGCCCTCGCTTAATCCAAAAACTAAGTACAGCTCACAAAATTATGGATTCCTTGGCAACAATAGCTCAAGTCACGTCAAATACATAATTCAGAAATTACAATTTTATTTGTCCATATGAACCGAGGAAAAGAAGGAAAACCTCATGGGAACAAACCTTCCCTCAAGAATGGACATGGGGCTGGACCTGCAACAAATAAAAGAAAATTACCATCCTTCATTGACCCCAAGCAAAGATCTCAGGTAGGTGAAGGTCTTTTCTGTGAAAGCCTTGGTAAAAATTTCAGTAGTTTGCTCGGTGGATGGGCAATATTGCAGTGAGATTACCCTATCATGCACTAAGCCCCGAATGTAATGCATGTGTATCTCAATATGTTTTGTTCTTTGTCTCTGAATTAGATCAGTATATATTTTGATTTAACTTTGATTTTCCACCCAAATTTTGGTTGGAGAATCAATTGTGACACCAAATTCCCAGAAAATTCCCTGCAACCAAACACATTGTGTAGCAGCATTGACTGCTGCCCTGTACTCGGCCTCTGCTGATGAAAGTGAAATGGTGTGCTATTTCTTACTTGAAAAAAATGGGAACTTCAGAAAACATAAAAACAAAACCTGAATTTGACTTCCTGTCAGTGGGAACTCCAGCCCAATCTAAATCAGAAAATCCAGCTAGTTGAAGTGAGGAACTAGTTGTGTAGTGCACCCTGAAGTTCTTGGTTCCCTGGACATACTGAAGAATTGTTTTTGCTTCTCTCCAATGGAGCTAATGTGGCTGGTGCATATTTCTTGCTACATAACTTACAGCATAAGACAAATTAGGTCTTGTGTGAGTGAGGTAAAGCAATCTGCCCACTAGTTTCCTGTAGAGTGTAAAATCTACCAATGGAGAATTGCCAAATTCATGCATTTTAATACCAGAAAGAAAGGGAGACTTGGATGCATTACACTCAGCCATGTTAAAATTATTTAGCAGTTCTGAATCATACTATGGTTGACTCAGCTTGATGCCCCTTTCATTTTGCTCAATTTCCAAGCCCAAAAATTGCCTTAGCAATCATAGGTCTGTCATGGCAAATTCACTATGCAAAGATGACTTGATTTGGCCAATTAAATTGGTACAGCTACCTATAATGAGGAGATCATCAACATAAATAAAAATGACCTACAAAATACCATCATGTTGCTGCAAATATACATTAGGGTCTGATTTGCATCTTGTGAAACCAATAGAGAGCAAAAAAGCATCCATTTTAACATACCAAGCCCTGGGGAATTGCTTGAGTCCATACATTGATTTATTCAACCTACATACCAATGAAGGATCCTCTTGGAAAAAATTAGGCTGATACATATAGATTCTGTTATCTCCCAAAATAAATTTATTTTCATATGAAGAATTTTATTCACACAATGAGGGATATGAATGCCACTAACAGTTTGAAAGCCTCTGTTGTTGATAAAAATTTCACAAAGTTGTAGCTTCGGTGGCTTGGGCAAGGGTCAGAACATCTCATTAGCCACTGATAGACTTACAAACGGACAAGGCCTCCATGATCAGATGAACATTTCAGTGATCGGAAGAAGTAAGGGCTACGGATCGGTGAGTTAACGCTGAAAGTTTCCGCAGTGTCAGCGTCGAAACTAGAAAAACACTAACCATCGGAAAAATAGTCCACTAAGGAGCCAAAACAGTGGAAGAAAAACTTACTACGGGTTCTGTGACCAGATGAAAACTTCGGCAATCGAAAGAACTAAGGACTAACCATCGACGAGATAGTTCGATAAGGAGCCACAACGGTGGAAGACATACAGACTACAGATCGATGAGTTTACAACGAAGCTCCTCTACAGTGTCCACGGCACAGAAGACTAAAGCTCTGATCAATGACAAGAATCATTTCCATAGCGAGAAAAAAGAATATCATCGACGATCGGAAGACATACAGACTATGGATCAGTGAGTTTACAACGAAGCTCCTATGCAATGTCGACAGCAACAGAGGGCTAAAGCTCTAATTTAAACGTAGTCAATCAACTTTCGGCAGTGTTCAGATAAAATATTCTGATGCATTAGTTATTTCAGCTCCCGATCGTCGATGAGCTAGTGATGGAGAGCGCCAGCGTTGAGATTTGGAGCGCCGATGGGCTAAAGGAAAAAGCTCTCAATCGACGAGGAAGAAGCTGTCGCGAAACTAGTTCGTTCCACCTCTGAAACAACGACAGTGCTCCGGTCTATGGTGCTGATGGATTAGAGGTTACAGCGTCTGATCAGCGACCGTAGTGACATGGTAGAAAAATCCGGTGATTTAAGCAAGAAAGGTCACTTCAGTTAAACGCTGAGACACTGGCTGTTGGTGGCAATTTCACGTGGAACCAATAGGGGTGATTATGAGCGAACACTTCAGTTATTAAAAGCTCGCTCAGTGAACTAGATCTTCACAGTAGATAAACAAATAGTTAGCAAGGGTTTGAAGACCTAATCTAGAAAAACTATCACTTTCAATTATTTTTTGTGTAAACAGATCGGATTTTCAGGATCTGTGATTTTTGTAGAAGGCTATAAAGCCCATGATTGATTTTATAATAAAGGTTCAAATTCGGGGATTTAGGAGCCAATAATACTTTCAAGCTTCTCATTTTACTTATTCATGGTATAAGCTCTTTTGTTGTGATCTGTTCAGCCATCATCTCTTTCTTTACTGTGTTTATGCCTGAATGTGCATTCAGGTCAATTTTAGATTTATTAAAAAGTCGATAGCTGTCATCCTATTGGTCTATTAGTGATATTTGATTTATAAATACCATCCTTAGTAGTATTTAGCCATTTATATGCATGTTTTATGTGTGTAAGTTTGCCATCCTGGTGAGTTCTCCATCCCTGCACCTTATAGTCGAATTTCTGAGCAAATTGCAACTAAAATCCTTGTAAACGAGTGAGTCTTATGCATGCCTTGAGAGTGGAAAGGTTACATAGGTCGACTGACTTGACCCATATCTGAAAACCCTAAAAAAATTGTAAGTTACCAAGCATCCTTGAGCTACAACCTAGAGGAGTATCCTGGAGTGATAACAAATTGGCGTTGTTGTCGGGGAGAGGATATTGAAGCTCAGCTTCCCTAGGAGACGACATAGATCCATGCTTTGATGATAGACAAAGCTTGGACATTATTATGGTTGTAATCATCTATCTGGAAACTCCATTGATATAAGGTGGCTTCAAGAAGACCAAGTGCCAGAGCAAATCAAGAGAGGCCACCAGCAACACCTGTTGCAGACCCATAGAAGATCATCAAAAGAAAACCTAGCCCTGCTGCTAGGGCATATTTACAAAGAATTCTATTTCCCCGATCCATTCGAATTTAATAAATCTCCACTGGGGAGGACCTAGTTGATAAAAGATGAAGAGGATGAATTCAAAATCTAGGTATCAGTTCAGCAGTTTACTTTATGAACTGCTGTCATTTTTTATCATATCCTTTATGCTTTTCCCTTCACATGTTAAAAGAATTATCTTATGTTTTATATATTCTGAATATTATCAGCCATCTTTTATAAATCCATCTATAGAAGAATATTTGCAGCCTGCTTGTATTGTAGAAGGTGAATCAGTCTATGTGCCACAGATCATCTATAAAAATGAACGTTGTACCCAAATTCCTCCTAAATCTGATCAGCCTATGCAGAGCTCAACACTCGTTTCCAAAACCGTTGAACCTTGTTAGCATATTGTTATCCCTCATGATCATCCCACAGCCTTTCAAATCAAAATCAGGATTAAGATGTTTAAGCCATTAAAACTGCCCTCTTGGCTTCATCCTTATCCTCTTGACTGTTATGAATATCTCCCTCGGTTTTTCGGAGAGAATCAAGCTTCAGCAGAAAGGCACTTGGAATCTTTCAAATATTTTATTGAACGTTTTCAGATTGTTCATGAGGATGTAATCATGAGACTTATCTCTAAATCGTTGATTAGAGATGCTGCTATATGGTTCAAGAATTTAAGAGCTGACTCTATTGGCTCTTGGACAGAATTCACTGACACGTTTTTGAAGCATTGGGGTGAGAACAAATCTCTTGATTTGTATCTCGCTGATTTCTATGCTTTGAAGAGAGAGGAAGATGAAACTTTGCCTATCTTCAATCGAAGATTCTACAACACTTATCATGCTATGCCTTTGGAGATCTGGCCCACAGAGACAACTACCAGTATATATTATGTGATGGGACTACATTCAAAACTTTCCCTTCTTCTGCTAGAAAGGAAATCCTCACCTTTAAGAATTCTGTTTGAAGATTCTTTAGAAGTGGAGGAAAACATTCGTGCTTCAAAGAGAATCGCAGCGCAGTTTGATTTTGAAAAACATTATTTACCTGAGCTAGATAAACATCAGTATGAGTCAGATTTTGAACAGGAATATTATGAGTCTGAAGCGGATTTGGGACAACAGCAAGCATGTGAGCTCCTATTAGATTTAGATTTAGATTATTTAGTGTTTGCAAAGTACTCCCAAGACAGGTATGAATCTAGATTTTATGATCAGTTTGCAAACCAGGATGAAAAGATAAATAGAGAAGGATATCTCCCTCAAGAGCTACCTCATCTCTCTTATGATCTTCACAATGAGGAAAGTTGCAGTAACCAAGAGGAGCAATATTTCCAAGGACTATCCAATATCCGGCTAGAGCATCAGGAAGATCTTCCTTCTCCTTATGAACAGGTTGCTTCAAATCATGACAAGGAATTAGGTAATATTTTTCCAGATCTGTTTCAAAATTGTATTACAAATACTCCTATACAAGAGCCTTCATCTCTGTCATTAGAATCTTATCTTGATGCTCCTATAGTCAACAAATACAGTGACGAGGAATATGAGGTTGAAATTTGTGAAGACTTATTGGTTACTCAAAGTTCATCTAGTTCTTCTTTTTAGCAAAGAGATGATAAAAAATGTGTGAATATTGTGATAGATGCTTATTACGAATCTGTTGCTCAAAAGTTAAATATAGATATTTTTAGTTCTGGTATATCCTACAAAGGTATTATTGGGGAAGAGGAAATTGTTAGCGGTGATCATGATGTAGGTGAAGGGGAGCAGAAAGATTCAGATCAGCTATTGAGCTCATATTTTTATCAGACAAAGGTTGAGCAGTCCACATTTAACATTCACATCAGTGAAGGAAAAGATCGGCTGATAA
The DNA here is from genome assembly GCA_001517045.1 of Pseudotsuga menziesii. Classification (NCBI taxonomy): domain Eukaryota; kingdom Viridiplantae; phylum Streptophyta; class Pinopsida; order Pinales; family Pinaceae; genus Pseudotsuga; species Pseudotsuga menziesii. Next base: position 115,673 of record LPNX010944814.1, read on the forward strand.
AAAGGCATTTCCTGTTGGTTTTTATGACCCTGTTGCTGAATATCTGGAACTTATAAGCAGCGTAGATATCAAAATATTTCTGTTAGATGATGGCTCGGTCCATCACCCTTCAAAACTACATTGCTGCATGCTGGGGTTTCATTTACTTTTTGGGTCAAGATCGGGGATAAGTTCAACAGATCAGCTTCTGAACTGGCTTCATTGGAAGCATGATGTCACATGATAAGAAGGATCTACTGATTAGAATTAGGAGTAGGAGTAGATAGGAAAATAAGCTCTTAATATGAGCAGCTAGGTCATTTTCAGTTGTTTCATGAATAAGCAAAGCAGGCTACAGGCAGGGTGCAGCGGATCAGTTATAGAAGACAAATGAGTCCATGCCTAATGGAACACTAGAAGATAGCTTTAATTATTCTTTTTAAGGAAAGGCATTTTGGTCTGGGGTTCTTGGGACCTCACAGGGAGGTTCCCATCCCCAAGTAGGAGCCAAATGTTATCTCCCAAAATAAATTTATTTTCATATGAAGAATTTTATTCACACAATGAGGGATATGAATGCCACTAACAGTTTGAAAGCCTCTGTTGTTGATAAAAATTTCACAAAGTTGTAGCTTTGGTGGCTTGGGCGAGGATCAAAACATCTCATTAGCCACTGACAGACTTACAAACGGACAAGGTCTTCATGATCAGATGAACATTTTGGCGATCAGAAGAAGTAAGGGCTACGGATAGGCAAGTTAAAGATGAAATTTTTCGCAGTGTTGGTGTCGGAACTGGAAAAACACTAACCATCGACGAAATAGTCCACTAAGGAGCTGAAACAGCGGAAGACAAACTTACTATGGGTTCCGTGACCAGATGAAAACTTCGACAATCGAAATAACTAAGGACTAACCATCGGCAAGATAGTTTGATAAGGAGCCGCAATGGCAGAAGACATACAAACTATGGATCGGCGAGTTTACAACAAAGCTCCTCTGCAGTGTCGGTGGCACATAAGACTAAAGCTCCGATCAATGACAAGAATCATTCTGATAGCATGAAAAAAGAATATCATTAGTGATCGGAAGACATACAGGCTACGGATCGACGAGTTTACAATGAAGCTCCTCCGCAGTGTCGGCAGCATAGAGGGCTAAAGCTCCAATTTAAACGTCGTCAATCAACTTTCGGCAGCGTTCAGATAAAAGATTCCGATGCAATAGTTATTTCAGCTCCTGATCGTCGACGAGCTAGTGATGGAGAGAAACAACGTTGAGATTTGGAGTGTCGATGGGCTAAAGGAAAAAGATCCCTATCGCCGAGGAAGAAGCCGTCACGAAACTAATTTGTTCCACCTTCGAAATAGCAACAGCGCTCCGGTCTATGACGCCAATGGGTTAGAGGTTACAACGTCCGATTAGCGACCGCGGTGACAAGGTAGAAAAATTCGGTGATTTAAGCAAGAAAGGTCACTTCAATTAAACGCCGAGACACTGGCTGTTGGTGGCAATTTTATGTTGAACCAGCAGGGGTGATTATAAGTGAAAACTTCAGTTATTAAAAGCTCGCTCAGTGAACTAAATCTTCACAGTAGATAAACAAATAGTTAGCAAGGGTTTGAAGCCCTAATCTGGAAAAACTATCACTTCAATTATTTTTTGTGTAAACAGATCAGATTTTCAGGATCTGTGATTTTTGTAGAAGGCTATAAAGCCCATGATTGAATTTATAATAAAGGTTCAACTTCGGGGATTTATGAGCCAATAATACTTTCAAGCTTCTCATTTTACTTATTCATGGTATAAGCTCTTTTGTTGTGATCTATTCAGCCATCATCTCTTTCTTTATTGTGTTTATGCCTGAATGTGCATACAGGTCAATTTTAGATTTATTAAAAAGTCGATAGCTGTCATCCTATTGGTCTATTAGTGATATTTGATTTATAAATACCATCCTCAGCAATATTTAGCCATTTATATGCATGTGTTATGTGTGTAAGTCTACCAGCCTGGTGAGTTATCCATACCTGCACCTTATAGTTGAATTTCTGAGCAAATTGCAACTAAAAGCCTTGTAAACAAGTGATTCTTATGCATGCCTTGAGAGTGGAAAGGTTACATAGGTCGACTGACTTGACCCATATCTGAAAACCCTAAAAAACATTGTAATTTACCAGGCATCCTCGAGCTACAACCTAGAGGAGTTTCCTGGAGTGATAACAGATTCTTCTTGTAGCTCACCATGTAAGAATGCACTTTTAACATCCATGTGGTGAACTTCCTAGCCTTTACTAGCTTCCAGCGCTATAACTAGTCTAATTGAGTCCATCTTTGCAACCGGTGCAAAGGTCTCTATGTAATCAACACCATGGACCTAAGAATATCCCTTAGCAACTAATCTTGCCTTATGTTTCATATCAGAACCATCAGCATAAATTTTGGTCCCAAAAATCAATTTGCATTGAACAACCTTCCTCCTGGGAGGAAGGGGAGCCAATTCCCATGTATTGTTCTCTTGGAGGAACTGAAATTCTTCTTCCATTGCTGATATCCATCTTGGGTCATTACAAGATTGCTGATATGATTGAGGATCAGACTCAATAATCATATAATAGTGCTAAGCAAGAGCACTATCACTTGCAAAGGAAGCTCTTCTAGTTTGTGATCTAGCATTCCTAGGCTCATGGGGATTGCCTGCCAATTCCCCAGCTGCTTGTAAAAAAATTTCAGCCCACTTGGGACTATATGGTGAGTCATCTTCAACAACATTTTTATCAGAAATATCAGAAAAAACAGAGCATGTATTATCACTTACATCTTCGAATGGTTGAGGAGAGGAGCAATCCCTCGGTGCAAGCTCAAAATCATGAATTGGATCTTCTTCAAATTTCACACTTCTCTCAACAAACTTCTTGCAAGTGGAGGTGTCAAAGAGCTTGTAACCTTTGGTTTCTTCACAATACCCAACCATAATGCACTCCTTGCTTTGTTGTTGCAAGGATTTCCTCTTTTCTGAGGGAATTCTAGCCCATGCTCTAGTCCCAAAAATTCTGAAATTTGAGACATTTGGCTTTTGACTAAACCATGCCTCGTAAGGTGTCATTCCTTTTACTGATTTGTGAAAGGCTCTGTTTTGTATGTGAGAAGCACAACTAATGGATTTATCCCATAGCTAGGGACTTAGATCCCTTGCTTCTATCATGCAAGTGGCCATCTCCTTGAGTGACCTATTCTTCCTCTCAGCCACACCATTTTGTTGTGGTGTGTAGGGAGTTGAGTGTTGCATTTGGATGCCACTCCCCTCACAAAGTTGTTGTAGGTTCTTATTCACATACTCCTTTCCATTATAATTCTTAAGTACTTTAATATTATGCCCACTCTGATTTTCTACCAATTCCTTCCAAATATTTAAGTGCTTGAACACCTTAGACTTCAATTTAAGGAAGTACACCCAACAAAATCTAGAGTAATCATCTATGAATGTAAGCACATACCTTAATCCACCATATGATGGAGTGGGAAATGGACCAATCAATTCTGAATGCACTAACCCAAGTGGTTGGGTTGCTCTCCTTACTTTCCCCTTCTCATAGCTTTACTCAGGATGCTTCCCAACTAACCACCCAATGCATGCTCCATCTGATGATCTGATTTGTGGAAGTCCTTCCACCATCTCATCTCTATGTAGTGCCTGCAAGTACTTGTAGTTCATGTGACCAAACCTCTCATGCCATACCTTCAAAACCTCATTGGCATGTGAGAGAAGTGCGTGGTCATTGGAAGTGGGGAGGAAGTTAGAGAACTTGTACATCCTCTCATAGTGGTCTACAAACCCAATTGCAATGACTTGGTCTGTTGAGATATTTGCAATCTCTACCATGTCTAAGTGAAGGTCACTCTCTTTGGCTCTCCCGTATGGGTCATCTGATATACTAACAGAAAAATTTCTGCAAGATTTGGTACATACAATACTTCACTGAAGTAGCCATGCTCTAAATCAATCCTCCCAATCCCCTTGGTCTAGAGTTATGAATCATTCCCCATTCAAACTGTTGGGACAAAATTCGAAATCATGGAGGAGAAGAGCTCTTTCTTGGCTACCATATGCATGGAAGCCCCCGAATCAATGACAAAAGATGAATATTTAGAAGTACCTTCCACCAAAGCATGACATTTCTCCTTGCTTTCATTTGAGCTAGAGGTGCCATCCTTCTTCCTTGCGCTGTCAAGGATTGGAATGTTGTTCTTCTCTAGCAGCTGCGCCATGGTGTCAATGGTATTTTTCATGCATGAGATATATGGATGCCATCCCTTGTGGAAATACGTGCATTTTTCCTTCTCTTTTCCCTTCTTTTCATTCTCCTTGGAAGGATTGGAACTTGCATCACTGGATTTGGGTTTATATGGGGTTTTCTTCTTCTCTGGCAGCTTTGAATTCTTGCACTTGGGATTTCTCTTTGAGGAATTTTAAACTGCCACTGCTAGTGCTTGATCCTTGGTCTTGATGGTGCCCATTTGGACAAGTTTGTCTTGCTCCTAAGTGAATGAATCCATGAAGTTTTCCAGACTGGGCATTTTCCAGTTTCGAAGTGTTTACTTGCCAGAGTGGAATGTACTCACAAAAACTGAGGACTCTAGCCCCAACTTCAAAAGTATAGACAAGATCAATTTGTACTCTTTATTTTTAATGCCACACTACTTCCACTGCAACACAAGTGACTTGAACTTGGTGAAGAAGTCCTGGATTGTGTCATAATGCATTGGGCTCAAGCTGATAAGCTCATTCTCAAGTTGGTGACCACGTAGCTCATTAGTTTTCCCAAATAGAGTCTCTAGTTTTACCTAGACCTCATTGGGTATTTTCAAAATTTCAATGTGGAACAATATCTCTCTCGAGATGCTCAGACACATCAATCCAAATGCCTCATCCAATCTGTTGAAGTACTTGGCTTTCTCAACTGTAGAATTTGGTTCCACCTCAGTGCCCATGGTAACTTTGTAAAGCCCTTTGGCTCTCATTTGAATCACCAAATATACCTTCCAATAAAATAAATTTAAGGGTGTTAGCATGATGTGGGTAGCCTCCATTTCTGTCTGCATTAATGATGAAGAAATTGCCGAATGTTCTGCAAAAAACACAATTTCGATTTTATCTGGAACTCCACTAAAAAATGCAGCTCAAATCACTTTGAATTGATCTGCAACTCAAAAATATCCAACAAGATCTGATAGCATGTGAGAAAATTGAACCAAAGGAGAATCTATGAGCGTTAGTGAATCTCACACATCAAATTTGGTGCAAAACTGGCAAAAAACATCAAATGAAAGACGAATTACACACACAATGTGAACTGAAAAAAGATAATTTTGGACTGTCTAACCATGAAACATGTTATTATTAGGCAGATAATACAACATAGGATTTTTGTGAGGATTTGGAAGTCAATTGTGAGCATAAAATTCAAAATTTCCAAAATGGCATCAAACCCCCCTAGGTGGGCCAATCATGTCCCAAATCACCCCAAAAAACCACAAATTTCTAAGTGGACATGGCTGATGTGTTGTGGGTCAATGATTACACCTTGGACAATGTGGGTGTGGAAATATGGGTGGTTTAGAGTCTCAATACAACATTTAATGCACCAAATCAAGCCAAAATTGGCCAAAATCCCACTCTAGCGCTCCAATTCAACTTGCATGTCCACATTCAATGAATGGGAGTGCACCAGAAATGATGGGGATGCATGTAGCATGTATTTCTCCCTTGCTACAGGGCAGGAATGGCTACCTTCCATCTATAGGATGGAAGGGTAGGTTCTTGGTGGTGAAATGTAAGAAAAACAGACAGAAATTGAAACATAACTGAAATAAAAGAAATGGAATCGAAACCCCTCTGCAAACACTGTTAGGGTTTAGCTCTAGCTACCTGCAAACAAATGTTAGAACCAAAATACCTGCAAAAACATGTTAGACAATAAACCTGCAAACAAACAATGGATTAGAGAAAACAAATAAATAGCATAAACAACAAGCTATACCTTCTCTTGATGGAATGGGCCACCATGACCTATCTTGGAGAAGAACCTCTCTTGGAAGGGGGAGCTATGGCTCAATGGATGAATGGAGGAGAGGGAGTGTGGGTGGCTTGAGAGACAAAGGGTCTCAAGGCATCCACTCGGGAAGCATAACAGTATTCAAGGGAGAAGTGTTTTGAGAGTGACCCCCACCCCTCTATTTATAGCGTTTTTAGGGTTCTAAGCCCCTGGTTAGGGCTTTAGCCCCTTTTTTGGGATTTTAGCCCCTTTCGCTCAAACTTTAGCTCCTTTTAGGGTTTGAGGCTCCTTTGAGGGGTTTTAGCCCCTTTTTGGTGGCTTTAGCCCCTATGAGAGTTATTTAGTCTCTTTTTAGGGTTTTTTAAGCCCTTTTTTCTATTTTTAAGCCTTCTTGAGGGTGTGGGGATCAAATGGGGTTAAATTTGGGTCGTACATGGGCGTCCTTGGGTGGTAGGTGTTTGGTCCAAGTCATTAATGATGTTGTAGCTGACAACAGCTCTAGCCATGGCGTTATTGGCAACCCGGCATATGGGGGTTGCGGGAATGGGGGTAACTGAAGAGGTGCATTGACTGTTTTAGACATTGATGCCACTAATGTGTCAGCGGGTTCGATGTTTGTTCCGTACTGATTTCGTCTAGTTTATAGATTGACCTATTCAGTTGTCATAGCTAGCAGGTGGTGGACACTTGTTTCTGCCGTGGGAGGTGCCCTCGAAGCATTGGAATTGGGTTGGGGAGGGGGTGCAGTTGCCACCAATCCTTGGACTAGTAATGGGTTTTGGAGCACCATAGGAGGAGGCCCTTGTGGTGCCGGGTTGGGTTGGGCTTGGTCCATTGTGTTGGTGGCATGTTGAACCTCGTTCATAATGGCCTGCTTAGCGCGACCCATGAAGGGATACTCGAACGTGTAGTGCCTGTAGACCTCATAGAGTGTGCATGGTTGGTTTGTACGCAACGAGGCATTGCGTCTCAGTGCATTTGGTTGTGGAGGATTTTGGACTTACTGATTTGCCATGACATTATTGGGAGGGTTTGGTTATTGACAACCTCCCTGTGGTTGATTGTTGCCTTCATTCTGGGGTTGGTTATTCCTAGCTTTCCCTTGTTGATTATTGGGGGTTGGTTGGTTGGGACGGTTTTGTTGTGCAAACACCTGTCCCAATGGAGTAGGTGGAGCAGGGGCTGGGGCTTGAACCGCTTGCACTGGTGGTGCATAATATATTTGGGCGGGTGGCGGTGCCACAAATGTGGGCATTTGCCCCGTGTATTGCTGTGTTGACCAAGCTAAGGCCTGAGCCTACTGCGGTGGCATAGGTTGTGCATAAGAAGTTGTGGCTCCAGACTAGGACATAATTCTTGCATAGTCCAGAGTTCGGTTTTGGTAGGAAACACTAGCAGTGTTGCTTGGTTGTGGTGGTACTGTAGGTGGCATTGGATGGTGCTGTGGTTGGTGAGAGACCGAGCCTATGATGCCATCTGCAGCATGGGATGCCCCCGGTGCATCCCGGTAGGAGGTGCCTGCGTGGGAGGTGTCTGTAATGATGGTGTAAAGGTACCCAGACTGTGCATAGATCAGATCAAACTGTTGGGCTTTCAGTATGTCCTCCTCTTTGGATTGGTGATGTTCAGATGCGATGTCCTTTGCTATAGGTGGGAGCAAGGTTTTAAGGAACCAATCTAGGAAGATCTTGTCATCAAGTTGGATATTACACAAACTACGGCGTCGCCACCACTCATGGATGTGGTCAGTTACGTGGGTCGCAGTATTTTGGCGACAGGATAACAAGATCTCCACCCCTTCATCATATCCGTCGGGAAGTTGGAAATATTGCAAGAACATGAAATCCATGGAGTTGAAATCTGGGTACTTGGCTTGTGGTAGCTCAATGTACCATTTGGCTGCAGCACCTGTGAGGGTGCGTTGGAATAGTCTTAGTTTGATCGAGTCATCTACGATGTTGTTTAATGAGCACCACAGATGAAATGTCATGATGTGGTTTTGGGGGCACTCTCCTGCCTTCCCTTCGAACTTGGGAATATCTGAGGGCAGTTTAGTTGGCATAGGAGGCCAAAAAGTTTGATGGAAGATAGGGTCATTTGTTAACAGGGCCAAATTAGGCAAGTTGAGACGTGCCATGAAAGGGACGTTTGACCCTAGGTTGATGTGAGATGGGGAAGCCATGGTGGTGGGGTTTGTAGGTGCATAATGTACCTACATTGCTGGGGGTACTTGTGGTGCCATTGTGGATGGGCTAGTACCCCCAAGTGTGGTTGGAGGGATAGTGTGGGTGGAAGGGCCACTGCCCCCATGTGTTACAAGTGGGACAACTTGACTGGTCAATATGGGTGGTGGCAACTGACTTATCATGGTTTGCATAATCGTGCTAGGGCCGCCTACAGGGTTATTGGTGATAGTTTGTGGTGTGGACATGGGTCCACTAGAAATTTCTATGCCTAAAAATGGATCCGAGTTTGCACCAGGCATGGGGCTTGATGGTGCAGTGTGCAGATCTGGTTCAGACTGATATGGGTTTGAATCTGAATCAGAGGCTGTGTGGCCTTCTGATGGTGTGGAAGGTCATCGAGAATGGTCTCAACGATGTCAGTTTAATGACCTGAACTGTGGTGGTTCGCCTCTTAGGCATGAGGAAGAGCGTGAGGGATCAATCTGTCAAATTTATCTGTCAAAATGGTGGTAATGTTTTTTGGACCCTGGTTTCAATGGCTTCCTATTGGCTGTAGGTGGTCACTTGGCCACCAAGACTGCCAGAAGATAATGCTTAGATTTTTCCTCACGGGAGTGCTACTCAATTGGTGGGGGTCGTTGTCCATTTCGCTTGGCAATTCCTCTCAGCGGCTAGCTACTTTGGGGTTCCCGTGGTACTCCTCACAGTGAGTTTCTGGGCTGAACCCAAGTACTTCCCATGGTTAAGGCAATCAGGGACTTATGTCCTCAAAGACTGCAAATGTTTAACTTAGTGTAAATTGTAAATTTTACTGGCTCACTTAGCGTCATGAACTGAGTTGGGTTGATTTATACGGTATGGTGTGTATGTCTTTTGTTTTTCTATTATATCTGGTGGCTACTTAAATGGTTTATGAATATTCCATAGAGTTCATAACTTTGTGATGAAAGTAGTAAATAGTAATCAAATTTTTTTAGACATGTACCATTTGTGATCCTGAACTATGATAGCCTAACTAAGTGACTACCTTGCACTTATATTTCTCTTCAACCAGGAGAGGTTGTTGGGATCTCAACACAATGGGACTAAGCCCATCTGTAGATCCACATGTCACCCTCTAGATGCAAGGTTGGTCAACAGGGAAGACGCTGAGCACCGTGAGAAGCCCTCCTTCTCTACCCCCTCTACCTTCCAAGTCACCTGTTTTTAGTAGCTTCGAAAAATATTAAGTGAAGTGCCTATTACTATACGAGCTTCACCCTTCATCTTATCCTAGAATACCCAGAAGGGTGATGACTGGGTAGAGGAAGGGTTAGGCAAGATGTTGATTTTAAGTAAATTTTAGTCAAGCTTTGTTCATTAACCTATTAAGCTTTGATTTACACCAGCTTTGTTCTGTAAATGAAATGGACATAAACAGAAATAAAAATAGTTTGGATGGACAGAGGTGGCTGGGCCGCACTGACAGTCCTTAGCTTTTAAAAAATCAAACTCTGAGTGACAGATCGCACTTTTCAGGTCAAATGTGGTGAGGGGGTCACCAAATTTTCCCAGAAATAAGCAAGGGGGTCGCCAAATTTTCCCAGAAACAGGCGAGGGGGTCGCTTAGAATTTGCAGACAGAAGCGGGCTAACTTCTGGTTTGAATCCGCACCTTTTGGGCCTAAATGAGAGACCTGGTCGCACCTTTCGATCTGATACGTGTGACTTGGCTGAAAAAATAAATAAATAAATAAATAAAAATAAAAATTTGAGGTCGCGTGTTTCAGGCTTAAATAGGCGTATGGGTCGCTCTTTTTGGCCCGATATGAGCGACCTAGCCTGAAAACTGGAAAAAAAATGAAAACCTAAGCTGGGAACGACCGACAGTAACTTGTACTGTGGCCGAACGGGCTCGGTTTGGCCTTGAGGAGGCTCGACTATGAACTAAAATTCCAAAAAACAAATATCTAAGCTATATTTGACAAAAATTTAAACTAGGGAAAATAAAACTAAATTGCAAAAATAAAACCCAGGGATCCTGTGGGATCGACCTGGTATGGTCGCCAGTTCTGTAGCAGGGATTTTTCCCTTGTTGCAGGGTAGGAATGGCTACCTTTTGTCTATAGGATGGAAGGGTAGGTTCCTGGTGGTGAAATGCAAGAAAAACAGACAGAAACTGAAATAGAACAGAAATAAAAGAAGTGGAATGGAAACCCCTCTGCAAACACTATTAGGGTTTTGCTCCAGCACCTGCAAACAAATGTTAGAAGCAAAATACCTGCAAAAGCATGTTAGACAATAAATTGCAAACAAACAATGGATTAGAGAAAATAAATAAACAACATAAACAACAAGCTATACATTCTCTTGATGGAATGGGCCACCATGCCCTAGCTTGCAGAAGCACCTCTCTTGGAAGGGGGAGCTATCGCTCAATGGATAAATGGAGGAGAGGGAGTGTGGGTGGCTTGAGAGAAAAAGGGTCTCAAGGCTTCCACTCGGGTAGCATACCGGTATGCAAGGGAGAAGTGTTTTGAGAGTGACCCCCACCCCTCTATTTATAGCTTTTTTAGGGTTCTAAGCCCCTGGTCAAGGCTTTAGCCAAGTTTCATTCAAACTTTAGCTCCTTTTAGGATTTAGGCTCCTTTGAGGGGTTTTAGCCCCTTTTTTGAAGCTTTAGCCCCTATGAGAGCTATTTAGGTTCTTTTTAGGGTTTTTTAAGCCCTTTTTCCTATTTTTAAGCCTTCTTGAGGGTGTGGGGGTCAAATGGGGTTAAATGAGGGTCGTGCATGGGTGTCCTTGGGTGGTGTAGGCCATGTAGAGCTGAATGAGGGATTTTTTGGGTTAACAGTGCACATGTGTCTGGTTTATTGATATGGAATGCTCATGTGAGTGTGAAAGCTCCAATATGACTTGGCATTTGTCCAACTAAGCACCCCTAGTCCACCACATAATGTATTAAAGCTTAAAAAGCAGTAAAATTGACTAAGTAGTGTAATTCAATGCTAATGAGTGGATTACCGTTCTAAAAAATACCGAGGTGAAGGTTGTAATCTCCCCAAGAGGAGTCTTCATATGCTTTTTCTTTTTATGCAAATTTGAACTTACAGGCACTAGAACAAATTTTGAGGCAATGGGCCTGCGGGATAGCGCAGAATGGTGCATTTAGTTGGGGTGTTTGCAGGTTTAGAGGGCCCAATGGAGCAAACACTTGGTCTACGGGGTTATTTGCTACCTCACAGGAAGGATAACATCCTCGAGTTGGAGCTGTTGTTAGCAATTGTGCTAAATTTGGGGATTTTTATGAATGCATCCACACTAATTCCTGTGTAAAAGAGTAAGTTGGTGAAAAATGAGGGTGTAAGGGAAAAAATTCTCCATGTCACATGACTTTGAAGGATATTGATGGGGTTCTACATGTTTTAAGGGGTTTATTCATTGCTTTGAAGTGCAAAATTATTGAAAATCCAGAGTTTTAGCCTTATAAATAATCCTAAATAAGAAAAATCTTATCAAAGTCAAAATTTGACCACAAATGGACGGTCGGGATGTACAGTGGAGAAATCAAAGGCCTAAAATTGTTTCCACCAAGCAAAAATCGAGAGCGGACAACGAAAATGGAAATTTTTTGTTATAAGAATTCGTAAATACGCCTTCCGCTTTTCGTAATCCAAGATCTGACGGCCAAGGATGACTTCCGCATAAATTGGCATTCCAAAAAAGGGCAGAAGTGGAAAGGCAGAAGCAGAAAAGGTATAATCGTAGTCACGAAAGTTGGAGAATCCGCGTTCCTCTTTTGCTAAATGTGGAAGTGGAAAGGCAGAAGCGAAAAAGGCAGAATCGTGATCATAAAAGTTGATGAACCCGCTTTCCGCAGTCCATAGGATTGACAGTCCGGGAGGTTCCTGTGGAATATCAATGGTCAGGAAGAGAGCGGAAAGGCATAAAGCATAAACATAAGAAATTTGGTCATGAAAAGAAGAGATCCTGCTTTCCACTTTTCGACAGCCCATAGCTTGATCTCAGATCAATGGCTGGGAAAGTTTCCACCTAAGATAGACGGTGCAAAAAGGAGCAACATATGCATGAGGTAAGGAGATCTCCTGATATGTGGCATTGGGTAGACCCCATAGCTTTAAATGGCTCAGATCAAAGGTAGAACAAATCTACGGTGGAAAGTAATTCTGTTGTCAGAACTTGCATGAACCAAATAAGTTTCCAGATCAAGGCTCTGTTGTGTATTCTCTACACTGGCTATGGTTCGTTTGATCAGTCAAGTTGCATAATTAGAATTTAAAAACTTATCAAGGCTCTGTTGTGTATGCTCTGCACTGGCTGCGGTTCGTCCGATCAGTCAAGCTGCATCAAAAGCAACGCGAGTGACTAGAATAATTAGGATTCACTTTCCCAATTAACCACCTCATGCAAAAATCAAATGCCTCGATTGAACCATAAATAGTGGCAAAATAACCAAAGGAAGTGGGAAATACTGGACAGGGACCTCGAGGCACCGATCTTTGTTACATCCTAGCGGGCGTATTATGAACACAGTCTCAGAGACTCCATTCAACCCACACATTCCTTGCAAGTAGCCATAGTGGTTGTTAATTTTGGACATACTCCAAGTACCCCGTGGGTATATCTAGAGTCCCCCTGCCTAATTTAATTAATTAATCATACATTAACTTAAAATTTGGCCAAGAGCACTTGCAACACCCATTTTTATTTCAACAGCAATCTCATTTATGGACTCCATTATTGGCACTGAGCTATTTGATATTATCACATGTTTCTGCATCACTGCTTATCAAGTTTTGATTTCTATCCTGTTGTGGTATAACAAATATTGAAAATATCTTGTGTCAAATTCATTTGTCAAAACTCCTAAAAAACTTACTCATTTAATAGCATCATCATCTAAGTAACCAGCCTTAGTAACTCGTAGGGTCTACCCCCCTTGGCTTCATTAGGAGTTTGCCTAAATGGAGGAGTCAAGAACAAGGTGAGGGCCTCGACTCGAGACTTGCCCCCAAGGACACACCGAGTGGCTTGAATATTTTTTCCACGTTCCCCCCCAGGTGTGTGAAAGGCGACAACATTTTTTGGTGCCATTGCCGAGGATAAATATTTTTATTCCCAGAGTATGACTTTTGTTTTCTTCCTTTTTGTTTTTGTTTTGTTTGATGAATGCTTAGAGTAGATCTTTAATTTTTCATCTGGCGACTCCACTGACTTTTTTCACTTTTTATTTTTACAAAGAAAAGCAAAAAATAATTTTTGTGAAAGATTTATAAATGCTTAGTTTTTCACATGGCGACTCCATTGAAGGGATAAAACCATGTTATCTCATAAACTTGTGAAGTTTTGTTGTGTTTATATGAGCCCATGCAACATATTAAAACCTTTAAAGCTCATCACTTGATAGCTCCACCTATTTAGTACAAGGTTTAATGGTTATATCAAATGCATACTATTAATTTTTGATATGGATGAATTAAGGGAGCGGTGTGGTGCCCAGATAGTCAAACTTTTTCAGCCTATCAATTTCTCAAACATCTCGGGTTTTCCTAACTTTAGTCATGGTGTGGGGGATGTATATAAATGGCTTCTAGTATTTCATGGAAATTATGGTGATTTGGCCATCTAGCGTGTCAAATATTTCCTTCAGTTGATGGCTGACTCCAATGTGATTTATGAAGACAATATGATGGAAATGTTTGCTAGTACTTTTCAGGGTGAGGCCTTTTGTTGGTTCCATCAGGGCCTTCCTAATAAATGTATAACCTCATTTTCAAGCTTCCTTTGGATGTTTTTAGAGCAATGGCATGATGATAGGGGCAATATGAATGGTTTGAAAAAGTTCCTTGAAAAGATGTTTACCTTCTACCTATATAGGACAGAGTATCACATGGAAACATATGATGGACCTTTTGCCATGATGCAAAGTATTGAAGAATTGGAATCACTTCTTGAACAATTAAGTGAAGAGGAGATCCATGATACTCCCATCGAAGAACTAGCTCATGTTGTCATAGACAACGACGAATGTGTGGAAGTCCCTCTAAGTTATTTAAGAGAGGAAGAAATTAAGTGGCTTATTAAAGAATATGAGGCATCTCTCAATACCCAGCAAGATTCTGAAGATGGGAACATCCATGACAATCACATTGAAGAGTTTCTTGAAGAGCCCTTATTTGGAGACATTGTTGAAAACCATCCTCATATCACTTTAACAGAAAATAATAAAGATTTGGAAAAACTAGAGGAACCCATTGAGAAACACATCCCAAGCGATCCCATTGAATATGTCCATAAAGTTTCCTTGATTGAAGATAATATTGAAGATCCTCTTCATGATATCATAATAGAAACTATTGAAAATTTGGAGTGTTCTCATGATTATTTTATTGATAATGATCACAGTTTTTCTCCAGATTTACCTCAAGAAGAAACCATTACAGAAGCATATAAAGGAACTTATGATAAGATCAGTATGGTGTGTGATGACACTAGACCTTGTTCTCCATGTGTTGATGAAGGTTTGGAAAATTTATTTCCTTGTAACATTTTTGATGCCAAATCTTCTGAAGAAGATTGTTATGAATAAAAGGAAGACATGGATAGGCAGGAGCATGATGCCATGGATGAAGATTCCCCTACATATGACATGGATGGGAGTGATGACTATTGGAATTTCATAGATAATCCAACTTGTGAAAAACTTATTGATAATCCTATCCATGATATGTCCAGCAAGGGGAGTGTCTATTCAAAAATTTGTGGAAGTCCAATCTACGATACATCCATAGAGGGGAGCGTAGATACCTGGGAAAATCTTAGTATGGAAGAGGAGCATTCAGAATTTTCACATGATCATTCAGAGTCATATCATGCAACGCCACACAAAGTTATTAGTAATGAAGACATTGAGAAGCAGTGTTGTGAAAAGTCATATGTGATGCAATCAGTGGAATATCTGTCTCGGCCATCTTCTTCACATATAGAGGTTCCTTATGATTTGGAGCTACTTGGGGCGTATGCAATGAGTTATCATTTGATAAGCCCTGATTATCAGTATGATGATGTAGTCAGTCTGCCTCATCTTGTCGATTGGTATATCAGTCCTTTCCAGTCATGGATAGAAGCAGCTTGCGCAAGCACATACCAATTTGGGAAGAACTTTAATGACTTTATTCATGCCTATGATTTCTCATCCAGCCCGCTCATTCCAGATCATCACACAGGTTTTCATTTTCTGAACAAAGTATCCTTACTTTGGATGGTAACCAAAGACAAGGCAAAAAATATTTATGTTAATAAAATGCTTAGGTGGTTACATTGGATTTTTTATTACACCTAACCTTTTTATATCATGCTTAGAGTAGGAAAATAAGCTCCTTAAAAGAGAGCATTTAATTTTTGCATTTTTGTTTTGTACTTAGCTATAATAAAACTTTTCTTTCATTAGTTAGCTAGATTATTTTGTTTAAATAAATCAGCTTAATGGCTCATTTGGATTTTATATAGAGCTTGTGCTAATAAGGTTTTCTTGTCAAGTTGAGATGTTTTTACAGGGTATATAAACCAGAAATTTCGATGTTCTCGTATCCTCTCCTTGCCCTATGACCAGATTGAGTACACGTCCTGCAGTTGGAGCCAGATGTTACCACCTATGTTGTACTTAGTCGATGTTATCAAGTGAGCTTGGTGAACCGGACAAAGATCATTTGTTCGGACTTCAGAAGACCTTCAGACTTGCTTGTGGGAAGTGTTTTTTTTATCTACCACATGTTCATACCCCATTGGGGGAGTTGTAATAAAATGTTATAGCATGGTAGTTTCTGTAAAAGGCTCAGTCTCTTGGACTGTATTTTTCAATCCTATCAGCCCAGAGTGTTTTTTCCCTTGGTTATTATTGGTTGTTGAATAAACGATTCATAATTTCTGAGTTTTTTACTCAATACCTCCAAAGTTGGGGTGGTCGGCTTGATATTTAGGCCTATATAGATTATTAGAGTCTGTGTGTTAATGTATAAACATGCTAGGCATTATGGTCGAGTCATATGAACATGTGCTAAGTCCCCCTAGGTTTTGTTTTTTTATTTTAATTTTTCCACAAAACTTAGACTATTTTTTTAATAGTCTAATTGGAAAAATTGGTCTTGTAATAAAAGTGGGGTTAAAAGTCAGTTTCAGTCATGGGGGTGCTCATTTTCTAACTCAGAGCACCCGGTAAACCCATAAACCCACTTTTCCTAAGTTTTGAGTGATTTTTCCATCACTCAGGTAAGAAAATCCAAAAAAATCAAATATTAATTAATTTAATTAAATAATGGAGCAAATCCAAATTCCTAAATCAGTGGATTTTTCTCCGATTTGACTAAAATCAGTCTCATCGGCTTTATATTGACTAGGATTTCCCATTCCTTGACTGAAGGCATGGATAAGGGCTGAAGGGGAGCTTAATAGGCTCATGCATATTTGGGGGTTCCCCCCTCCTTTCTCTCTCCTCCACACGTGTGGATCAATTTGTGAGTTGTTTGATGGGTGGTTCAGTTCACTGAGTGAGGTGTCACTCTAATTTGCAGTTCCAATTTAGTTAGACTCAGTTCATCATCATATCAGACTCAGTTCATCATCATATCAGGCTCGGCTTGACTCTCCGTCATCTTCAATCTCTCTTTCAGTTAGGCATTCGCCCCTCTTGGCCAGTCTAGCTATAAATAAAGAAGATTTTTCCTCTTCCAAGATAGTTAGAGTTGGATGAAGATTTGTTTCCATTGTAATATTACTATATATTTACATTGTGAATAAATAAGCTTTGGAGGCTATACCGTGTAAGTGAATGTGTTTGTGTGGATTCCCAGCGTCATGCTGTTAATGTGGTAACTGCAAAAATTTTCCAATTTTTGTGCTACTTTGTATTCTGGCTTCAAGGATTTGGTTAAATCAAGTAAGGGTGTAAACTAGGAAAGTAATATTACTTGCTCTTGTTTATTCATATTATGTATGCTCAAGAATCTAAGTTATATGCTTAAATAAGATTATTTTTTCATTATCTTTCATTTTTGTTGTTGCATACATATATATCGAGATCTCACGAGGTGTTGTGCAGGATTGTGTGATCTAGTTGCAAGTTCCTGATCAGATGAGGTGTGGATCAAGATTGATTCCATTCCTTATCCAATAAGCTCAATACTTTGTCCCTTGGCGCTCCACAAAAGGGCCTCCTTTCAGCTTGTTTCATTCAAGCAATGAACCAACCTTCTCTCCTCTTACTCTCCTTTCAAAAAATTAAATCTTCTTGGTCACTTGAATTTTATATTTTAGATATACTATTTCAAAGCTGATATATTTCTAGATCTGAACATATAGGATTGGCATGCATAGATTTAGTTTCATTTAAGAAAAAGATTCAAGTCCTTTCTCTTTAAAAACTAGATCTAGCAGTAAAAGTCTTTTATTTTTTATAAGTAGTTTTAAGCCAAATCAAAAGCTTGTTTAAAGTGAATAGTCTTTATTTATTAAAAGTTAAATCTAGCATCTAAAGTGCACATTGCATTGGCTGCCCCAAATCTAGCCAAGATCCTCAAGAGGACTTGTCCTCTTGAGTTATTTTTGTCTTTTCTTAAAAGTACTTTAACTTAGTATTTTTCGGTAGTTTTTTGGGGGTTGTCCAAAGACACTTTTAAAGTGTTTTTGGGCACTTTACACTAACTAAAGCTTTCTGTTTTTTATCAGGTCCATCCGAAAAGAGGAGGAGGTGTTGTCCGAAAAGAGATTTTTGGGCCATTCGAAACCCCTCAGGGGTCTCCCCATCTTCCGTAATCATTATTGTTGTACTTTGTAAGCCCTTGGGTTCGTTCGGTATAAGAACCAAGTAGAATTTTTCAATTAAGTTTTGTAACTGAGTAATAAAAAAAACCAAGTTTGAGCAGGCTCTTTCGAGCCAACTCCCCATCCCCCCAGCGGGGATTCTGCGTTTTTTGTGATTTTGTGATTTTTTCAGTTTTATTTTTTAGTTTATTTGTTTTTAATAGAATTGTATAGTTTGATTCATAAGCACTTCAATATATTTTACAAATTCAAAGTAATCATACTACTTACCCCATGACTTCCCGATTGACCCAAAAGGGGAAAGAGATGTGTGGTAGGACTAATTAGATAACCTATGAGTTGTGTTTTGATGTTTGTTTTATTATTTATTTATTTTTTTCATCTAAAATTAACCCCTCCTTGATTTCCTGATTGAGGTCCACTTGGACCAAAAGAGATTACTAGAGGTTCTCCTTTTTTAACAAAGAACACAGCTTAAAATCCCTAAAAAACTTATCAAGGCTCCATTGTGTATGCTCTACAATGGTTGCGGTTCATCCGATCAGTAAAGCTGCATCAAAAGAAACGCGAGTGACTAGAATAATTAGGATTCACTTTCCCAATTAACCACCTCAAGCGAAAATCCAACGCCTCGATTGAACCGTAAACGGTGGCAAAATACCGAAAGGAAGTGGGAAATACTGGACAGTGACCTCGAGGCGTCAATCTCTGTTACATCCTAGCGGGTGTATTATGAACACAGTCTTGGAGAATCCATTCATCCCACACATTCCTTGTGGGTAGCCATAGCAGTTGTTACTTTTGGACATACTCCAAGTACCCCCTGGGTATATATGGAGTCCCCTTGCCTAATTTAATTAACTCATCATACATTAACTTAAAATTTGACCAAGAGCACTTGCAACATCCATTTGTATTTCAATGACAATCTCATTTGTGGACTCCATTATTGGCACTGATCTATTTTATATTATCATATGTTTCCGCATTACTGCTTATCAAGTATTGATTTCTATGTTGTTGTGGTATAACAAATATTGCAAATATCTTGTGTTGAATTCATTTGTCAAAACTCCTAAAACACTTACTCATTTAATACCATCATCATCTAAGTAACCATCCTTAGTAACTCCTAGGGTCTACCCCCCTTGGCTTCATTAGGAGTTTGCCTAAAAGGAGGAGTCAAGAACAAGGTGACAGCCTTGACTCGAGACTTGCGCCCAAGGACACACCGAGTGGCTTGAAGATTTATGCCACTTTCCCCCCAGGTGTGTGAAAGGCGGCAATAGCCTGCACGATGATAAACATGCTTGAATGATGTGTCCTCTCCCTATTGGATATCACACTCAAAAATCGAAGCCACAAAAGTCACTGTATGGAACACGATGGGGTGAGAATGAACGATCAATATTAAAGTAGGTGCAGATATATGGCTGAAAATTATTTCACTAGTTAAAGATGTAGGGATAAGTGAAATTGTTGCAGGCCGCTCAAAGATACCCTGAGAGGTCATTTTCATTAGGCGGGCCTGAGTTCTAGGTGTCCATTGGTCCAATTTTATCCACCACGCGCTTCTCAGCGTGCTTTCCTATTTTGTTTTGCAATCATGGCAAATATGCCAGATTAGAATTTGCTAGGATTTTGATTCTCACGTTGTAACTGAATTTGGCTCTATTTCGAGGTTGGTATCGGGAGCCCATAACACTATAAATATACCCTCGAAAGAGGAAAGTTGTGTTCGACATTCATTTTTGAAGCCCCTATGCTTGGTTTTGTAGCTTTGCAAAATTTCTTGGAAGTATTAATGCAAAGTATACCCTGAATGTCTGAGATTCATCACTATGTTGAATGTTCAGTTTGTGTTCCTTTGAAGCTTCATTTTCATGTCTATGTATTTATACTAATGTGTTTCTAGTTGCATGCATGGAATTCGTTCTCTTTTTAGCACTCCATGCATCATATAATATGTTTGTTATGTGTTTATGGAAAATGTCCTGGAATTCATCCTCGATTAGATGCTCCATATAAGTTATTAGCCTTTATTGTTTTTTATGCTAAAGGTGGTGCAAGAGATTCATCCACAGATAGGTGCCTCTTGCTTCATTGGGATTCTTCTCATTTTCCCCTGCCATCTCTTTGAAGATATTATGTTGAATACTAACACGTATCTTGCCTCAGACTACGAAGGTTATCACTGGTCATTTTTGTTGTCAGTCCTTGAATGTTTCAGGTTTTGACTCCATTGCCCAATGGTGCTGTCTGTTTTTTTTGTCTTACATCCTTTAAAACCTCAACAACCCTTCCCCTCAGATATCTAGGCTTCTGAATGCTTGTTTAAAGCCAAATGTATATGTGAATGAGTCTGTGACATAGAGAGAGCCCTCTCTAACTGTATAGGCTAGAATACAACCTAAAGATTGGTTTGAAATGGTTACCCTAGTGATCTCCTATTACAACCATAGAAGAATTATTGGGTGATAACACAGTGCTTGATGAAATAAAAGAAAGTGAAGTTCCAAAGGCACCAGAAAATCATGAACAACAACAAGTACCTCAAACTCCTGCAGGTGCAAGAAGATCTACCAGGTTAAGTAGACCCCCTGAACGATTCTCTCCTTCACTATATTATTTATTGATAACTGATTATGTTGAACCATAATGTTATGAAGAGGCAATGTAGGTAGAAACTATAAAAAAGTGGGAGCAAAGCATGAATGAGGAGATGGACTCATTGGTAAGAAACCAGACTTGGGATTTGGTTGAGTTTCCTGCATGAAAAAGAGCGTTGCAGAATAAATGGGTTTACAAGTTGAAGGAAGAAGATGGAGGCAAGAATCGGTACAAGGCTAGACTAGTTGTAAAGGGGTTTGCACAAAATAAAGGTATAGACATTGATGAAATATTTTCTTCTATTGTTAAAATGACGTCAATGAGGAATATTTTAAGCCTAGTGGTAGTAGAAAATTTTCATCTTAAACAATTTGATGTAAAAACAACCTTCTCCATGGGGATTTACAAGAAGAGATTTATGTGCAGCAACCACATGGGTATGAGGTCAAAGGGAAGGATAATTTGGTTCGCAAGTTGAAGAAGAGCTTGTATGGCCTGAAGCAAGCTCCAAGGTATTGGTATTTAAAATTTGATAAGTTTATGATAGAACAAGGTTATAGTAGATGTCATTCTAACCATTGTGTTTATTTCAAGAGGCTACATAATGGAATATATATTATCTTGTTATTGTATGTGGATGGCTTGCTTGTTGTAGGGTCTAACGTGTAGGATATAAATATGCTCAAAAGGAAACTAACTAAATCATTTGCAATGAAGGTGTTGGGCTATAGGGCAGACCCAGGTTTTATACCATTCACTTCGCACCAACAAAAGACCCACAGTGTTGGCCCTTTCGGCAACAACCTGTGAACAGGTTGCAGTCTCACCCGAAATAGCTATGGGGTGCCACAGAATCAGGTTTTTGCAAGCAAAAGAGGGATATTACTGTACCTTTAGCCTTTAACAAATTATAATCCTATAGCACAGAGCTTTGACATTCACATATATTACTTCGCAGCTAGATAAACAATAGTGACTTGCTTAACCCTTTACTGGGAATTCACAACGAAGTTAGTATTTAGTAGTGATATTACTTATCAGTTATTTACTTATCAATGCATACAATAACGTAATAGAAACAACACAAAAGCACCACAACACAAGATATAACGTCGTTCACCCCCAGTGTAGGGGCTACGTCCACAGAACTGTGTTTTATTCAACTCTTTACAAAAACCACAGTTCTGATCTGCGCACTCAGTTGCAGATCCCTTCAAGTCCTCAAGCTGCGCACTAAGCTGCAGTCTCTATGCACACAGCTGTAGATCTTCTTTATCACCCAAAAACCCTTTGCGCACACAGCTGTAGAGGTCATCCACACACACAGCTGGGACTTAAAATTTCTTACAAAATAGCCTTAGCTTTGCATCAATTCATCTTACTTCAAAAGCCTAACCTGACTTCTTTACAAGAGTGCTTATTTATACAGTGCACTTATTACAAAAACATGGGCTTAAACCATGGGCACCCCGAACCCTAAACCCTCGACTTAAACCATGGGTTTATTACAAAAAGAGGGCTTTGACTCAACCCCGACACCCCTAAGACTATTTTGAGTCGTAACTCTGCTTACAAACTCCCACAAAACTCATGGAGTTACCAAGATTAAGGATCGTTAAGGTGCGTGCCCCAACAGGCCCCTAAGACTCACCAGTGGCCCGTCTCGGGACACTCTGCTGTTCGTCTGGTGGGAGAACTTTGTTGGTGAAGATGGTGAACTGCTTGTTGAGGCTACACATGATATTGTCAGCTGCTTGCTCCTTCTCCACCAATTCCTGCAATGCTGTTGCTAATGCTTCGCTGGCCTTTTCCTGTTCAAATACGTCATATTCCTTCAGAAATTTGAGTTGGTTGTCCACAACAGTACTCAACTCCAGAGCTTCACTGATAAGTGGCTGCATAGAATTTTCCACTAATGTAGCTTTCACTCTGCATGACTCAATTTCCTATTGGAGTTCATTGCTTTGCTTTACCTTGAGCATTTTCTGCATAGGAGGCAGAGTCTTAATTTCCACTTTTACTGCATCCAGCTCTGTCTATCCTTGCTTGATGGTTTCTTGCAGCTGTCCTACTTCTGGATGCTCCTGCAGGGTTGTCCAAGCCTCAACACTATCTTCTTGCAGCTTTGCTGCGCTGCTCACGATATCTAAAATTTTCATTGCTGAGGCCTGAATGTCTACGTGGCGCTGCTCCTTGACCTCTGGTGGGCTCTCCGCGATGATGCAGAGTTGAAGCTCCACAATCTGAGCCTCATGTTCTGCTTTGAGTTTGTTTATTTCACTGTGAGACTGCTATGCGTAGTTTTTGAGTTTGGCGATTCTTTGCTCTGGTTCTTCCTCCAGCTGTATGTCGAAGTCAGGGAGACTTCGAAACACCTCATCCAAAACTCGTACCAGTGTAGCCTGCTTACGTTCCGCGTCCCTCTTTCTCTGCTCCACTTCCTCTAACTGCGCTGTGAGGCCCTGCTGCTGACTTATGGTATTTTCCAACTGCATTTGATAGTAGTGGTCTTGTGCTTGGATTTCCTTCATGATTGTGGTTTGATAGAGGTGTAGCTCCATCATAGACATCTTAGTATAATATATTTTGACTTTCATGCTCATCTCAGAATGAGATGCTGCATCGGTTAATATGAGTGCTTCACTTGACACTTCGCCTTTGTTATCTCTGGTTGGCCATTGTCTTATGTCTGGCTGCATGCTTACAGGGGCACTGCTTGCTGCTGAGCCAGTCGCGGATGTCGCTGCTAACTCCTTCAGTTCTGAAATCCTCTTTACTATGCCTGTGATGGCATCAAGGTGCGTAGTTGAAAACTTCGACCACTTCTTGGTGAGAACTTCTGTGGTCTTCGACAGAGCCTGATCAAGCTCCTCAGTTGTCAGGCCAGGCTCTTTGTCGAGATTCTTGTCCTTCGTTGCCTTCGCTTTCTTGCGGGACTGAGGTTTGGTCACTTCCTTTGTCTCTGATGTCTTGCGCTTATCCTGCCGATTAGGGTCTGAGATAGTTTTGATCGAGTACTCTCCTTCTTCTTCATCATTTCCACCCTAGTCACTTTCACTTTGCTGCGACTCAGTTTGGTCTTCGCTATCCTATGGAGGGTCTTGCTGCTGCGTATGACTAGGGCCTTCACCCACATTGGTGACTGGAGGGGTTGGAATGTTAGGTTTTTTTCCCACGTCTTCCAACCATTTAGCCGGCCATTGCTGAACTACTGCACGGATGTCTTCCTCGTTTACTACATATGGTAACTTAAGCCATTGATTCTTTTTATCTGCGTGAGCCTGGATAAAGATATGGTGCATGTCGGCCCTGAAGTTGGCCGCTCCATCATAGTGAGAGAATAACTCATTACTGAGCCACGTGGTTTTTACGATCTCATATGAGATACTCATCATATAAAAGGCAAAGACATAGTTTGTCATCTGTTGCAAGGTTTTATCCTGTGGAACCCATAGAGATGTGTACCTTGCTGTGCCAGGCATGTTCGGAGGTACCGCAGCAAACTGCACCTCAGTAGGTTCTTTCCATCCTACCAGTGCGATAAGGACTATCAACCATGAGTAGTGGAAGGGCCTACCTTTCTCCTGCGCATCGCGAGCGTCTTCAAGGAATTCCTTCGCAATGTACGCTGCCCAGTTTGTAATTGTAGCCTTCGGTATAGTTCACATCAATTCTGATAACCGAGGCAGGTACTTCATTTGGCCTGCACTTTCGTATGAGCTTGCATGCTAAGAGCTCAGCTGCAAAGTGAATGTTCTGCTGTTCAATCGTGGAAGTGTGATACCCTCGTTTCCCCTTCGTCAGGCCGAAGCGGTCCTTCATGCTTTGTGCGAGCTTCGTATCTTCATGCTTTGAAGGGAATTCGGTCCCCGGATCAGGCCCCGCTATTGGTAAGCCTATGATCCTATGAATGAGCTCACCATTAATAGGAATTTTCTTGTCTCCTATCCACAGGTGGTCGTCATGTACTGATGCCAGCAGCTGCTTGACCACTATGGTCACTTGTGTGCTGCGACCAAAATGGGGAACATTGAGCATCTTCAATAAACCATCTTTATCCAGGCCAGCAACCCACTTTTTTACTTCCATCAATGTCGCCCCAGTCTCTGGATATTTGATGAAATGCAAGTATTGGCCTAGTGCAAACTGTGGAAACTTCCCACGATCATTCGTGTTGTGGTCGGCATACTTAAGCCGGTCTATTTTCCCTGTCATAGTTCTGACTAGCTGCACACTTGGCGGCAGCGAAGGGGTGCATATAGTGAACTTAGCATTTCACCGAGGTGGTTGAACTCCTGGTCGAACAGCCTGAAGATATGGTGGGTGCTATGGTGCAATGTTCTCATCCCCTTCCAGTGGGACATCTGCTGAACCTAACGGATGCATCCCAGGATCCTCCGATGTTTTTCCTGATTGCTTGTGTCTGTCTTCGTTTTGCATAGAACAAACTTCAGGCTTAAACTTTTTCCTGGCAGATCGTGTCTGCATTGGCTAAATCGATGCTGGGGGAGTCTCTTCACGGGGTGCAGATGCAGGTGGGTGGGTGAAAAGGTTCGGCAGACCTGTCTGTTCAAATTCCCTCAATAGCTCCTGAAACTTGCAATCAACTGACATGGATGCAATTTTCAGACTTAAGGAAATGCGTAATGTGATTTCTATAGGCCTGGATGTCTTCTTATAGACTCCATCCCCAAAATCAGTCATAACTATGCATTGAAGACACCAAATCTGACAGAGATCTTGTCCTAACGGTGGTAGATTTCCCAAGATCGCATTAATACATGTAGTTAATACAGGTACTGCACCGACACCGCCATTTGTGCTTTCTCCCAACGGTCGTATTTTAAGCTCCAACAGATCTTTCCATCTTCGGCACAACCAGTAACTCAGATTGCGCCATAATAAGGGCATTCGACATTTCCTGATACTAGCTTCCACATGGAGTCGAGCTTCCACCCACGACAGAATGTCCTCCACCTCCTCAATGATTTCTTTCATGTTGGAGAGCTCTGTCAGAGATAGGTCCTGATATTCATGGAGAAGTTGGGTCACTTTGCTTACCATTTCTTCATCCCAATAATCTCCAATGGTAGCATACTTAGGTTGTTCTTCTGATCCAATGTTGACTGTCCGCATCTTTAGGGGCTGAGTCACTTCAGGTGCTGCAACTGCTGGTCTGTGTATGTCGCAGTGTCCTTCTGACTCAGGAACATTGCACAGATCATCATTCTCATCAATTGCGAGGTTGTAACATTCTACTGCATTAGCTTCCTGTTGCTTCCAGTCAGGTTGGTATTCTGCTATTTCTTGATCATCAAACACCTTGGTATGGATCAACCTAATAGCTGCGTCTAAAGCATGACAAATGTCATTAGTAGAGAATGTCAGCACAAAACTATCAACAAGAGTATCCCAACTTACAGTACCATGGCTAAGCTCGACTTCCACATACCAATTCTTTGCTATAGGTTCCAGAGTATGCACAAACCTATGTACCCACTCTTCGCGAGGTACACGCTTCCAGGCTTCGTAGCATTGCTCCAAATGTTCCTGAGGGCTGGTCTTACCATTAAACCTGCTTCGCACCTACTGATATTGATCCCTGAATCTAAGGCAAAGGGACTTCTGACAGGCTTCCCAGCTATGAATGTACTTCTTGTGACCATTCCACCATCTGGCTGCTGTGGCTCTGAATGCTGACTCGAGAGTCTCCATCTTCTATGAATCTGGTACCTGCACTGAGAATTGCACAATAAACTCTTCTGGGTCTGTCAAACCATCAAAAATAGGTAAGGCTCTTGTCTGTGAGCTAATCCATCTGAGAGACTTGGTAATTCTGGCACATCTATGTCCATGTAGCTCATACAGTCTGTTCTACCAATTCTCGAGACCGTCATCTGAATCCGTCATACAGGAGTTGTCACATTGCCAATCCATGATACCTTCAGTAGTAGGGTCAACATAATCTTCTTCCTTTGCTGTGATGTTGTAGATGTGATCCAAAACATCCTGATCTTCATCTCTAAGTGGTTCTGTGTACCTTTCTCCTTGCGAAGGGTCAAGTGGTACTATGACTCTCAAACCCTTCCCTTCGAAAGTCATCTGTCTCTTCTTAAGGTTAATGACTGCAACATTTTCCATTGCCCATTCAATTCCTAACAAAGCTAGATAGGGATTGCTATCATCGATAATCTCAATAACTTCGAAGTCTGCTAAAGTATTGACCCCATCAATATCTACTGGGACACTAGGGAATATTTCGAGGGGCACAATCTTCTACTGATTGGCTAACCTTAACTATATAGGAGACCATTCCAGGGTGGGTTTTCCCATTTGTTCCCATGCCTGCTTGGTTAGGACATTTACTTCTGATCCTAGGTCCAGAATGACATCAGTCATATCATACTCTCCTATCTGAGCATTCAATATCATTTCCCTGCCAGTTCTTCTGACTCTATTAACAGTTTTTTCCTTACCAGAACTGCGTTGAGGTTCGCAAGAAGCAATAACTTTCTGTAATTCATTTAAAGCAGTCTGATTTCTTAAGAGCTTCATGCAACTCTGTAAAAAGGAAGACAGTGTACTTACTTTATCTGTCAAAGCTTCTTGAGACTGTGCCAACTACTGATGCTGCTGCGTAGGTGCGACTGATGTGCTTGGGTCAGCAAAGTCTCTCTTGGCTTCCATGAATGTCTCTTTTTCTCTGTCGACGTCAAATCCTGGAACTTTCTCTGGGGCCTTACAAACCCAAGCCTCGTCAGGCTGTTTCTCCTTATTCTGTATGTGCATCGTAGCTCTGCTCCGGGTAACAACATTAATGGCTGGGGCAGGTCTTTGCTCGACAGAAATGATCTGAATATTCTGAGTAGGAGCACTATTTCTTTCTTGAATCTTGGCTATCAGCTGTGAGCATTGCTCAATCACATGGTCAACTACTCTGCAATACCGACATGTCGTAGTTGGGTTCCGACAGTCTCTAGCTAGATCTCTGGCCTGGTTACAGTTATAACACACAACTTGACCTCATCCTCTTCCATCCATACCACCACGACCATGACCTCCAAAAGTTCCGCGACCTGGTGCACCGCCATGGTAACCATATCCATCGTTGCCTTGTGCATCATTTTGTACTAGATAAGTGTCATAAGTGTGCTCTCTAATGAGGTCAAAACTGTGACACTCATATTCATTATGTCCCACTGACTTACAGAACTTGCAATAGGGGTTCTTGGGGACTTGCACATACCTTTGTAGCAGATAGCAGTCTTCCGGTCGATGCTGGCCAGTTGTCCTACATATCTCACAATATAGAACACTAGGGTTGAATGGGTTTGGTGCACCAGAATTCAAGTAATTTCTTACCATAGGACATTGTTCCTTGTCGTGACCCTCTGCCCGATATCGTGTACACCAAACCTCTTCGTGACTGGTTTTTCCTTTCTTCATATCGCGAAGCTCCAGAGCCATCGCTGCCAACTACGCTTGTATTTGAGCAATACCATAATTAGCTTCGACAGGAGCGGTTTCAAGCTTCATCGCGATTTCCAGAGCCTCTTGCTGGTCAACAACCTTCTGTTGCATGAGTGGAGTTCTAATATGCAGTAGCAACGCTGCAATGAACCATTCCTTATGTTGCGCTGGTCCAATAGTGAAGTTGACTTGGTCTAGCAGAACTTTGAACCTTTGATCAAAGTCCCACACCGATTCTCTGCGCCTCTGCTGAATCTCTTTCAATTTAGTGATACACTGCGACTATGAGTTAGGATTCTTAAACTCCTTTATCATTGCTGCTTTTATGTCGGCCAAGACATGGTTCTGAGTACTGGAAAAATTCATGAACCAGGTCAAAGCACGGTCTCTAAAAGAAGTAACCAGCTGCGCTCTTTTTGTATCTTGATCCATAATGTTCTTAGTAGTCTACACTGCTTCACATAAAAACCAGAACTGTTCTGGATCCTCTGATCTAGTTCCTTTGAAAACAAGGAACTTAATATCATCATTCATGTGGGCCATCGTAGATCTAGGGGGGGGTTGGAGGGGGACTGGGAGTAGGCGGGGGGGGAACTTACTGGAGAAGACTGACCTGCGACAAGAATACTCGGGCTAGGGTTACTTTTAGACTGCGACGGATTCTCAGGGATAATAGGTCTGTGCTGTGGAGTTACCAGAGGGTTTCCAATAGAAGGGGTTTCTTTGGGATCTGAGGCTACTAGACTTACAGGGTTATACTCGGTATCCTGCCCTAGGGTATAGGACTCAAAATTTCTCTTGTACCTTTTGCCACTTCGCAGCAAACCACTTTGCTTGTCGAAGGGACTTTCACTTGCAAACATAGGTTAGTAATACTAATTCTAACAGTCTGATTCAATAAGCAATACACCTTTTTCAGCCAATAGCATTTTAATTCTCAAACTAAATGAATTCAAATACTTACCCCTTGGTCCTTTGAAAAACTGTCGTTCGGCTTCGCTGAAGGACGTACTTGTGTCAATGGCGAACTCTGTCACAAATGCTTCAAGGGTTCGCGTTGTCCAGAAATCAATGGCTCGGGATATCTTGTTGTTCACCCTTTTCAATATATTAATTCTTGCAGGGGTCCAATTGGAAAACTGACCGTCTTGGAAGTTCGTCCTTCTCTCTGTCAACCTGGATAGCCACTGGTGCAACTCTATGTGGATACTACCAAAGAAAATTTCATAAACATCACAAAAAAAATACCTTTGTAAAAATTCGTCCGAACTATGACGCGGATCTTTGTTCTCTTGCTCAACAAATTTCCGATAGGTCTCTTCAATCCAGTCACCGATTTCTTTCACGGAGGGTCTCCAAAACATAGCCCTCGAGATACGACGTAAACCCCTCTTGAGCAGATACTGAGTTCAACCGGAAATGGAACCAATTTTTTGGGCTATAGGGCAGACCCGGGTTTTATACTATTCACTTCGCACCAACAAAAGACCCACAGTGTTGTCCCTTTTGGCAACAACCTGTGAACAGGTTGCAGTCTCACCCAAAACAACTATGGGGTGCCGCAGAATCAGGTTTTTGCAAGCAGAAGAGGGATATTACTGTACCTTTATCCTTTAACAAATTATAATCCTATAGCACAAAGCTTCGACATTCACATATATTACTTCGCAGCAAGATAAACAATAGTGACTTGCTTAACCCTTTACTGGGAATTCACAGCGAAGTTAGTGTTTAGCAGTGATCTTACTTATCAGTTATTTACTTATCAATGCATAGAAGAACGTAACAGAAACAACACAAAAGCACCACAACACAAGATATAACATGGTTCACCCCCAATGTAGGGTCTATGTCCACAGAACTATGTTTTATTCAACTCTTTACAAAAACCACAATTCTGATCTGCGCACTCAGCTGCAGATCCCTTCAAGTCCTCAAGCTGCGCACTAAGCTGTAGCCTCTGCGCACACAGCTGTAGATCTTCTTTATCACCCAAAAACCCTCTACACACACAGCTGCAGAGGTCATCCACGTACACAGCTGGGACTTAAACTTTCTTACAAAATAGCCTTAACTTCGCATCAATTCATCTTACCTCAAAAGCCTAACCTGACTTCTTTACAAGAGTGCTTATTTATACAGTGCACTTATTACAAAACCATGGGATTAAACCATGGGCACCCCGAACCCTAAACCCTGGACTTAAACCATGGGTTTATTACAAAAAGAGGGCTTTGACTCAACCCCGACACCCCTAAGACTATTTTGAGTCGTAACTTCGCTTACAAACTCCCACAAAACCCGCGGAGTTACCAAGCTTAAGGACCGTTAAGGTGCACGCCCCAATAGAAGGATTTGGGTGTTGCAAAGCAAATCCTTGGTATGAGAATAAAAAGTGATGGGAAAAATCACAAATCGACATTATCTCAAGGTGAGTACATAGAAAAGGTGTTGGACAGGTTTAGAATGCAGAATGCAAGACCAATTAGTACACCTTTTTACAGCCATTTCAAACCAAGTAAGGAGATGTGTCCCAAGACATAGGATGAGATAGAATACATGTCCAAGGTTCCCTATTCATCAGCAGTTGGAAACTTGATGTATACCATGGTGTCCAAAAGACTAGATATCGCACATGCAGTGGGAGTTGTGAGCAAGTATATGAACAATCTAGGTAAAGAGCATTGGGTGACGATACAATGGATTCTTAGGTATTTGAGAGGTACCACTTCACATGCATTATGTTTTGGAGGTTAAGACATTGTTTTATAGGGATATGTTGGTGCATATATGGCTGGTGATAAAGATAGCAGGAGGAAAACCATAGGGTATATTTTTACTGTTGGTGGAACAACAGTAAGTTGGATTTCGAAACTGCAAAAGGTTGTTGAACTTTCAACAATGCAAGCATAGTATGTTGTTGCTACAGAGGCTATTTAAGAGATTATTTGGTTGTAGAGGTTCATGGAGGAATTGTATAAGAAGAAGGATAATAGCAGGTTGTATAGTGACATCTAGAGTTCCATTAATATTGCAAAGAACTCATCCTTTCATTCGAAGACTAAACATATACAACTCAAGTACAATTTCATAAGATATGTTTTGGAAGATGAACTATTGAAGTTGGAAAAGATTCATAGTAGCCAAAATCCTGTAGACATGTTGACAATGGTAGATATCAGAGAGAAACCGAGTTCCTGCTTTGTTTCTATTGGCCTTCAAGCATGAAGGTGAAGGTGAGAAATTTTCCAGGTCCAAGGTTCAGAGCATAGTCCAACAAGTGCAGTAGCGGTGTAGTTGTTGTGATCGGTCTCCAAGTGGGAGATTGTTGGTTGTGGAGCCTGATCTTCCAAATTTAGAGATGTTATTTTTCAGCCTTGTTTGTACCTCGAAATTATTATACACCTGTCTCGGTTGGGGGGCCAAGGGCTTGAGGGCCCCTGAAAGAAAGTTTTTGGATTTTTGTTGGCCAATAGTTTACGGGACCATGGTATTTTCCCATGGTAATCTCCCTATAAAAGGAAAACATTGTAAATATGGTTGTGTATTATATTGTAGCATTGTAAACAATCTTTGTGATTATGTGAGAGAGGATATGCGAGAGTGAAGAGGAAGTGCAACGGTGTTGCTGTAGGTTGTATCCCTTCATTTTGTTGGATGGTATAATAATAAAGGACTGACAATTTTTGTGTGGACGTATCCCATGTTGGGTGAACTACATTATATTTGTGTCTCTCTTGTAATGTGTTTTAATATTTGTATCGTGTTTATTGTTTATTGTTATTTCTTTGTGATCTCGTTTTCTAACAGATGACCCCAAAGATACAAATATTCTAGAATCAGAGGGAAGTTGAGAACTAGAGGGACCTGGTATATCATCCAACAAATTCTTGAAGCCATTAAATATTAAAAAGGTAAATATTGGTTCTCTTGATAAGCCTAAGTTTGCAAATATTGGTGATTACATGGATGATAATACTGTAGGAAAGATTACAGACTTACTACACAAGTTCCTGTGAGATACGCTTCCTACAAAATTTTATAAAATGAAGGGCATTGTTGGAGACCTAGGTGAGAAGAAGATTCCATTAAAACCATATGCTAAATCGGTAAAGTAGATACCATAAAGACTAAATCTGAATTCTAAAGAAAAAGTAAGGGAAAAACATGATAAAATGATGGAGGCGAGTAATATCGAGCATGTGGAAGAGTCGAAGTGGATCAGTCCTATGGTTTTCCAAGACAAGAATACTGATGAAATCTGTATTTTTGTTGACTTAAGGAAATTGAATGATGTATGTCTATATAATCCATTCCCTACCCCATTTACAAATGACATTCTAGAGAGTGTTGGAGTCCAAGAGTTCTTTTCATTCATTGATGGGTTTTTGGGATATCAACAAATCAGGATTGCTAAAGAAGGACGACATAAAACCACCTTTCTGATGGAGTGTGGTTTCTTCCAGTATATGGTAATGCCTTTCAATTTTAATAATGCCCCTACTATATTTCATAGGATAATTTTTGTTGCCTTTAAATAATTCATTCATAAATTCCTGGAAGTGTACTTTGATGACTTGACAGTGTATGCGTTAGTTAAAAATCACATTCAAAGCCTCATACTAATGTTCGAATGCTGTAGACAATTCTAGATCTCTTTAAATTTGAAGAAATGTATGTTTTGTTCACCATTTGGTATATTTTTTGGTCGTGTTGTCTGCAAAGAAGGGATGTTGATGGATCTGACAAAGATTGCTATCATTGTGGATTTTCCTCCACCTACCTCAGTCAAGAAATTAATAACTACATTGGGACATATAGCCTGTTACCGTAAATTTATCTAGGTTTATGTTGAAATTACAATTATGATGGAGAAGTTTCAAAGGAATGAAGAGTGTTCTGAGGAGCCTTGACACACTAGAAGAAAAAATGGTTTCAACTCCCATTTTGGTTTTTCTAGATTAGCGTAAAGAATTTCATTTCCACATAGATGCATCTTCGGTTTCTCTTGGTGTAGTACTTGCACAACTAGGAGAAGTGTCTATTGACCATCCAATTGCATTTTCTAGTAGAAAGTTTCCAACCGTTGAAAAGAACTATAGAGAGGAGGACTTGCCGTGGTCTATGTGTTACAGAAGTTCCAACATTATTTATTGGGTGGCCATTTCAAAATGTTTACTAATCATTCGGCTTTGAAGTACTTAGTCAATAAGCCAGTGTTGGGGGGGAATATCTGTCGATGGCTCTTTCTCTTCCAAGAGTTTGATTTTGAGATTATTGTTAAGCTGGGGAGGATGGGTGTTGAACCTAATCGCTTGTCGTAGTTGGAAACAAGGGAAGAGCCAAACAACATAGATGACAACCTGACAGATGCACAACTTGTTTCCATAAAGATCGTTGACGAATATTATAAAGACATTCTACATTTTTTTACTACAGGAAGAGCATTGGATGGATACAACATAGTACAAAAGAAGAAATTAGTTGTTAAATCTGAATATTTCCAGTTAATTTTTGGTCAGTTATATAAAATGGGACATGATGAGAATTTACATCACTGTGTCTTACAACATGAGCGACCAATGATCCTAGTCCAAGCTCATGATGGGGTAGAAGGAGGCCATTATGCGGGGAAAGAAACTACATAGAAGATACTAAGGCCAACTTGTGGTAGCCCACACTGCATTGGGATGCGTCTAAGTTTTGTAAGATATGTGATATTTGTTAAAGGACTAGAAAGCCATAAAGATGAGATGAAATGCCTCTAGTACCACATGTAACATTGTAGGAATTTGATAAGTGGTTTGTAGACTTTATGGGTCCCATCAACCCACAAGGTAAGAGAACATGGTCCAGATACATAATCATTACAACTGACTACTTAACTAGATGGGATTAGGTAGCTCGATGAAACACCGTACTACTGTGACCATTGCAAGGTTTTTGTTTGAGAATTTGGTTACCAAGTTTGGATGTCCTAGAGTTCTATTAAGTGATCAAGGTACACATTTTGTTAATAGAATTATTGAAGCACTTACACAAGAATTTTGCATACATCATAGGAAGAGTACACCTTATCATCCATAGGAAAATGGTATTGTTGAATCCTTTAACAAAATTATGGAGAATGCACTTACTAAAGTCTGTAATGTGAAACGCGATGACTGGGACTTAAAAATCCCTATAGTATTGTGGACCTATCAAACCACTTGTAAGAAATTGATAGGGAAGACACCATTCAGGTTAGTTTATGACCAAGATGTTGTTATTCCCATGGAATATATTGTGCCCAATCTAAGGATAGTTGTTTTGATCGATATGTATGATACTGGTGTAGTTGAGGAGGGGTTGTTGTAGTTACCCTAATTAGAATAAGATTGTTTCATTACCAGATTCCAACAAGAAGTTCAGAAAAAGTGAGAGAAGGCTTAGCATGACAGACATATTAAGAAGAAACAATTCTGGCGAGGGGATTTAGTTCTCCTCTATGACAACGAATTTCTGAAACATCTTGGTAAGCTCTGAACACATTGGTTGGGACCGTATGTTGTCAACTTTATTAGTGAGGGGGAATAGTTTAGTTTCAGAAGTTAAATGGGAAACCCATGGAAGTATTAGTAAATGGGAGTAAGCTAAAACCTTATAAGGATAGTCGTATTTCTCTCGACCGAATTTGTATATAGGAGTTCAAAAAAAAGAGCTTTTGGAAACCTTGCCTTTTATTTATGTGTCGAATTTTCCTTATGTGTCGAAGTCTTGTGCAGATCTGTGTTTTCTCAAAGTAAAGTATTTGTCATAGTTAGTTAGGATACTAGCCCATACATTTGTATTGTGATAAGTTTGTGATCTATCAGGGTTGATATCGTGTCGTAGTTCATTTTTGTGCCATGTTGATCCATCAAGTATGCAATTAATGTGCATTAAATAAATGCTTTTATGGCATAAGTAGTGGTGGAAATAGTGGAGGATTGTCATAAACAACCAAAAAGGCTCGAGCATGTGAACATATTGGTCACCACTCTCGTAATCATTACCAATATCTAGTCACATTCACTAACCACATGATCGAACATGATAGTTGAATGTGTGAATCAATTTAGAAAGGCAATTCGTTAGCCATATGAACTCATTGTGTTAAAACTTTGAAGAGTACAGATCAAGAAAAAACTGTAATATTCACTTGAAGCTTAGTCATGAACTTTGTGAATCGCATCTATGGAAATTGATTTGTCTAGCATCAGTATTGTCCGAGGGTTTTTTATTGAAGCCCCACCTGATATTTTGATTGTTCAAGAAGATCCTGAAGTTGTCTTGGTGCAAGTTCTAGTGAATGATTTGAAGAAGAAAAGAACATTTGGTCATTCAATGAATCCAGAGGGATGAACAAAGGTTACCCATGATGTCGATCCCTATAGATTAGGGTCTACATCAATGTTCCCTAGGTATGTTGCACTGCATAAAATGGGGTGCCTCGTGTATAAATTAAGAATAATGTTAAGTATACGTTGATGGAACCTATTATACCGAAAGAGGTTCATGTGTCGGGGATTATCATGCCCAATTTGAAGAAAATGTCATTCTCCAACCATGACAAAATTATATGGATAATGTATCTATTTTGGAATGTGTACCAATTGAGTTGGTCCATAAGGATTGGGAAAGGGGTTGACAGAGGCCCGACATTCTCTCGTTAATGCATTTTCCCAATTTTGGACTGACTACTAAGGTAAATGCTTGTGTTAAACAATTACTAGTTTTTTTTCATGGCAGGTGTTTATGGTTGGATACCAAGGTCTCTGTCGATGTTGACCTCATCGATTGAATTACTATGTTACCCAAGGTCGGGGTGGACCCGACAAAGTTCTTCATGGGTAAATAAAAAGACAAATACATGGCCACGAAGATGAAAGAGAAATACAATATGACAAGGGACGAGATGAGATTCAACATAGCCTCTATAAATAATCAGGCTATCCAGTTTGTGTCAAAAGCATTAGCAGTCAAATGTTTATGGAAGATACAACCAACTCAGGTCACTGCAAAAGTTATAATTGTGGCTGAGCAGTATATTGCAGGAGTACAAATGAATTAAGCGACAATTCTACTGATTGAGCTCTTGGTTGATGTTATCGATGCCCAAGAAAAAGGTAATCCTTTTACATACTAATGGTTGATAATTTTGATTTATTTTGTTTCATGGGAGAAACCAGCCAACTATCAAGGCATGGAAGTCTTTGTTCTGTGCCAAGGGGATAGATATGCCAATCACTAATACCCACCGAAGGAAAATAAACAACAATGTGGAATTTACCCAAATCACTGCGCATTAATGTAGTAGAGGTCCCACAGTTGGATGCTTCCACTGTGGAGAAATACCAAAACATCATGAGATTTACAGTGGAGGCCCAACATATTTATCTTCAGGTGAGGAGGGACTCTAAGAATCAATGGTTAATGACACAATTTAAGTTGACCAAATAAGAATTGGACGTCATTATTCAAGAATGGTCGAAAAAGTGGAAAGAACCAGTTGCAAACAATAAGCTCTCTATCGAGGAAGAAACCTAACAGGAAGCTACCTATGCTGCATATTAGAGTGGGTAGTAAGATGAAGGAGTAGAGAACCTACCAATCTCACACAACGACCAAGAATCTAGTGCAACCCGGACGTACTTGTATTTGGGGGAAAAACATAAGGCTTTTGAAATGGAAAAGAAGGGGAAGAATAAGCATAAAGATGTCAAATATACCACTATGGGGGTGTTAACGGATGATGAGTCAACATGTTGTTTGACAAGATAATGGACATTGTAGAAGAAAATAGGAAGTTGACATATGAAAGAAATACAAAGCTTTTTTAGGGAGTCACTAATCTCCTCCAAGTACTGTATAAAGTTGTGAAGGAATTTTGGTTTGCAGTCACTCTACCAGAGACTGCTAAGCAACAAGGGTTGAGGAAATCATAGGCTGGTGCATCTGATGATTGACCTGCAGATATTACAACTTTGATGAAGGATAAGAGAGTTCAAATAGTACCCACGACACTAAACTTGGGAAATGCAAAACTGAATGTCATAGTACATAATATGGGTTACATTGACATGGACATGTCTATTCTATTGATGTTCATGCTAAAAAACATTCAACAAAAGGCTATGGAATAAATCAAGTCCCAGGAGCAGTGGGTGTATGACAAGATGAATCAGTTTAAAATTCAGGCTACTGCTTTGGAGACGGAATCAATGGAACTTCGACAACAAAAGGACCAGCTACAACAAGACAAGCAGAGATTATAAGATTTTATTCATGTTGCATGTCATGGAGTCCCAGAAGCAGCAATTGTTCCAATAATGGTCCCAGAGGCCAAGATACTACAACTAAGAGAAGTCATCATCGATTTCATATCGAATATTGAAGAGATGGAGCTAAGTTAGTTCCCAGCACACCTCCTACAGTGATTGAACAATGACAAAAGGAAGTTCAAGACGTCGTTCAATAGATTAAGCAAGTTGAGGTCTATTATGAAAAGGCTTATGAGGAGGTTTCTCAATCTTTTGGAGCCTTATAGGAGGATGCAGAGCTATAGGAAATCACAGCTAAACTTAGTACAATTGAAGAAAGTATGGGTAATCTACGGATCTCACTCAAAACTATGCCACCCTTCAAGAGGATAAGAAAGCCTGCAGACAATAAATCATTGCAGAATCAAGTTAACAAACTAAGGGTGCAGCAATAGATAAGGACATAGTGAGTTGAATAATTGCAAATAGAGGATGAGTAGGTCTCTAAGGATATTGGCCTTGACAACTTGGATATTAAGAAGGCTCTATCAATTATTGAGGTCTGCAGCTCTGAAAACACATCACTTCTGCAGTTGTGGATGAAGTCAACAGGTTGAAGGAAGATGTGCAGTGATGAGTCGGAGAGATAAAGAAGGTATACCAATAATTTCAATCAAATTTGAACATGTCAGAATCTTAAACTTGAAGTAGATTAGGATAGCCACATGTGAGTGTTGGGGGCCTGTTGACCCTAGGTAAAGTTTGGGATATTTTGGGCACCATTTTTTAGAAACGGGTCAACGTGTGAATAGAGCTGCAACAAAGAGGTTAAGAAAAGTGGTCAACTCCAAAGTTTCATCCAAAAATAAAGGAAAAACAGGTGTTTTGATGAAGTCCAACCAAAAGGTTGGTTAGATGGTTAGGAGTTTTTGTCCACTTATATTTATGGGATTGGGTAGTGGGAGTGGGTTGTAAAATGACAAAATAGAGCCTATAAAAATGTAGCAGGTTGGTATTTTTGAGGTTAGATAGATTTTGAGAAGAGAATAGACATTTTTTATTATGTCAAAGAAAGTATGTACATTTTTTGTCGAAGTTTAAGTTGAGCTAGAGTCGCAAGTATGAAGATTGGTTTGCAAGATGTGTGTGCATATGTAATGTAATGGATTTTTGTGGAGATGTATGCAGGCTGAGTGCACAGATGTAAGCGTTTGAGCTATGACTCTATAATATTAATGAGTGCTTTTTTTGTTTTTCCATCTTGGGTTTCCATGTTAAATCTCTAGTTTCTATTGTGCATGTTGTGTGTGTTGAATTATTATTTGCTTAATGATGCATTAATAAATCATCATAAATGGATGAATGGATGAAATACTAATGGAATGAATATTATGCCTTTGGGAATTTAATGAAATGTCGTAAATGAATCAGAAAATATATGTCGTTGTTAAGGATCTGTTGGAGTTAGTCTGTCAAAGTTCCATCCACACTGTATGACAAAGTTCCCCTTCATTATTGTGGAAACCTGGTTTCTGCAGTCCACATAGGTACCTCAGGCGAGACCTCATCTACCTTGTTGGTGTTGTTGAAATGGATAAACCCCTTTCGTGTCAGTATCTTGAGTTTTGTTGGTATGATGGTGTGTGAACCTGGGTTGTGTTAAGATTGTGCCAATAGGCCTATTCCTGTGATTATGTAATCGTTCTACATGGGAAACCCTTCCTACGACTTTCTTGATTTTCATTTGAAGCACCAATTTATCATAAAAATCAAGTCTTTTTCTATCCAGATCTAAATCCCATTTGAAGGTGACCATATTACCATATGCGTCATTTCTTATGCTCCATGATCTCATTTCGGGACACGATTTGACCACTAAAACAATTTATTTTATCCCAACTAAAATCGAATCAAAATGTAGAGTATAGTCTTGCTTTGAATCCATATCTATCTCTCCAAATATGAGCGATTTAACCTCTAAATTTGTTATTAAAATCAATTTTCGTCTTGGTTTTAAACCACATTTACCTAGGGCGTCATGTTTGAGATATTACAAGAACCTAATTTTGGAAGATTTTACCTTGAAACGAATTTACTTCTGCAAATTGAAATCAAAATCATTGCGTCGAGAGGTGCTCTACAGCCGAGTATGAGGGAGATCTTGTCACGTTTGTCAATATTATGTCGGCCAAAAATAATATTGTTGAGTACGAGGGAGATGTTGTAACGTTTGTTCCTAACAAAAGAAAATAATAAATATTATGTTGCCCATTAATAAAAAGACGTGTATTTTCATTTGAATAAATCAATGGCTATCATTAATACACCAAAGCTAATATACATAACAACAACAAAAATTATAAAAACCAAAATCTGAGGAAAAGAGAAAGGAACCAACGAAGAGGGAATTTGATCAAAACCAAAACATTCTGCGAATATGTAATATCATTTTAAATTTAGCTCCTCACCATTTTTAATTTATATAAGTTAATATAAATTATATTTATATTAAATTTAAGTTTACCTCCGTCGCCATTTTCCTCCCCTTCTCCACGACCGTTAGTTGTTCCTTCCCTCCACTCTCCCGCAACCTCCAATTTCTCCTTCCCTCCACTCTCCTACACAACTCTCCCCTCCTTTGTGACCTCCCCTTATCCCCTCCCTCTGCATCCCTGCAGCTCCCTGTCTCCCTCCTCCCAACTTCCCTCCTCCATGACCTTATCTCCCCGCCTGCGCAACCCTCCAACTCCACTCTCCCTCCTACGCAACCCTCCCCTCCTCAATGACCTCCCCTTCTCCCATCCCTCTGTATCCCTCCTCCTCCCCACCTCCCACCTGCCGCGACCTCCCCTCCTCTGTCGCCCCCTCCTGCACCATCACCCTTGCCGTGCATCATTGCCCTCCCCTTCTCCCCTCCCTCTGAAGCCCTCCTCCTCCCGACCTCCCTCCTTAGATGTATATTTATATTTAAATTAAAATATAATTTTATATTTACATTAAATTTAAATTTAAATATAATTTAAATTTAAACTATATTTAATTTTTTTAATTTAAACATATTAATATTTAAAATTAAAATATAAAATTATATTTAAATTTAAATTTAAACTAAAATATAATTTTATATTTATATTAAATTTATATTTGTATTTATATTTAAATTAAAATATAATTTATCCGTGAGATGTAGAATAGTTGGTGGCAGGGTATGGTTAAGACGCCCGCTAAGAGGAAAGGTCATCGGTTTAATCCCTTGGATACCAAAAAATCCAACCATGTTAAGGGTTGGTTTGATCCCCGGGTGATTTTGACGGATTAGATGCCCCTGGTGCGTGGTATCTTAGCCAATGGCAAACCTGATAGTCAATGGGTTCCACCACTTTGCCAACGAATATATATATATATATATATATATATATATATATAT
>LPNX010944814.1:157847-176111 GCA_001517045.1 Pseudotsuga menziesii
TGTTGTAGATCATGCATTCAATAGGTGGACACTACAAATATCGAGGACACGCCATTATTTTTCAGCAAGAGATTAAAGATGTTGCCAAGACATATTAACAACTTGGACTTAATGGTCGTTGTGCGAAAGAAAGGACGACAAGGATCCAGTTATGATTTCACTATTAGAAAACAAAGAGTTATGGATGCATTATTATATAAGATTCAGAATGATCCATATTATTGAGATGTTTGAGTTGATTATGACGTAGTAGGAGAGTTACCTGAAAATGCAACAGATTTATCACATATGCTTAATTCCGTATCGAGATGTTTGAGTTGATTATGACATAGTAGAAGAGTTACCTGAAAATGCAACAGATATATCACATATGCTTAATTTTGTTACTCTTACGGATATTGACGACGACATGAAATTTGCAATGATGGAAGGGATACCAGGAGTTGACGACATGTTAGATGGTTTACAAACAACTTATTTTGCATTAAGGCTTCCAAGCGCACCACGAGAGATATAAATTATTAGAGAATGGCAAATAATCCTAATCCAGATGAAAATAACGCAAATGATGAATCGATTGATGTGCTTAACTGGCCTGACGTTGTCTCATCTCCGATTAACGAGTATAACACTGTTGGATTATTTTATATGGAATTTTTAGCATTGTTCCCTAAAGGAGAGGCATATTGGTTACAACCTCGAATGTGAAATGTCCATATACATGAGTACGCAAAACATCTTCTCAGATATCATGATAACATATTTGTAAGGAACCCTCGCTTCATATATTTTTTACTAAATATCATAATGAGACATCGTGCTCAAGCTTCCTCAATAGGTTTTGTCAAAAAAATATATTAGTGAACTACCGACAACAATGGAAGAGTTACGACAACATTTACAAAATCTTCCAGATTCAATATTGGGAGAAATATTAATGAGATTTGGAATGGTATTAAGAGGTACATGTGCATATTGGAGAAAGTGTCGTCAAGAGATATCTGACTTGATTCAATAGATAGGTTGTCCAACAATATTATTCACACTAAGTGCAGCGGATATGAAGTGCCCTAATTTGCATAAATTAATGCCAAGAACAAGTCCTACAAATCCACGTGAAGTGAGAAAATGGCGACGTAAAAATGTAATTGATAATCCTCACATCGTAGCACATTATATGCGATTGAGACATACAATGTTTTGAGAAGAGATTTTCAGACATTTTCATCGAGCTACAGATTATTGGATTCGCTACAAATGGAAACATCGTGGATCTCCTCATGTCCATGGGTTTCTTTGGTTAAAAAATGCTCCCAAAATGGACAGTTTGAATTGGGATGATCC
This sequence comes from Pseudotsuga menziesii, assembly GCA_001517045.1. Lineage (NCBI taxonomy): Eukaryota > Viridiplantae > Streptophyta > Pinopsida > Pinales > Pinaceae > Pseudotsuga > Pseudotsuga menziesii. The sequence continues at coordinate 159,192 of LPNX010944814.1, forward strand.
TAGAGAAGTTCTATCTGCAAAAAATTATTTCGACAGATGTACTCATGAAATAAATCCACGTGAGGGACATCAACGAAAGATTCAAATTGGAGATAATGTAGAAAATCATCCTTCTCTATAAGACACAGAACAAATATTTCAATTGGATCCAATGATTGATTATGAATAAATTCTTAACTATGTTGAGCATCATATTACTTGCAATGAGAAAACTTGTCTTCGAAAGAACGGAGGAAAAATGGCATGTCAGTACCACGCACCATGGGATCTATGTGACCAGTCAAAACTTTACATTGATGAACAAGGAGAAAAAAAGTATGAACCTATGATGAAATGATGACAAAGTGAATACACACAATCGTGAAACACTGATGATGTGGAGGGCTAATATAGATTGGCAGACTGTAATTTCCAAGCACTGGTTATTAATTACATAGAAAAATAAGGTGCTAAATCCGAAAAAGGATCTGAAACTTTCTACAATATGTTGATGTGTTTCTCTTCTATCCAGAATTCGAACGAACCAGCAGCACGTGCATATACAATTTTGTTGTGTGAATCCATTATTGATAGGGACATTGATGCACAAGAGACATGCCATTTGCTTCTAGAGATTCCTCTTTCAGAATGTAGTCGTTGTTTTGTGGTTCTAAATGTTGATATGAAGGTTTTCAAACAAGTACAAGTTGACGCATATAATGCTGACAATGGTAATTCTTAGATTGATGCATATACTAAGCGACCTGAGAATATGGAGCAACTTACATTAATAGATGTTGCAAAATATTGGTCATATGACAAACGTCGACGGGGGAAAAATGGTTACCATGAAGGAATGCATCTATTGTACATGTATTTCCTAGATTTAACTCTGTTCCTAATCGAAAAGATGATAAGTTTATCGAATTCTATTGGACGGAGTTGGTTTTGTACAAGGCATTTCGTGACTTTTGAAAAAGTATAGGCCACACATCTGATGAGATAGAACATAATTGGAAAAAATTGCAATAAATACCTTGGCATGTTGATCGCAAACCTATTCCTACAGATGCCCGAGTTGAATCCAACGAAGAAGAACAACAACCAAATCCACAAGGAGATTCTAGGAAACATGAATGGGAGATCATATGTGGAATATATAAAAATAAATTTATAAATTATAATGAGTTTGAGATGCTTGGGACATAGGGATCTTAATTTTGTGAATGATTGGAGCACTGCTTTTGTAGATGAAGAGACCTCCAGTCTTGCAATTCATTTCATCTCCGATATCTGAAAATTGAAAAATATTTCTACTAATCAACATGCAAAGTCTTACTCAATTGATAGTTTGGGGGATAAGTAAATAATAACATATAATGTTATCATTGAGCATTATAAAACGGGTGTTGATCCACTACGCATGGTAATCCAAGGAACTGTAGGTACGGGAAAGTCATATTTGATTGGAGCCACTAAAAATACGCTTGAAAATCTCTCGCATCCAAGGAAAAAGTCCATTACTTCTTCTAGCTCCTACAGGGGTGGTAGCTTTCAACATATTCACAACAATAGTTCATTCTGCACTTCATATACCGATCAAATAAATTAATCATTTATGATGATCAATTTTAATTAACTTACAAGAAGAGTTGAGGAATGTTAAATATATTTTGATCAATGAAATGAGTTTTATTGGAAAAAATCTATTAATCAGAATAGATTCATTACTTCGCCAAGCCTTCCTAGAAAATGCTAATATACCTTTTGGTGGAAGATCAATTATATTGGTTGGTGATTTGGGACAATTTCCACCTATCATGGATAAGCCTGTATATGCATCATAAGGTATTGAAAAAGAATTGTGGAACACATTCACAACAGCTGTGACTCTCGATATTGTGTTTCGACAGAATGGACAAAGCAATGAACACATATCTTTTAGTAATTTGTTAATAAATATTAGATATGCAATTCCAACAATAGATGATTGGAAATTACTAATGACTCGTACAGATACTTCATTACATGCTTCAATGAAAAAGTCTTTTGATAAGGCGATATATTTGTTTGCGACAAATGATGATGTAAACTGTCATAACAAGCGTTTAATAAGAAGATTAAACTGTCCCATTACGACCAGTATTGCTACATATGTAAGAAGCAACTCTTCTATGGAAGGAGATGAAGAAGGGTTGGAACTTGAATTACTTATAGCCATAGAAGAAAGGGTAATGCTCACATCAAACCTATGGATTGATGCAGGACTCGCCAATGGTGCTCTTGGAGTTATACAACATATTGTATATAACCCTGGAAGTTTGCCTCCAGAACCACCCATGAATGTTTTAATAAAATTTGATAATTATGTGGGGGTACCATGGGATGAATCATTTCCTCAAGTTGTTCCTATTACATCTATCGAAAGAGGTAATAAAAAACAACTTCTATTGAAACTCGCTTGGGGTTTAACAATCCATAAGTCACAAGGATTGACATTGGATAAAGCTACTATTAATATGGGAAAGCAAGAGAGGCAAGGTGTGAGATTTACAACAATATATCGAGTTAAATATTTGCCAGGTCTATGATTTCAACCTCCATTCTCATATGACTGATCTGAGAAGATGTCAAAAATTACAGGTGTGAAGATAAAAAAAGATGAAGAAGATAGATTGAGAATGATCATGATGTGAACCATATTTTCATTTATTTGATCCTTACAAAATTATTGTCTCTATTTTCCAGTTTAACAATTTACTCAATCCTTAATACTTATTACTTACATTATGATAATCCTCATAATTGTATTTATGTTTTCAACTTAACTTGTTCCTTTTAATGATGATCAAACTCCAGTTTTGTGTCACCTCCCACGACTGGAACCAGCCTAGATCCAAATCCTAGGCTCTATCAAGCATCGAGAGGGATCAAATCTCCCGAGGTGCAAACCTCTTCTAAGGTATTACATGCAAGGAGATATTCAAGGAGAGGTTTTCACTTCGTGAGATTTGATCCCTCTCAATGCTTGATAGATCATAGGATTTGGATCTATGCTGGTTTGTAGAGAAGTCGTGTTGGTACCAAGTCTTTGTTGTGTGCTAGGAAAGGAATCATATAGCAAATATAAAATACAAAAAAGGGGGATTGATCTAATCCAAGTTTATTCCATCAATTAATCCATATACAAACTTATTATTACATTAGTGTTGTGATCACATTTGTGTTTCGAGATGATGTTAGTCTAATACAAGTGATTTTCTTTCCCTCAATGATACTTGATACAGTAATAAAGAAATACAATGTGGTTATGGTTATTTTATTTTACATTTGGGGTTTCCCTAGCTTTCAATTTGAATCGCTAAACATTTCCTAGGCGTGAACTCTCCATAGATATTTTCACTACTAAAGTAAGATGGTTAAATTTGTCATTTAATCTTAATGTCTCATGTTTAGAACATATCTTGTCTAATTTAAGGTAATTTTTGTTGGTTGGATTTCACCTTTGGAAAGATGAGTGATTAAATTGTGGTGAAAAGGATCAATTTGACATTTGGATTAAAAAAAACCTATCTGTCATAATCTCTAAAAGAGTCATTTAGCATTTGATATTCTTCTTATTCGATCTCATTTATGTGTCGATATAAAAACCTTATGCCGTAATCTATAAAAGAGTCATTTAGCATTTGATATCCTTCTTATTCGATCCCATTTTATGTGCCGATATATTTTTGGGTAGATCGGAGTTCTTCATAAAATGTTTCATCATTGGGTTTGAAGTCTGATTTTAAATTGTTTGGGAAATGTTTGGGCCTCATAATGGAACAATAATATTGCTACCTTAAACAACTCTAGTGTCAGACTGGATACCAATGAAGATGAGATGATGTGGACTAACAATCATATTTCAGGACAATTTCGGCAAAGTCGGCCTGTTCTACAATTGTGAATTATGCCTCATACGATGTTCCAAAGTGGTGGTTTGTAAAATTATGAAAGTGGAATTTACCAATGAAACTTAAATATTTCATATTGATGCCTTTGAATACTGCTTGTTGACATGGGACAATTTGCAGTGCATAAGTTGGATGGGTCCAAATATATATATTTTTATGTAAATATGCAGGGGGATCCATTAATCACTGGTTTTTGTATTGTTCTTATAGTCAAAATCTATGGAATGCAATGTCAGAAATTCTCAGATTCTCTCAAGTTTGGGGTTTGGACTCTTTTGAATTTGACTTTTTAAAATGGTACAAAAATGCTACCAATCACAAGATTCTCCCTTCTTTCATATGTTGAGATATTTGGCAAACAGAGAACTATGTTATTTTCGAAGATAAACTTGTCAATCTGGTTACTAATTGTTTGAATATTTTGAGCATCTATAGGGATTTTTCCCTAGTGAAGGTAAAGGTGAAGATGCCAAAACGGGTTAAGAAAAATCAAATTTCCTTGGGAGAAACAATTTATTTTGACAGGGCTATCCAGTTTGGATTCTGTGGAGCATGTATATATATTAAAATTAATGATATGCACAATTTCACAAAGGTACAAACACAAAAGCTAAGATTTTAGTTCTTTGGTGCCTAGTCAAAGTTGCATCTTCTTTGGGCATTGATTCAATGAATATTTATGGAGAATCAATGGTCATTGTGATCTAGGCAAAAAAGATGGGCTCTTTTCATGTTCTTTCTCTTCTTCAATGATGCAAGAGGACATAATTGATCATATTTATAGGGAACAAAATTTTGTGGTGGATTCTCTTTCCAAGGAAGCCTTGTCTGAAGAATAAGGAGTTCTTCAATGGGAAGAAATTATGGAGGGAACTGTGGTATATTGTGGCTTCTTTCCTTTTTTCTTGGGATTGTTTTGAACTATTTTAGTTATATTTGGGCGAAGGCTTATATATATATATATATAGGATGAACAACATGGAAGGAACTTGGGAATAGATAGCTCAAGCATGGTGGAACAACACAACGGTATGTAATTTTGTTGCTTTCCATGTACTCTTTATCTACACCATATGGTAGGCACGCAATAGAGCGATTTTAAATAATCTCTACACCCCTACTGACATCACATCAGCTTTGCTGGTGCAGGAGGTACAAGAACACAAATCATCCCCTAAAAGTGGAAAAACAAGAGTTGTCACGACACCAGAATTTGAAAAAAGTTATCCTTGGGCATTCTTTGATGGTGCCAGTCAAGGTGACCCACCCATAGGCCGTGTTATTTTTATAGATGAGACAAACGAAATTTCTTTCAAACTTGGACTAGGAAGGGAAACAAATAGTAAATCAGAGCTCTCAGTACTTTAGGAAACTATGAAGATAGCAAAGGACAAACAGATACCAAGGTTGCACATATACAGTGACTCAAAATTTGTAATAGATTGAGCAATAGGGAAGAATAACATTAGAGCTCCACATCTGCATAACTTGTTGAAGGAAATTCATGCTCTTCAACTGTAACACCCCGATTTTGACCTCGTTTGCATTAAAAATGTATATGATGTTTATATTGTATTTAATCGTGGTGTGGAGCTAAAGGAAAAATCCCCACCATCGATTTAACGTTTTATGTTTCGGCGATTAAAATCGTTGTCGATGGTGTTTTGTGCTAATCGGCACATTATAATTTTCACATCATGTACATATGCATTTTAATTAAAATACCCACAACCAGCTATGTCAATGCAACCATAATGAAAAGGGCATGATTTCCTAAGGATCTGGGGGGGGGTGTCTAACCCTTGGGAGCCATTGGGGAAAACCCAAGTGTCAAGAGGTGAGCCCATTTAGTTGTCACCTATATTTTGTCTTACTCACCATTTATCCGTTGTCTCATTCAACAACCTTTTTGTCTTATTCTTGTCTCAACTACCAATTAAATCCTTTGGAGTTAGTTGGGGGCAGTTATTGCCCTCGGAAAATGTTTTTTTTGCATGCTTAGTGGTGTGTGGCAGGACTGTCAGTCCTTACCCACACGCACACTCCACCAGGGAGCACATTCATCCTCATGTGGGTAGGAGGAGAGGAGACCATGATCTCATTTTCCATTTCCTCATGCAGAGCGCTTGAGAGCTATTTTTACTTTCATGATTTTTCTACTGTGTGTTCTCATTCATGATTTTGGGGATCCTAGACATTTCCCTCATCATCAGTCATCCACGTTGGGGCTCTCTCAAGCGCCTGGAAGTTTCTGTGTGTGAAATTCGTTTGGATTTGTTGTGTATATTTTTCCTCACATGCGCAGTCGTTCTTCATTTTTCTTGAGGCTGAGAATTTTGTTTTTGTGATGATCTTGTGGTTGGGTTTCTTCCCCAACGTTTTCTGTTGCATTTCGCCACTGTTTGTCAAGCTGAAAATCGTTTTGGAATTGTTGTTGATTCAGAAGAGAGACCACGTTCTCTTAGGTGTTGTTGATGAATTCGTTTTTGGCCACGTGTCACGTCCTCATCCCTCCGACTGGTGAAGAGGACGTGACCAACACCAAGCATATGAGAAAACAGCCCCATGAACACAAACAGGGATAAATGCTGATGTTAAAAGATTAAACATCATGCATAACAGGATGCATAGAACATCATACAAGATGCATAATTCCTTAATCATTCAGCGGAAGCAAACATATACATAAACTAGTGTTCAGCATGTTCATCATAATTCATTAAACATTAATATAATTGCAGAGATGAAATAGTCAGCATTGCTTATCTTTCAATGAAGAACTCGCTCCGAAACCAGCTACGTCGCTACAACGTTCCACCCAACTATAGGCCAGCATGCTCATCAATCTCTCAGAAACACTACCACCCCCGAGCTGGGCATGATTCCTCAAGGAATAAGGGTCAACGCAGGCTTACACATAGACAAGGGACACAATCAGCAAGCCAACACAACTGGGTTTATCATGCCATCAACAACCAGCCAAGCCAGCACAATCCAAAGACTAACCACTGCATACCACAGCAAAACAATCCCTTCACAGCTCCGTGAAGGAGGCAAAGACAACCAGGGATAATCCCAAACAAACGATGAGCACAGCTCAAGCCCACAAGGCAACCCAGAGTTGTTCTTGGCCCTAGCGTGGCCAAAACAAATCAGCTACGACCCAAACCAGGGCACTTCAGCAGCCACAACACCCAAAAGACGTCCACAGCCTTAGCATCCAATAAGCAACCCAAAACCAGGGTGAATCGACAACCCAAACACACAATGAAACTATGGCGACCTTACACAGTCCCAAAACAGAGGCAAAAGAAGAACTCCCAGCATAGGCATGGGAAACTCAATGCAGACCACAGTAGACAGCCCCAAAGTATAACAACAAATACCACTCATGGCATGGGAAAACAAGAATCCCAAGAAACGTATCAGCATACATTACCAGCAACGTGGGGAAAACAACAGCCCCATTTTACACAGTCAAAGTCATTGGAGAAAGACTTACACAGACCGCGCTGGGAAGAAATTGCAGTCTTCCGATCTGTGCATGAGAAACAACAATGCAGACCCCACAAATTAGCCTGTGAGGAAAGGATACAGCCACACCATCCACAAATCTGCAGAGGAAAACCACATGGTTAAAACTAGGAAATTCCTGCACGCGAGAATGAGCAAGAATTCCCCTCCAGTGTGAAGGTGAATAGCCTACAGAGAGGACACAAATTGGAAGTGTGTGAGGAATACTGCACTCCCTATGTGAAGGGGAAACTTCCACAGACCACAACCGTGAAAATGAAAACCAGGCCAACTACTTGCCCGTCCTTACGTGAGAGTGAACAACTCTCCATGCGTGAGGGCGAGCCGACCACCATGAGGGACGAACAGACCAAGGAGAGAACGTGCGGTGGTAGAATGAATCATTTCTTTTTCCCCACGCAAGTGAAGAGGAGAGGCTACTGGTGGACGGGGCACATGGGCAAGGATGGACAGTCCTGCCACACCCACCACCACCTAGCAATAACTGCCCCAACTAACCAAAACAAGACATTAAAGAGGTTGGATGAGACAAGGGAAGATGGCAATCAACAAGGTGGCAACACATGGGTTTCTCCCCCATAGACCAAGGTTTGACATCCCCCACCCCTTATCCTTTGGAATCATGCCCTTTTCATTTCAACGTTGCATTGCCATAGCTGGTTGTGGTTTATTTTATTTGATGTGCGTGTTTGAATGATGCCAACTATAATGTGCCAAATAGCACGATATACCATCGGCAACTATCCCCATTGCCGAAACACACACAACCAAATTGATGGTGGGGCTTTTGCCTTTAGCTCCTCACCACGATTAATTACATTATATACATCATGCAAACAGGGTCGAAATTAGGATGTTACATTCCCCTCCCCCTTGGAATAACACCATCCTCGGTGTTCCATTACATAAGAATACATATACAATACATATACAATTGCACATCAAAATTTCAAATTTTTTGCAGATCTGTCCCACGTTCAATTACTTTGAACGTTTAAGACCAAGCCCCTCGGCTTCCATGGACTTCTCCCGCTAGTTCTCAGCTTTCAGCTTATCCTGGAGTCTAGGAACTTTGCGGCTATTGCCCTCATCATGTTCCCTCATTGGGCAGTCCCGACGTAAATGATGTCCTCCACATTCTTAGCATTTCACTTGCTGCTTCATCTTTACCTGCTCAATTTCTCTTGAGTCTTCATGCCTGGACCGTTTCCCAACGGGTCGCTTGGATGAATGTCCCATCACCGATCCACCTTCCTTTCCTTTGCCGATTTCTCCCAGAAGGCTTTTCACCTCCCTTTGCAAACCAATAGAGTCTTGCAAAATCTAGTGGTTCATTTCATTCTGCATTTTCTGTATCTTGAGCATCTCCCCAAGATTTTCTTGGGTCTTGGAAATCATTTGAAGGAGACTTCCAGCTAAGTCCAACAACTTTTGATCTGCTGCCATGATCAATGTGCACCACCAGGTATCACTTTTCTCACCTGTGAAATGCACCATTGAAATTCTATCATACCAAGCATAATATTAAAATCAGTCAGTTAATTACCCAATTGGGATGACAGTCCAAGCCTCATCAAGGAGACTTTCATATTTTTCATGCCTTCCCCCAACAGGCACATGAGCTCATTCATGTCCATTCTTGGGCAGGGAATTAACTATTCCAGCATTCACCATTTACTTTCAGCAAATACACACATTCCGTTTTCAATCATACATGCATTCAACAATATTTTGTTTTTCACCATGCATAAATATATATGTATACATAATCAAAAGGCAAGAGAGAGCAGTAAGAGTTTTTCCCCTCTTTGTTTTGTTCCATCCTGGAACCCACACCACCGCTGTGGCTTTTCATGCTCTTGGCCTCTTTCACTTCACCATGAATGCTAGACCAATCTCTCTTGGTCATGACACTTAGTGTCTTTGGCCTATTCCAGACCTCTAAACCATGGAGTTCCTCCACATGGTTTGTCTCAACTGCTATGAACCTCACGGTATCACTAGCACCTTTTTCATCACCTCTCATTCCGAGCTTTCTAGGACAGTCACATGTCCACATGCACCCCTAGGATGCTCTCATAGTCCTCGCTTCCAACGATACCTATATGCAAACATTGAATAGATTCACATGTTTAGTTTATTCTCATCAGTTTTATCTCTAGAGCAAGAGCTTTAAAACATCATAACCAAATCATATACACATGTATATTTATAAGCAAAATAATCCAATACTTATCTGTATTGTGCATTTCCTCGTTCGTCCACAGGATCCTACTTTGCTTTGCAAGCCTTGGGATCACCTATGGACTTGGATGTTTAGGTCAGCACGCAAGCTGCTCCACAACATCAAATAATTAATGTCCATCCAGTACATCCTCATGTCGACTGGGCTTGGAACTTTACCATGACCATTTCCAGGTCTAGGATCTACTATGGATCCTCAGGCATATCATAGCCCAACATACACTTATATCAACAATAACACATACACTTATATCAACATGCACTTATATCAACAATAACCCTTACTCCGCAACCCCTCACAACAACCATTTACATTTTACCTTTTACCTTTTACCTTTAGGGTGTAACACCCAACTGCATCTATTTAGCCTGTCAACATAAGCACAAGCAATATAGGCAAACTCATCAGCGTTATTGCTCTAAAACTATAACCATATTTCATATCATTCACTATCAAGTATTGAGACACTAGGAGTGCGTCCACTCCCTAGGGTGTAATCAATATTGAAAACCCTTTCATGATCCAACATCGGGAAAGTGTGCACTTTTTCTCGGTGTGTGCCATGTAGGCCCTATTCATACTCAAGCAATCGGTCATCATGGAAATAAAATCAAAACATGTTATGCATATGGAATTTAACAATTAAACATGCATATTCTTAGCAAGGGTCACATAACACTTATCCATTTGCCGATGCAGTATTCCTTTGTTATGGAGGAATGGGGGCTCCTTCTCTGAGTTAATAGTCCCTCGGTTAGCCATCCCAACTCCTTCTTACATTTCATATCCACACATGTCTTACCGACATAATCTATACCATATCACTCATGTTGCTACCAAACATGCAGTGCAGATGAGACATTTCCAAAATGTCCAATGGCATTTCACCCAAAACCCATTTCCAAGATAAGGGAAAACCTTCCCATAAAGTTTGGCTTCTGCAGGCCATAACACATGATCTTCCTGCAGTGTGTACCCCTGACACATTCATCAAATAGCCAAACAGTCAATCATTACCTGATAATACAATCCAAATTGATCGTTCCATAACCAAGCAATGACATTAGCAATCAAATTCAGAAAGAATTTGCAACTCTGACTACTACAGAAATCGATTTGCTCAATTGTGGGTCTCTCATAAGTAGCAATACTATGCTCATTATAATTTTATGCTTACTAGCATAACATGAATACCCACTTACCATGCGTCCTCCTGACACAATCTTATACAAGCCAGCAGTGATTAGTAGTCGTTAGCAATTTCTTAAATCTGAAATTTACAATTCAAATTTAACACTCATTATGCATACCAACTAGCTTTACAACCATGAGACTCTTCTCATGAAGTTTGGCTCTTTCACATGGTAGATTCTGGCATTTGTCATGGTCTTACTCTCATTGCCATGCTCTAAATAATCTACCTGAAACCTGAGCTTCAATCACTCAACACAATCTTATGCAAGCCAATAGTGACTAGTAGTTGTCAGCAATTTCTTAAATCCAAAATTTACAATTCAAATTTAACAACCTATTATGCATACCAACTATTTTTACAACCATGAGACTCTTCTCATAAGGTTTGGCTCTTTCACATGGTAGATTCTGGCATTGGTCAGGGTCTTACCTCTCACTGCCATGCTCGAAATAATCTACCTGAAACATGAGCTTCAATCAACCAAACACTTGGTAAGTCTGGATGCATATAACCTTTTCATTGCTACAACCATCACTGAAGCATTTCCAGAATTTATAAAATTCAAATACTTCCAGCTGTTAGTCATATCAATATTACCAAAACTCATCTACTTCACGCAATCATTATCATACTAACATTTGCAAGGTATAGTCACATCATTCATGTAATTTAAATGAAATGTTTAGATACTCCTTACTTCACAAGTGTATCATTTGTACCAACTTGCTCTTCCAGAGAGCATTTCAGGCAGCCAATTGATCATGACTATCCTCTTTATGCACTTACAATCCTGCATTCATGACAGCCTTTGAAATGGTTCCTGAATTGTCATCAATTCATCATTTCAGCCATTAGTTATCCATAATATCACATGCATTCATCTCATTGCATTCATGCAATGCATCAAAACATTTGCACCTGTACTTATGCAATCAGTCACTCACACCCTTCATAGGCATCCATTCAATGCATGACTAAAAGATTCATAAAATATTTTTAATGCATATCCATGCAATGCTACCTTGCATTGATTCAGGAATATTATGCATTCAACACACCATGCATGGCCTAATCATGACTACTTCATATAGGATTCATGGCTACAATCAAGATCATCAGCACTTACTTTCCTTGGGCTACTAAGCTCAATCAACATATACAGGCATGACACCTTTCTATATTCAAATATCCACATGGTATGAGATCTCTTACCTTTACCACTCCATGGAATTTGTCATAATTAAACTCTTACCTGCATGGGTCCTACTTACACCCTTGGCATGACCAATTTGGTTGGTCCTTGCAGGAGATTGCAGAATTTGCTCACCAACTTTTGTTTATGGACTTGTTGCCTCCTCCCTTTCTCCAGAGAGTTGCTAGTCACATTCATCAACATCATCAACATATTCAGCCATGTCCATGTTGTTGTTGGTTTGTCCACTAATTCCAACATCAATGCAATATCTATCATTAGTGGTTTATTATAAATGTATAATCCTCAATATCTTGTGTATGCAAAGCATATCCTCATGCATTTCATGCATAAAACTTATAAAATATAATATAGTTAGCAAGACAGGGTTTAAGGAAAACTTCCCTTTCAAATCCCTCATCTTTGCATGGAATTCCTCTTCCACACAACAGCTGGTTAGCCTTCATAGACCTTGCTACCTCTGGGCATGCAATTTTCCAGATTTGTCCATTTGACAGCAGTGGCCATCATTAGCACTTTGCTACTCCATGCTCAGATTCTGGTGACTTTCTCTTGTTCCCTACTGGATAATCTTTCCAACGCCTATCCACATGCTTCATTCCGACCTCGGGTGTGGAAAACATACCACTTCTAAAAATGAAGATTTTCACCAAATATTTGCATTTTTACACACAGCTATACTTTGGTCTGAGTGCCAACTTCAACCCTGTAAACCCATTGAAAAACAATTGAAAATCCCACTGGAAAACATTCGAAATCTGCTGGAAAATCCCATTTGAAAAACTCAAATTTTTCCTCTGCAGAATCGGCTCTCATTCTGACTATCAGTCCAACATTTCGGCTGTCAAAATAGCTAACATATTCCGCCGTTTCGGATCCCCAAACAGCTAACATCTTCCGCTGTTTCGGGCCGATCCTCCTCTGGCTTCCGACGTATCGGCGGACCGAACCTCTAATTTCTTCCAACGTTTCAGCGCTTCAATCTTCTAAAGTTTTCCGACGTTTTCTATACTTAGAAAATTTTCCAAAATTTTTCTTCTTCCCGTCACCACATCGGATGCTCAAACAACTATCCTTCCTCGACGTTTCGGCGATCTTCGGAATATCTCTGTCGAAACTGCGGCTCTTCCTTCGACTAATTTCCGCCGAACCTTCTCTTTTCTTCCACCGCTGCATCGGCAAACCCATCTTCTATTTTTCTCCGATGCTTGCTGCCGCATCGGCTACTCAAACGGATAAATTTTTCCGATGGTTTCCATACTTAGACAAATTTTTCAAATTTTCCAAGTCTTCAAAAATTTCCTCTTTGTTGGCTTATTTCACCCATTGGCATCGGCTCTCAACACTTCTTCGCTTCCGCCATTGCGGCTCTGTCTCAAGGTTCTGTCCGCATGCATCGGGAGGACTTCCCCCTAGCTCATCCGATGATTTTCGGACTTAGAAATTTTTTGAAATTTTCCCTTCACCTTTTGTCTTCCCTTTCACTGCTTGATCGGCTCTATTTTCTTCTTTGCGTCGGTGAAATAATTTCATCAGCAGCCAAAACAGAGGCCCAGCATCCTCAATCTTCTCCCGATCGGCGGCCAAATCGACTATGGCATAACCTAATCGGCGTCGGCAGTATTTTCACGTCGGAAGTCTAGTGCTCTAGACTTCCGCAACGATGGGCACACGAACAACTTTCTTCTTTCGATGGCCGACGTTTTTGTTACTTAGAAAATTTTTCAAACTTTCTTCATGGCGTCGACGGTCGGAGGCCTTTCTCGTCGGACGTGTAGTTGTTTAGCCATCCGCAATGGCGATTGCTCGAACAACTATTTTCTTTCGACGGACGCTGAAAACTTAGAAAATTTCCACGACTTTCCTTCCAACTGTCCTCCGTCGAGCATACTTCCATCTAGCTCTTCTGCTACATCGGAAGTCCATCTCACTAAGCGTTCCGATGAGCCGACTGTTCAACACTTAGATAATTTTTTTTCAAAAATTCTTTTCCGCTTGCCCTTCATCGGATGGCCTTCCGACTACACCTTCTGACGTTTCGGAGGAGCTTTCCACTTAACTCTCCGATGACCCGATGAGCTCGGCACCTAGAGAAATTTTTCAACAAAACTTTCTGTCATAGCTTCTGATCTCTGCACCTTGGTGGTCCATTCAGTCCCATGCTACAACATGAGCTCTGATACCACTCTGTCACGTCCCCATCCCTCCGACCGGTGAAGAGGACACGACCAACACCAAGCATACGAGCAAACAACCCCATGAACACAAACATGGATAAATGATGATGTTAAAAGCTTAAACACCATGCATAACAGGATGCATAGAACAACATACAATATGCATAATTCCTCAATCATTCAGCAGAAGAAAAAATATACATAAACCAACATTCAGCATGTTCATCATAATTCATTAAACAATAATATAATTGCAGAGATGAAATAGTCAGCATTGCTTATCTTTCAATGAAGAACTCGCCCCGCAACTAGCTACGTTGCTGCAACGTTCCACCCAACCATAGGCCAACGTGCTCATCAATCTCTCAGCAACAATACCACCCCCGAGCTGGGCATGATTCCTCAAGGAATAAGGGTCAACGCAGGCTTACACATAGCCAAGGGACACAATCAGCAAGCCAACACAACTGGGTTTATCAGGCCATCAACAACCAGCCAAGCCAGCACAGTCTGAAGACCAACCACTGCATACCGCAGCAAAACAATCCCTTCACAGCTCTGTGAAAGAGGCAAATACAACCAGGGATAATCCCAAACAAACGATGAGCACAGCTCAATCCCACAAGGCAACCCAGAGTTGTTCTTGGCCCTAGCATGGCCAAAACAACTCAGCTACGACCCAAACCAGGGTACTTCAGTAGCCACAACACCCAAAATATGTCCACAGCCTTAGCATCCAAGAAGCAACGCAAAACCAGGGTGAATCGACAGCCCAAACACACAATGAAACTATGGCAACCTTACATAGTCCCAAAACAGAGGCAAAAGAAGAACTCCTAGCATAGGCATGGGAAACTCAACGCAGACCACAGTAGACAGCCCCAAAGTATAACAGCAAATACCACTCATGGCATGGGAAAACAACAATCCCAAAAAACATATCAGCATACATTACTAGCAACGTGGGGAAAACAACAACCCCGGTTTACACAGTTGAAGTCGCTGGAGAAAGACTTACACAGACCGTGCTGGGAAGAAATTACAGTCTCCCAATATGTGCATGAGCAACAACAATGCAGACCCCACAAATCAGCCCATGAGGAAAGGATACAGCCACACCATCCACAAATCCGCAGAGGAAAACCACATGGTTAAAACCAGGAAATTCCTGCGCGTGAGAATGAGAAAGAATTCCCCTCCTGCGTGAAGGTGAACAACCTACAGAGAGGACACGAATTGGAAGTGCGTGAGGAAGAATGCACTCCCTGCGTGAAGGGGAAACTTCCACAGACCACAACCGTGAAAATGAAGACCAGGCCAATTTCCTGCGCGTCCCTGCGTGAGAGTGAACAACTCTCTATGCATGAGGGCGAGCCAACCACCATGAGGGACGAACAGACCAAGGAGAGAACGTGCGGTGGGAGAATGAATCGTTTCTTCTGCCCCACGTGAGTGAAGAGGAGAGGCTACTGGTGGAGGGGGCACGTGGGCAAGGATGGACAGTCCTGCCACACCTACCACCACCCAGCAATAACTGCCCCAACTAACCAAAACAAGACATTAAAGAGGTTGGATGAGACAAGGGAAGATGGAAATCAACAAGGTGGAAACACATGGGTTTCTCCCCCATAGACCAAGGTTTGACATCCCCCACCCCTTATCCTTTGGAATCATGCCCTTTTCATTTCAACGTTGCACTGCCATAGCTGGTTGTGGTTTATTTTATTTGATGTGCGTGTTTACATGATGCCAACTATAATGTGCCAAATAGCATGATATACCATCGACAACTATCCCCATTGCCGAAACATACACAACCAAATCGATGGTGGGGCTTTTTCCTTTATCTCATCACCACGATTAATTACATTATATACATCATGCAAACGGGGTCGAAACTGGGATGTTACACCACGTTAGGGACAAAACGTCCCTGGGATATGAATTGTTGTTAGGGGGTTGTTTT
This sequence comes from Pseudotsuga menziesii, assembly GCA_001517045.1. Classification (NCBI taxonomy): domain Eukaryota; kingdom Viridiplantae; phylum Streptophyta; class Pinopsida; order Pinales; family Pinaceae; genus Pseudotsuga; species Pseudotsuga menziesii. Next base: position 175,457 of record LPNX010944814.1, read on the forward strand.
CACCCATATTGGCAATTCATTTTTTTTGCCGAACTGTTTTCCTCAGCCCAGAAATTGTGTATATGATCGTGTATGCATTTGTGCTTTGGTCTGTGTTGAATTGGGAGTGGAAATGGGCGCTTGACCAGCTTGATAAACCTAGTGTGTGAAGGAACCTCATAGACAGATCTAGGGGGCTGGTTTTCTTCTTTGCACACCCTGAATAGCACTGGAAGGGAAGGCATAGCCCGAGGGATTGTTTAGCAGAGAAGGGGATGCTTCCTTGTGTTGGGTGGGTAGATGTTTAGAAGCCATGCTAGATTTGGAGCAAGTGTCCATAGCTCTGTTGAGGAGCTCACTAGCTTAGAATTCATCCTATCCATCTCATTTGCATCCTGATAAACCCAACTGTGTTGGCTTGGCCGAATTTTGTGGTATCCTTGGCTATGTGTGAGCCTGCCAGTGTTCCCTTAATCCTTGTGGGAATCATGCCCAGCTCGAGGGTGGCAGTGTTGCTGAGAGATTAAGGAGCACACTGACCTATGGTTGGGTGGAACGTTGCAATGACATAGCTGGTTGCGAGACGGGCTTCTTCATAAGATAAGTATTCTTGTGTTTAAATCTCTGCATTTACAATTGATAATAAATTACAATGAACATGTGAATGAATGGAATG
>LPNX010944814.1:188352-268290 GCA_001517045.1 Pseudotsuga menziesii
CCAAAGAACAAGTGACGACAGCTCAAAGACAAAGAATAATATGACGAGTGCAGTGACATCATTGATGCAGAACCTTCCATCCACCAAGAAGAAAGGGAAGACCAATTCAAGAAGAATGATGTCAGGGCATAGTATCGAGACCCGAAGAGAAGTTCAAAGTTCCATCATGCAGTAGATGGAAACATGGTGCGATACAAAGCAAGATTCGTAGAATGAGGCTTCTCACGAAAGGAAGGCCTAGACTACGAAGAGACATTTGCAGCCAGTAAGAGTTGAAACAAATACATGATGAGATTGATGAATATCTTAACCTTGGCTAAAAGGTTGAAGATGAAATTCTAAACACTAGATGGATGCATAGAATACTAGTAGCATAGGAAGCTACTTGTCACTCCGGTACAGAATGTTTTCAGTGCATAGAGCACAGAAGACAAAGGGAGTATGATGCTCCGTTTTAGAGGGAGTGACTACAGAATATCTCGAGGTTCGACATGGTACAACAGGATGAGCAGATTACTGATGACTCTAGGCTTTACTGAGAGTAAAGTGGATTCCAACCTTTGCTACAAGGTTGAAGATGAAAGACCAGTGATACTCCTGTTATGTGTCGATGCACTATTGTTCTAGGTATGGAGGTGTGGCAGAGTACAGATGGAATCTTCCTTGGATGAGGGAAGTATGCAGTAGAGATCCTGAAGAGGTTCAGGATGATGGACTGCATGACCACACCTATGGCATCGAACATGAAGCTATTGAGTGATGCTTCATCAGAGTCGGTTGATGCTACGATGTATTGTCAGATGATCGGGTCCTTGATGTACCTGAGACCAAATATTTGCTTTGCTGTGAACACATTGAGACATGTTCACCTAATGGTTGCAAAGCATGCAGGGGTACAGTTTATTATGGGCTCAAGTACGATGTGAATCTGAAGATTAACCTGGAGGGTTATGTTGATTCAAATTGGGCAGGTAGTGCCATCGACAATAAGAGTACTTCAGGATGTTGCTTTAGTATGGGATCAGGTGTGATCTCTTGGTTTAGCAGGAAGCAATCCTGTGTGGCACTGAGTACAGCTGAAGCAGAGTATGTCGCAGCTTGTTTAGCTAGTTGTGAGGCAGTATGGCTGCGGAAGCTACTGTCTGATATATTTGATCTCCAGTTGGATGCTACCTGTATACTTTGTGACAACTAGAGTTGCGTGAAGTTGTTAGAGAATCCAGTGTTCCATGACAGGTCGAAGCATATTGAGATCAAATATCACTATATCAGGGATATGGTGCAGAGAGGAGCAGTGAAGCTTCTGTATGTTGCGACGGAGGAACATATAGCTGATGTATTGATGAAGCCATTGGCTAGGCTGAAGTTCGAGTACTTCAGAGAGAGACTTGGTGTTCTCTAGATCGAGGCTTCCTCCCAGAGACAGTGATGTGTCCCAAATCCATGCTGACGAGGAGGTCAGATGTAAGGGCTATGCCATTCTGTTCATGGCTAAAGGATTTAGTTCCTCCCATGTCAGATATAAGTGCAGAAATCTCTCTTCATTGTGGTTGAGAGTCTTCCATCCTTGGATGGGATTGTGCCATTCTGACGAGCAGGTCAGATGTAAGGGCTATGCCATTCTGTTCATGGCTAAAGGATTTAGTTCCTTCCATGTCAGATGTAAGTGCAGAAATCTCTCCTCATTGTGGGTGAGAGTCTTCCATCATTGTGGCGGAGGTGGCTCCTCCCTGGATGGGATTGTGCCATTCTGACGAGAAGTTCAGATGTAAGGGCAGTGCCATTCTGTTCATGGCTAAAGGATTTAGTTCCTTCCATGTCAGATGTAAGTGCAAAAATCTCTCCTCATTGTGGGTGAGAGTCTTCCATCATTGTGGCGGAGGTGGCTCCTGCCTGGATGGGATTGTGTCATTCTGACGAGCAGGTAAGATGTAAGGGCAGTGCCATGCTGTTCATGGCTAAAGGATTTAGTTCCTTCCATGTCAGATGTAAGTGCAGAAATCTCTCCTCATTGTGGGTGAGAGTATTCCATCATTGTGGCGGAGGGGGGGCCTGCCTGGGTGGGATTGTGCCCTTCTGACGAGGAGGGCCGATGTAAGTGCAGAAATCTCTCTTCAGTGTGGTTGAGAGTCTTCCATCATTGGATGGGATTGAGCCATTCTGACGAGTAGGTCAGATGTAAGTGCAGAGATCTCTCCTCATTGTGGGTGAGAGTCTTCCATCATTGTGGCGGGGGGGGCTCCTGCCTGGATGGGATTGTGCTCTTCTGACGAGTAGGTCAGATATAAGTGCAGAGCCATTTCACAGATGGTAGTTGAGGTGTCCTACCATGCTGGTGAATATAAGTGCTGAGCCATTTCACAGATGATAGTTGATGTGTCCTACCATGCTAGTGAATATAAGTGCTGACCCATTTCACAGATGATAGTTGATGTGTCCTATCATGCTGGTGAATGTGAGTGCTGGGCCTTTCTGATGTGATTGTAGTTTACTACATGACCAGATGTGAGTGCTGGGTGTGCCTTTCTGACGAGCAGGTCAGATGTAAGTGCTGGGCGAAGACCTACATGAGAGTAGGCCTACAACCAGCATGAAAAAGGGTTGGCTCTGTAGAACTTCCTATGATGAGCTAGTACACACATGATGATGACCAGTGGAGATACAGATCGAGCTATGATCCAGATCCAATTATGATGACTCCGAGAGATCCAGATCAAGTGATGATCCAGATCCAGCAGTGATGATCCAGATCAAGAGATGATCCAGATCCAGTCCAGTGATGATGATCCAGATCAAGTGATGATCTAGATCCTGTGATGATGTCCTATGATGATCCAGATCGAGAGATGATCCAGATCCAGATGACTTGAATATGAAGATGAATTGAAGACGAAGAACACTTGATGACAGAGATGACTTGAAGACGAACATGATCCAATGATACAGAGAAGAAGACTAGTGCTGAAAATTGTGTCGAAAGAATACCTTCCTAGTTAAGAGGGAGTGTTGATGTATACGTAACTTTGGAATGTATTATTATATGTATTTTATATATTGTAACCCGATGTTTATTCCGGGATGTTTCTATTATGTATTTGAGTCATATTGTCTTACCCCGATGTTCTGATCGAGAGGATTATTAATGTAAACAAGTCTTGTCAAGTCATTAGGTAAGTCCCCATAGTTTCGGGGCACTTGGGTTATTATACACTAATTAAGGTGTAGGCTCGAGTAAGTAATTGTAAGTTAAGCCTACATGGTTGAGTGCACTTCAAGTCAACGGAAGAATATAAATAGATAGTGAGAGTCTCTCTATTTATCACTTGTGAAATACATCACTCACTCTCTCAAGTGTGGCGCACCTTTGGAGAAGGAAATACTTTGGCTTGATAGAAGACAGAAGGCTGCTGTTGTGTTGGGAGGTCATCTTACTATTTTGGTTTCACATCTTGTGGTGATACTATCTTAGAGGAAGTTGAGGGGTTTTCTCCATTTATGGTTTCCCCTATCAAAACTCTTTGTGTCTCTTGTCTCATGTGATGTGCTTATGTTATTGCTGTGCTTGTTATTCTCTCAGTGAAAAGATCCTAACATAATGCTAGCTTAAATGTTGAAAAACTAACAAGGACCACCAGCACATAAACCAATCAATGAAATCCGACTCATCAAGCCAGGAACGATTGAATTTAAATGGATAATCAAAGGGCCCTTTTAGATTACTCCATTCAAAACAAATAGGAAAATGGTTCGAGAGATCCAGGCATTTGGTCCACGACTTAAAAACCCCCAAAGAGGGTAACAGGGAGTTAGAGATAAGAAATCGATCGAGGCGTATGCTAATGCCTTCAATCCCCATTCTACCATTGCGCCACGTAGAACCTGATACCGAAGGAGCCACATCCACAAGTCCAACTGACTCAAAGAGTGATAGAAAGTGACTTGCAAGTGGGTCCAAGGAGGCCTTGACTCCCCAAATTTCAGACGAGCGGAGAGTGAGGTTAAGATCCCCACCGATGAGAGGATGCGGCAAATTGAGAAGACCACCTCTAAGAGCTTTGTCCCAGAAAAGTTCACGATCCCTATACAATCCCTAAGGATAAGTTCATGATTAGTATTATATATATTCTTCAAGTTCTTCGGGATCGTGATACGTGTTCTTCAAGTTTTGGTTTAAATCAGTATTATATATATTTTAATAAAAATAACATGTTATATAACATTATCTATAACAAAAATAAAATAAAACATTATTAAAAAATAAAACTAAAAATTAAAAAACATTTAAAACATTATAAAATAACTAAAAATAAAATAATATATATATATATATATATATTAAATATCATTAAAAAAAATCAATATAACAAAACAAATGAAGTAAAAAGTCAATAAAAATTATAAAAACGAAAAAAAAGGAAGAATTAGTGGAAAACACGTTAAAATAAAATAAAATTAAAAACAAAGAAGAAAGAGTGGAAAACACGTTAAAAATAAAAATATTTAAATCAATGGGAATGGGTGGAAAAACCGTTTTAAAATAAAAGTTAATATAAAACAAAGGGAAGTGGCAAATGAAGGGACGCTCGATCCTTTCTTACCCCACGTGCGTGCCTGCCTTCATTTCCCTTCCACCCCAATTTTTTTATCTTTACCCTACATGCCTCTATTGAAACAAACCAATTAGGCCAAGTGAAAATCTCATCTTTAAGCAAAACATGGAAAGCAAAACAGGGAAGTGGGTTTGGGTTAAAGCCAAACGGTTTCTGGGTATTTTAAAATGTAGAGTAGCTCGTTCAAAATGGGAGCAGACAAGGAAAAAAAATTCCCAACGAGAAAGCATCTTGGTTTTGCATAAGAAACAACTGCCTCTCTTTCAAAAAGGGGGTGACAACATAGCCAAAGGAAGAAATGATTATACCTTATACAACCCCACATCTACACCTCTTACCTGGTCATCTGATCTATATGTGCAAGAGCTACTAAATTCCAAGGGGAGACTAGAGGCTTTGGAGGCCAAAGAACAAGAGAGAGACCTCAGATTCCATATATTGACAATAGAAAATCAGGGTTTAGCAAAAAGCAACAAGGTTTTAAAAGATCAAGTGTTTTTGTTGCAAGAAACTCTCTCGGTAGGAAAGGCATAATGGAAAATGATGAAAGATGCTTGGAAAAGCATGAAAGATGAGGCATGGGAAAGCAGTGGTAGGATGGACTCTAAAACATCAAAGGAGGAGGGGAAAGCAGTTGCACAAACAAATAATCAGGGAGTGAAAGGAAGGGAAGAAGAGAAAGGAGGGTCCACAGAAAAAATGTGGGCACAAGTTGTTAGCAAGTCTGCCATTAACTTAGGAGAAGCAAACATCCAGGGGAACACCACACAGGATGATGAAATCAGAGAAAGGCAAGTTATAGCATCAAACATAATTATTAAAGGAGTGAGAGATTATGGAGAAAATGAAGGTACGCTCGATCTTGCAAGGGGCTTTTTGAGTGACATGATGCTTTGGAAAGGGAAAATTTGCCAAGCCTGGAGGGTGGGTAAGCCCAGTGACGAGAGGGATAGACCCATAAAAGTCACAATGTCAAGTACACATGACAAGCAAATATTGATAAGCATGAAGCAACTCTTAAGAGGCTCTCATTTTTTTCTAGAAGAATATTTAACTATTAGGCAGCAAGAGGAAAGAAGGGAAGAGATGTTAATGGTTAGAGCGGCAAAAGATGAGGGGAAAAGGGCATGGTTATACAAAGGAAAAGCAGTTATTTCCTTTTTTGGCCCTCCTAAAACAAAACAACAAAGCGGTAATCAAGAAGGTCAGCAAATTCTTTAGCAGAAAAATACGAAACAAAGACAGTATGGGAAAATAGGGGTGAGGACTCGACTTTGAGTCTGGTACGCCAAAACAAATAGCAATCAAACTCTACACATGTTTCCTTAAGTTTAGATTGTTGGAACTATAGAGGCTATCCTTGGATGTGGGGACCTGGGTTAGGGCCTATTGCGGAAGATAGAGACATAGTTTGTCTAGTGGAAACGCATGAGCGTGAAGGGTGTAAAACACATTTATTTGAAGGGTATTTGAAGATGGAAATGTGGAACAAGGCAGCAGAGAACGACAAGGGACACAGGGGGTATCATGGTTCTAGTAAGGGAAAAAAAGGATGTCTCATTCAGTTAGAAAAGGAAGGCTCAAATAAACAATTCATTTGGTTTAAAATATTAGAAAATGGAAATATCATCCGAATTGCAGCATGTTATTTTGCTCCGGAAGTTTCAAAAACTTACAAATGTAGGGGGCTTAACCACAAAGATCCCTTTGCAACCCTTAAAAACAACATTGCAGCGTATTCCCAACTAAGTGAAGTCCTTCTAGTGGGTGACTTTAATGCTAGGACTGCAAATGAACAAGCTAGTATTCTCTGTGGTAAGGAAGACTGCAATCCTATTTGGCTCACAGAAGAAAGTAATCATCAGTGGACAAGATTTTTAGAGGAAAACAAAAGCTGCAATCTTTTTGGGGAGCAACTACTTATTCTATGTGGAACTTTTGACTTAGTCATCTGCAATGGTTTGGATAGATGGGAAAATTCAAGAAATTTCACATGTAACACTTACAATCATTGCAAGTGTGATGGATGATGCAATTTGCTCACATGGCATGTGTGAGAAAATGGAGGAAGTTCGGAATGGGGATCATATATGGTATCTGAAATTTGATCACAACCCAATATATCTAAAATTCTCTTGGACTGAAAAACAACAGGGTAAGATAAAACCTTAGTGCATTAAGCAATCACCCCCAAAGGGTAGGATTCTTTTGACACAAAAAAACTAGAATACCTTCAACATAGCATTAGAGAGGCTTTTTAAGGAGGAGAAAACTCAATTGCAAGGCCTTCATAGCCACGAACTAATAGATCTAATTCAAAGAGCACTTTCAGAATGCAAAAGAGCCAAAAATAAGAAATCTGAAACAAATTGCTTCCCGGTTAATTCTTGGTTTGATGAGGAATGCGAAAAAGCAAGGAGAACTTTGAAAGAATCAAATAAAAAAGAAAATGACTTCAAAGCCTACAAGCGGGTTTTAAGAAAGAAAAAAGCTGATTTCTTGATTTCACAAATGGAAGAACTAATCTTCCTGGGAAAAACAACCCCAAGTTATTTTGGAAGGAACTTCAAACCAGAAAGAAGCAAACTGAAAACAATATCACAGCTTATCGATGGTTTGAATATGCAAAACAACTTTATCAGCAAGATTCCAAGGCTGGACCGCCCCCCCCCCCTTGGTTAACACCGCTACTAAGCTTTTCACAGTGCAAGAGGTTGAGGTGGGTATTAAGAAGTTGGGTGTTGGAAAAGCAAAGGATTTAGTTGAACTCCAAGCAAAGTATCTAATCTAAAGTGGGGTTCAAAATCTCTTGTGCCTCACATCACGAGAATTTTCAACAGCATCATTCAGTACGACTTTGCTACAGATTGGACAACTAGCCTGGAAATACCTCTTTTCAAGAGTGGCGATGCCAATAATCCCTCCAACTACAGGACCATAATGATAAATCCCTTGTTTGCAAAACTATTTGGAAGTATGCTAGAAAACAGAATTAGCAAGTGGGAGGAAGAAAGAGGTAAGCGTGATAAAGGACAAACAGGTTTCAGACCCAAACACTCCACAGTTGATCACGGTGTAACGTTAAGACACATCATTGAGAAAGTGTGGGAGAAAAAGGCGGAAGCCTTTTGTTGCTTTGTCGATTTCAAAAAATCCTTTGACACAATCCCTAGGGATAAGTGCTAGCACATAATGGAAGAACTTGGAGTTCCTATGCATCTTAGAGCAGCTGTCCATAGATTATACAAAGAGGTTAAAGTCAAAATCAGAATGTCAGCTGGTATCTCTGAAATTTTTAGGAGCGATATTGGGGTCAAGTAGGGGTGCCCATTGTTTCCTACCCTGTTTGGCTTATATATTGTCAAAATTGAAGAGTGGTTAAACTTACAGGATGGGGAAGGTGCTATGTTGGGCGAGTTTGTGATAAGGCTTCTTTTGTATGCAGATGACCTTATTTTGATTTCCAAATCTGCTCTTGGCTTGCAAGAGCACTTACTTTCCCTTGAGCACTTTTGTAGAGCACTAGGGATGCAGGTTAATACTAGAAAGACAAAAGTAGTAGTCTTCTCTAGCAAGAGAAAACATAACCAACATAAGTTCTACTTTGAAGGCAACACTCTTGAAGAAGTGGTAGTTTACAAATATCTTGGGATTGGCTTCAACAAAAATTTAAGTTGGGAAGGTTGCATAAAGAAAAGAACTTTGGAAGGTTGGTAAGCATTATATACACCTTTCAAAATAGATGCAGAGAAGCAGAGCTATGGGATTGGAAGACTACACAAACTCTTTTTGGGTTGTTAGTGATCCCAGTGGTTCTCTATGGGTGTGAAGTGTGGGCCAGCAGTACATCTGATTTACAATGGCAACAAATTGAGAAGATTAAAAAATGCATGATTATCAACAAGTTCAAAATTAAATGCTCAGTCCCCTATGATATCATGCTTAGTGAAGTGGGGGCAGCCCCCATTGAAGCAATTGCTATGGTGCAACTCATAAGATATCTAAAAAAGATTGAGCAAATGGAAGACGACAGATGGCCTAAGGTGGTATTCAATGACATATTATGCAAAAGAAAGAGGACTTGGATGCGACAAAACAACAAATGGCTTAGTAAATGGGATATCTATTTGAACACATGTCTTACAAATAGTAAAGAGATAAAGGCCTTTGTTATCGACAAGTTCCACAAGCAAATTTGGGGAAAAGGGATAGGGAGAAAGAAAAAGTACTACATTAAAGAGTTTAATCCCACATACAACCATCATCAAAAAGATTATATAGGGGCTAATATATCATGGAGGGACAAAATGCTTATTGCTCAAATAAGAATCAATTCCCACCAATTGCGTTGTGAAACTGGGCACTAGAAAAGACCAAAGGAAGCTTGGGAAGAAAGAGTGTGTACTTTTTGCAACTCTGGAAAAGTGGAAATATAAAAGAATTTCATTTTAGAGTGCGAGGCCTTCAAGGACAGTACGGACAGTTACGTGAATATCTTGACAACTAGCTCTTGGGTTAATTTATTCAATGAAGGGACTGTGGTGAAATTGTGGGAGTTCATAATCAAGCTGAACAGGAAGAGGGTGGAAATGCAAAATCAGCGGGCAAGACAGTTTGTCCCATGGGCTATTTTTAGCCCTGCGGACGTTAGAATAATTTCTTCTTCTTCTTCCTACTTTAAATGTATATAAAGAATTAAGTTTTTTTTTCTTAAATTGTTTTTTTTTAAAGATTTTAGATAGATTTTTATTATCTTTTAATTTTTTTATTATGATTTAAAAAAATATGTTATAGTTTTCAAATACTTACAATTTTAATTTGACAAAAAAACTGGTGTTACTGGTAGCATCGTTTTTTGGTTTGAGGGTTGCTTTTGACATCTTCTTTGCAACTATGCCAACTATTATGTCGTTGTTTCAAATAAGTTGTAATTTTAGCTCTAGGAAAAAATAGAGGTTTTATGGTGATTTTAGGTGATTCTAGGAGCATCATTTTAGAGTTTTTATTATAGCGACATTAATCGAAAAGGTCAGGGATTCAAACAAGATGTAATTTTAACACTGAATACAGTTTTGAATGCACTGACATCGACTATCAATGACTGGGGTTTTAAAAAAATTTGTAATTTTATCCTCGAAAAAAGGTGTTATGGATAACACCACTTTTGATTTGAGGGTTAAAACAGCCACTAAATGTAGCCTATAAAAAAACGAGAACTCTAAAGAGTTCTTGTCAAGTTGTATAATATGTTAATAGTATTATTGATATGTTGAATAGACCTCCTTTAAAGTTTTTCATATCCTCGATACATTGCTAAGAACTCCATAAAGTTTAAAGTTTAAAGTTTAAAGTTCTACATACTCCATAAACCACTCCTCCTATTGTTGAGACTAGTGAAGAAATTGATGAATGGGTATTGAACCCTTTATGGGTATTCAAATTGATGAATGGGTATTGAACCCTTGATGTTCAACTTACTCAACAACCTATTAACTTGTCTAAATTTTTGTTCTTGATTATGTTTGCTTCATTCAATCTATCGTGCAAAATGTTGAATTAGAACTTCAAAACAAGAAATTGCGAATGAATATTTCTGAAGAAGGATTGAAGAATTGAAAGCCACTCATATGCATATACTTTTGGTGAATCCTTTGGCTATTTAGTCTACATTTGCTTTGGCTTAAAGCCACTATTCTTGCATCTAATATTTCTATTGATGTTCTTCTATCTCATGTAATTTATAAGGCTTGATGTGCCAAATTGTTCCTCATGAGCATAAAAGATACTATCATACAAGTTGTGGAAGAAAATGAAAAAGCCACGATGATGACGACTTGGACTTGATGTGCCAAATTGTTCCTCATGAGCATAAAAGATACTATCATACAAGTTGTGGAAGAAAATGAAAAAGCCACGATGATGACGACTTGGACTGCAACTTCAAAGTTGCAAAAAACAGGAAACTGATACTTCAAATAATAAATTTAAGAAAACTTTAGCTATAGTAAGGAGCCTTTCATGTTGAACCATAGGATTGATAAATCATAAGAATATATATCAGGATTGGGTCTAGATGCCTCGGCTTCATTTTAGTGTTAAAAGATTTTTAAAAAAATGGTTTCATGCCTTTCTAGATAAATGACCAGCGGTTGGTGCCTAAGGGTACATATACTTAAGTGGTTCATTGATTAAAAGATGTAGAGTCTTGGCCTCATGTTTTGAAGGAGGATATGATAAACTTGGGTATGCGGCCTAACTATTGTGTCTAATTGAGGAGTGCTTTTGTGGAAGAGACACTCCAGGCTACTGTAAAACTCTCAACGTGAATAAGTCTTCGGTCTCATGGAATCTAATCGAAGGTATTTTGCACCGACGGACCATTTTTGTCTTTATGCGAAAATAAGACCCGCCTTTGAAAATGACAACATCGAATCTTCTGTTTCAGTTCAAATTTTAAATATTAATAAGGCTTACGTTTTCAAGGCGTACATGTGTTAGGTTCGTTTTGGCCCATCTACGTAGATAATCATTGCATCTATATACGACTCTCAACAAAGTCTAGGATCCCATTTTAAGCAGCACGCAGCACGCAGCACGCAGAATTATCGATAGTTCTATAACTCCAATACCCAACGACCCAAAATTGATCACTAAACTTTACAGGAACCCACCTTAATTCTTAATGCAAATGGCTGGGAAACTCATGAAGGCTGTTCAGTACAGTGGATACGGTGGAGGCGCTGGAGCTCTCCAGGAAAACTTAATTGAATTCTTTAAACACTATAAATTCTGATTTTTTTGATCAGAATTGTGTTTTTTTTCGAAGTAATTGATGCCATGATTGTCAGGTCATGCATAGCTATTCTTGATTATAAGAATTAATTTGTTTTTGAACTAGTTTATGCCATTCAGCTTTTTAGGTAAATTCCCATCTGGCTGTTTTACTGTTTTTTTTGGAAAGGGGTTTATGAACTTGTTACCTCATGGATCTGCACACAAGATAAGTCCAATCTTACATGTACAAACCCTAGGAAAACTTTTTGGAAATTCTACTCATTGTCACCTCAGTAGAACCTTCCTTCACTAGGCCCGCTCCTCTAGGCCCGCTCCCTAATAAGATTTGTCAAATCCGTTTTTAAAACCAATAACGATTGCCAGATTTGACTAATTAGAAATTTATGATTTCTTCAAGTAAAAAGGTAAAATGAGAGCTCAGAAGATAAACAAGACCGAGTGACATGTCCTTTGGTCACCTGACACAAGGACATGGAAGAAAATATATATACACACACAGGGCATGTGTCTAGCGTATCCGTGTCCAACATGTGAAATATAGACATGGAGCCCTAAGGGATGTGTCCTGTTTCGATTGGAATCAAAACCAAACTTGATGAAGAAGCTCGGAATGCAAGGGAAAAATTAGTAAGTTATAAACATTACCATTCCAATGAACCCCATTGATGCTAAATTTCAAATGCAACTCAAAGTCAACCAGCATATGATATAACCATTAAAGTAAAGAGAGCAGTAAACAGTCATAAAAAAATACGAGTAAACAGCAGCCTGTATCTTTATTAGCAATTCTGGTTGCATCAAGGTTCTAGAGGGATTAATGCTTCTCATAGAATCCTTCTCTAATATCCCGAGACAGCCCACAAAAAAGGTGTAACAGCCCTGAAACAATAGAAATATACTAGCAGAAAATGATGTGGCAGCCCTGGCATAAATGTGATCAACAGCCCAGCAAAATGGACATTCCTTCACCAACAGATCTTCCTCCCTTCCTTGTACATGAAAATGGCATTGTCTTTGGCCTTCTAGGGATTTGTCTCCACTTGAACTTTTGATTTGTAAATGAGGGAGGGAACTTCCTTTTATAGTTTATTTCTAGCCAATAGAGTCCTCTAGAAACTTCTCACTTCTAAATACTTCTATCTAGACTCTAGAGTGCTCTTTTTTATATTAATAAATGAATTACATTAGCCTCTATATTATTTCAGCTAGAGCGTTCCTGTTGTTGTTGTAGCCATGTGAGGCATCCTCACTTAAGTTGGCCCAAAAACAATAATAAAAGGTATTTTTATTATTATTTAGCACAAGTCAGCCCCATTTAAATTAGACAAGTTGGCCCCAATGGAAAATTAGATTCCAGCATCTTAGTGTATAAATAGAAGCATCTTAGTGTATAAATAAAAGGTGCCTCCATGCATTTTCATCATCAAGTCTTCAAGCAAGTTCTCTCCAAGAGAGAGAAGTTCGCTATTACAACTAGGAGAGATGTTTTTTGAGATTCTCCACTTTGGAGAAGTTTCTCTCTTGTTTTTGGGGTTTATGCTACTATTATTTGGATGTACATCGATCTCTATTGGAAGGTTTGAGCTCGGGGTAGACAAACAGTTCTTTTGTCTATGGATGGGAGATGATCATTGATCATCGTGGTGAAACGAGCTCCACATTGTTTTGTTTCTATGCTTTGTCTTTCTTTTAGTGATCCTGGTTACACAACTATTGAAATCTAACATGGTATCAGAGCGGTGCTAAAAGAAGCCATTACCGGAAACTAGGGCTCCACGTTTTGGAGTGTTTCCCACCTCAGATCATTTTGAAAGGAGCATAGAGCAACTCACCCTCCCAGGGCGCATCTTTCTGTGGAGGTCAATTTTTGATTGGAGAAGTTTCAATTTTTTGACCTAATACTACCGGGGCAAGACCTAGGGCTTCCACATTACTGCTGTTCTGTCCACAGTTTTGGACTAATTTTAATTTACTCCAACTCGCCTCAGTAGGGTGCATTCATATGCGGTTCTAGTTTTTCAGCCTCCATACTTCATCCGCGACCTAGCTCTTGCCAGGGTTTCTGGTCCAGTTTTCCAATCTAGATGATTGGCATGAAGGTCAAAGATAGGATTGATGGGACTTCCGATTTCAGCTCATGGAAGTCTAAGTTTCTTCTTATCCAAGAAGAAAATGATCTCTTGAAGTTCGTGAATGCGAATGTTTAAGAACCAGAAGAGGAAGTTGAGAAGGCTCATTGTAGAAAGAATGATGCTAGGGCAAGGAGAATCCAAGTAGATTTAGTGAAGGACCATTTGGTTCCTCAGATCTCTGGAAAGATGACTGCCAAGAAGATATTTAGAGCCTTGAGGAAAATATTCCAAGATAGCAATATTAAGCATGCTGTTTCCCTAAGGAATCAACTGCCAAACCTGAAGATGTTGAGATAAAAATCAATTTACTCTTACTTTATATGGATCTCAGAGTTGAAGAATCAACTAAGCACTGTTGAAGATCCAGTCAATGATAAAGAACTTGTCGTGAACACTCTTAATGGTCTTCCTCCATCTTGGGAAGCATTCATTCAGAGTCTTGTTGGGCAACCAAAGTTGCCTAAGTTCGATCATATCCGGGCAGTCTGCATGCAAGAAGAGACAAGACTTGCAGCAAGAAGCATGATACATGGCACTTGTTACCGGATGAACTAGCAAGGTTAGTCACTGACAAACATATGAAGGAGGAAGTGACCACTGTCAACTTAGCCACTTTCCAAACTTCTTTGGAAGTCGAAACCTCCCAAGGGAGAGCCCTATGTAACTCTATAAAAACACTAAGACATCGGATAATATCTTCTTTGAAACGAGGTTAGCGACTAATGTCTTATTGGAGTCAATGTAAGGGTGGAGAAGACATACGATATGACTGAATATAAATTAGTTGAGTGCATCTAATACATCAATCTTCAACATTGCATTCATCAAGATATTAGCAAATAAACAACTTTAGTCCTAGATCATCAATATGGCTAGGCAATGAGTATGATATGTCATATAACAAGTGTAATCAAGTGTCATGCATCGGCCTTTACCATAGTGTGTTCAAAGTTAATAACCATGTGGACATTAAGACCATTCACCAATGAGCATATGTTCATGTATTAAATCCAAACTTTGTATTTGTAACAATGTATAAAACAGTTAGTATGCCTTAAATTAGGTCTAAAACAAAGTATCAGCAGCAGTACCACAACTTTTCAGAGCTCAAGCAATGATTATATTCCAATCAAAGTGTACATGTACAGTCTTGTATCAGTAGTTAAGACAACAATAATCATTCATAAACTAACTCAAAACATTTTGTAACAAAGTCCATTCATTTAATGTCATTCACCAAGGATGTCAAATAGTAGGTGACATTAGTTTTAGCCATGCATTAACCTCTCAAAATGATCCTATAACAGTATAACATACAACTTATGATTGCCACCACTTAACTGTTAAGATTCAATATGCTAAGATAGATATCATTAGTACTCGATTCAATTTCACAACAATAGCATATACAAGATCACTGAAAGAAACACAATCACAATATAGACACAGCTTTATCTTGGGAAACGCTCTAGGGGAAGAAAACCCAACAAAACTTCCTCAATATAGATGATCAAAAGCACAAAGACAAAACCCCAAACAAGTGCTTCTTCTCCTTGCAGATCTCTCTCTCTCTTTCTCTCTCTCTCTCTCTCCCCTATGCAAGTTACACAAGTGAGTGTGTGTGTCCAAATGAGGAGCACATCAATTTTATTTATACTTTATCTTCCACTTGAATTTTCCTTAACTAGGTCGGCCCCAACAAACTTACTGGGCCGACTTACCTAGGAAGACTCAAAACAATATAATATTACTTTCTGGAGGGTTCCATCAACTCGACTTGCGATTGATGACTCTATGATGACCAAATACAATAATAACATCCCGACGGAGGAATAAAACATCTCCGATGGATTACAATAATAAAATACAATAGAATATTCTTTGAAGTTACAATTTTTCAACACTCCCCCTTGACGAGAAGGGTATTCTACTGACAACAACAACATAAACTGTAGGAGCAAGGAGAGAGAGCATCATCAACAACATCAAGGTGATACATCTATAAATCATTGAAAGTTTTCCTTAACAATATCAGCAACTGGAACATCTTCAATATCTTAAGTACTGGAGCATCATCTTCTACAACACGGAGTCTTCGTCTTTGATCTTCATCTTCTGTGTTATGTCCTCTTCCGATTAGGCCTTGAGGCCCAAAACCACTAAACTATGTGATTCCTGTGGGTTCGAGCGGTTATTGACAGCTAGGGAATCAGCTACGGACTGATGCCATCCGTAGAAGATCTAGGGCATACTCATTAGGTCAAGAAGGGACACCGGGGCCAAAGGCCATCTCCGTGCATGCCATCCAAGCGTTATTTAATGATGCATGCACTCTTTAAGTCTCCGTCCACATGCATGCAAGTCAAATGCAGATTATAAGATAAAGTGACCTAATTAGGTCAAAGATTAGGGTTTTCGCAGTTGAAAGTTATAAAAGAGGGATAAAGCGAAAGGAGACTCCACTTTTGATGATTATTATTTTGGGAGCTCTTGGATAGCAGCACAGCGTGCTGCACAGCAGTTGGGGTTGGAGACGGAGTCTTCAGCTAACGGGATTTCGGCATCAAGAAAGAAAGAGTTGACAGTGCCTTACAACCCACAGCAGAATGGGATTGCAGAAAAGAAGAATAGAACGATTTGTGAGGCTGCTAAAGCCATGATCACTGCTCTAAATATTCCTTTGTCTTTGTGGGCTGAAGCTATAGGAACTGCAGTATACATTCAGAACAGAAGCCCACATGCTATCTTGGGGGAGAGGACTCCATAAGAAGTCTTCACCAAGAAGAAACCTGCAGTTGACCACATGAGGATATTTGGTACTCCTGTGTATGTTCATGTACCAAAAGGAGACCTGCTTGGTACCGAGAGATGGTACAAGAAGCCGAAAAGCATAAAGCTCCTCTAGGGACTTTCAGAGAAAGCATAAGATCACAGAAGTACTCCAGTCTTATGAGTCAGATTATCAGTTCAGAACCTTCATAATACAAAGATGCAGCAAGTAAACAGGTATGGGTTGATGCCATGATTGAAGAGTATAAGTCAATCATGAAGAATGATGTTTGGGAAGTTGTTCCCAAACCTGCAAGAAAGTCAGTAGTGACTTCCAGATGGCTTTATAAGATCAAGCATGCTGCATATGGTAGTGTGGAGAAGTATAAAGCCAGATTCGTAGCTCGTGGCTTCACTCAGAAACAAGGCATTGAATATGACGAGACATTTGCTCCTATTGCCAATTACACTACCATCAGAACCATCATTTTACTTGCTACAATATTCGGATGGAAGTTACATCAGATGGATGTAAAGACGGCCTTTCTCAATGATAAGATTGAGGAAGAAGTTTATATTGAACAACCTGAAGGCTTTGTGACTCATGGGAAGAAGACCCATGTATGTGAACTGAAGAAAGCCTTGTATGGACTGAAACGGGCTCCGAGAGTCTAGTATGCCAGGATGGATGGATTTCTCCATAGCTTGGGGTTTTCCAAAAGTACAGTTGATTCTAACTTGTACTTTAAAGTTGTTCATAATCATGTCTTGAAACTTTTTCTATATGTAGATGACTTGTTTCTTACAAGTGACGATCATTTGATAGACCAGTGTAAGAGGCAGCTTACCTCTAAATTCGAGATGAAAGATCTTGGATTGATGCATTACTTCCTTGGCTTAGAAGCCTGGCAAAAGCCAGGTGAGATCTTCTTGACACAAGGAAAGTATGCAGTAGATATCTTGCAGAGATTTGGGATGTAGGACTGCAAGTCCATGAGCGTGCCAATGACTACCAACTTGACAAAGTTGTAGGACTCAACCTCTAGTTCACAGAGTGTGGACTCTACTCTATACAGACAACTTATTGGTTCCCTGATGTATCTCATGCATACAAAACTAGACATCTACTACACAATGAATGCACAGAGTCAGTTCATGTCAGATTTGAAGCACATACACTTGGTAGCTGCCAAACATGTACTCCGATATGTGCGAGGTACTATCACGTATGGGCTCAAATATACTTCCAGCAGTGGAAAATTCTTATCTAGATATTCAGATTCATATTGGGCTAGCAGTGCAATTGACCAAAAAAGTACCTCTGGTTATTGCTTCAGTATGAGATTAGCAATGATCTCTTGGTCCAGCAGGAAGCAGGGTTCCATAGCTCAAAATACAGCTGAGGTAGAGTATATTGCTGCAAGGAAGTAGTTTGGCTCAAAAAGTTGTTATCTGATCTGTTCAAGAGAAATCTTGACTCAACGATCATCCATTGCAATAATCAAAGTTGCATAAAGCTTTCAGAG
The DNA here is from genome assembly GCA_001517045.1 of Pseudotsuga menziesii. Classification (NCBI taxonomy): domain Eukaryota; kingdom Viridiplantae; phylum Streptophyta; class Pinopsida; order Pinales; family Pinaceae; genus Pseudotsuga; species Pseudotsuga menziesii. The sequence continues at coordinate 206,185 of LPNX010944814.1, forward strand.
AACCCAGTGTTTCATGATAGATAGAAACACATTGAAATGAGGTATCATTTCATCAAAGACCTGGTGCAGAGAGGTGCTTTGAAGTTGCAGTACATTCGTACAAATGAACAGATTGCAAATGTCTTGACAAAGCCTCTGACAGGATCAAAGTTCGTGTACTTTCGTGACAAGCTTGGTATGGTAGAGAATGCCTCTCTTGCTAAGAGGGAGTGTTGATTTTTTTGAGCAGCATCGAAAGCCCTTCTCTTAGGAGAATGGGACCACCTAGTCCGGGACCACGGTGAAGACTCAACCCAGTGTTGAGTGACCATTTTGTTGAATGGTAGATATCTGGTCTGGGACCATGATATAGACCCAGCTCTGCCCTGGGTAGACTCAACCTACTGTTGAGTAGACATCTGGTCTGGGACCACAATGTAGACTAGTCTAGTACTGGTAGACTCAGCTTAGTTTTGAGTAGCCATTCTCTTGGAGAATGGAGGCACCTGGTCTGTTACCAGAAAGGCATTGTAAGCCCTAGACTGGGTCTAGGCACGTGTGGCACTTTGACCCTTGATCCATGGTCTTGGTGTACTTCTCCAAGGATTAGATACCCTTGGTTAAGTTACCCTAGTACCAGATCTAGGTGTCACACAGAGTGTGAGATAAAAGCATTAGTAACTCTCTTGGTTTATGATCATTTACTTTTGGAATAAAAAAGGACCACAGGGTCACTTGGAATAAGGGCAAAGTCAAAAGTCAAAATTAAATAAGGACTTTTGTACCACAAGAAAAGGACCACAGGTGGAAGTAAAAAATAAACAAGGACTTTTGGTTAAAGTCAAAGATAAATAAAAAGACCTTTTGGTAAGAAGGTAAAAGTGAAATTAGGAAAAGATTAAAATATTATTATTTTAATCTTTTCTAATTTTGGTCCACTTAACAGGTGAATGAAGGCTATATAAGAAATTCATGTCTTCTCATTATCATATTCAAGTTTGCTCTCACAGGTGAAGATAATATTTTGCTGAAGAAGACTGTTTTCTTGCCTCAGCTAGGGTTTCATTAGCAAATTCTTTTTCAAATCTAAGGCAGAAACCAAGCCAGCCACCTTCAGATCCAAAACAGTCATCAAGCTTTTTCCGGGAAGTTGGTGTTACTTGACAGGGCAGCCTCTCTTCTCTTACGGGCTGTCCATTTTCTTTCACTGGCAGCCACTAGCACCTCAAGGCAACCTGTAGCAGGCATACCCGGGAGGGCTAGGGCCTTTTTGGCACCCTCGGGTAGCTAGTGGGCAAGCCCGTGAGGGCTGCCATGGCCCTACAGACCCTCAGGGTAGCCCGAAGGCAGACCCGTGAGGGTCCTATGGCAGTTGTAAGGCTATCGGGCCTTCAACAGACCCTCGGGTCAGTCCCCTAGGCCGCGGGCCTATTCTGCTAGCTCTTTTAGGCAGTAGTGAGACTGCCCAAAAGCTGTCGGGCAACTAACACGGCCACGGGCAGGGATAGAAAACCCTCTGGGCAGCAACAAGGCTGCTAATAAATCAGTCAAGAAAAGTACAAGGGTCACGGGAAACGTGGAAGGGCAGCTAGGCAGGTAAACAGTTAACGGGCAGCAGCTAAACCCAGATCCGGGCAAATCGGGAAGCTTGGGCAGTAGACAAAAAAGTACAGCTTGAGCAACATACAGTTAAAATTAGATTTGTGTAGGGCAGCCTGTGTTTTTTGGGCTGGAGTGGGAAATCTCTGTTTTTCCTGTCAAAGCCCTAATTGGGTAATTTTTGTATTTCTGGAAATTGTGGTTTGAAATTATCAATCTGATTTTTACTGATAAATTTTACTGTGACTGGTAAAACCCAAATTTGGGTTTTAGGAACTTTTTGAAGAATTTCCCAAGTCATCTCATTCACAAGATGAGCGACTAATGCTTTTGGGGTTTTTGTCCTTTGAAGGTTTTCCCAGTGAAAAATCTTGTGTCCATTGTGCTGATGTGATGAATGTGTTTTTAATGCACTGATTATTTCTTTAAGTTTATCTACAAATTTTAAGTTATATGCTAATGCTAAAATTCAACAAGATGGAGTCGTGGGGTTGTGTTCAACACTGCACCAACAAGGATGTAGTATAACGAGGCCCCACGATCACTTACTAGTAGTTCCCTCTTCGCTTGAAGAATTTGCTCACAACTTCGTAATAACGAATGAGTGTCAAATTTTCACTTTTGGGAATTAATTGGAGTGTGAAACTAATTACTAGTCACTTCAATCCCTTTCTTATTGTCCCATTGTTCCAGCCAGAGGCCTGCAGGATTCACAAGAGCATACGGTAATTGAAGCCTTGTTAATTTTAAGGATCTGACTAAATGTGAATTGTTTAAAATCTCAGTATTGATACTCTCATTTCCGAGAACACGGTCAAATTTGTTTATTTTAAATGTAACAAAAGTAAATACTTGAATAAGATTGATTAATCTAAAAAAACAAAAAAAAAGACGTTGATCCCCCTTGGGGGAATGGGGTGCGAGCACTTGGTTGCTCGCTTGCTTCTCTTTTATTATAATGGTTACAATGAAGATTTGGGTTCCTTTGTAGAATAGGAAACACAAAGATTACAAAATTGAGGCTTGATAAATGCCTACAGAACAAGTAGCAAGAGGAAAGGATCTCAGATAGCTTAAATCTTCAAATTTTTGCCAGAGTGCCTCTCAACCTGTTCATGCATTGCTGCAAAATAGCAAGCAATAATCAAATGTGCTAAATAATCAATTGAAATAATAAAATTTAACATATTATTTAAGTACTTTTTTAAAGATAAAAAATTGAAGTATTGAAAATGCACTTGTTAGAAACTAGATCTATGAGATTCGACTTTAAAAAATCAAATCTAACTAAAAAGTAAATGTAAATAAAATTTAGCTTATGATCTATATTAGTTCATTGAATCGATTAACACTTGTCAAAGTAACTAGTAACAAAAAAAAATAGATGAGAGAAAGAGAGGAATAGTAAGCCCTTGAATTTGGGCCATGGAGTCTTCGAAGTGGGACTCGGAGGGATTATGTCCTTCTTGGTATGCTTGAAAAGAAAAGAGAGTCAAACTAAAATGCCTTCCTCTTCAAGCTAAGCAACCTGCAATCTTTTGAACACACTTGTACAAGAAAGATTAATCACATCGGTGTTAATCACACAAAAATCTCAGAGAACATGAATTTAAACAAAAATAACATGTATCTCTAAGGTATCTCATGCAACTAAACAGTAAGATGATAGATAAACAAATCTACTTTTCATACACTATTAAGAGATATCTCTCCTTCAAAGGCCAATAGTTAATCGCAAACAAGTAATGAAAAGACATAGATTAGCATCCACACACATGAAGAGAGTCACGCGACTCTTGCCTCCAAAGCCTTTATTCATTCATAAAAATAATTCGCAATTACAGAACAATCAGAGCAGAGGTTCCACACTTCACTTGTCAAAATGAAGAGAACTTTCCATCTTAAATAGAAAAACTCAACATGAGGGAGTGCACTTGCTAAAGGATGAGCTTGATAGCTTGACCTAAGTTGGATGTGAGTTGGATCCCCATGCTTTGGGGCATAAAAAAGGCAATTACCAAAATGCAAAAAGCTTAACCTCAAACCAAATCTTTCTTTCTTGGGAAAAGCGTCCCTCTTGGGAAATGCGCCCCACTCTAGGAAAAATATCCCATTTGATATTTAGCAACCATGTCTTTCCTTTTGGTGACTTGTAACTCTTTAGGAATAATTATATTTACCTTTTCCAACTCACAGAATCAATTTTCGTCAAGTTTTCAATTTTTTATGAGTTGCTGAATTTCTCATTTTTTCCAATTTTTGTCTTTTTTATGTTTTTTGAGTAATAATTAATTTTGGAAATAAATAATTACTCAAAAACCTAGGAAAGTGGGTGCTCTGAATTATAAACTGAGCACCCCCAAGGTAAAAACAATCACCTAACCCCACTTTTATGACTTCATGAACTTTTACAATTAACTTGTTAAAAATAAGCCTGTAAAAACGCTAAAAAAAACAAAACAAAAAATTACAGAAATTAAAAAAAGACCTATGGGGGACTTGGTGCATGTTCATAATGACTCAAAATAATGACTAGCATGGTAATATACATTAACACTTAGGTTTTAATAACATCCCAAGGCCTAACCACCAAGACAATTATTCCAGCTTTGGACGTTTGAGTGAAAAACTCGAAAATTATTTATCGTTTAAAAACGATAGATAATTAACAAGAAAAAACACTCTGGAATAATGTATTGATGACTAAGACCTAGGAAACCAAACCTTTTACATAAATTCATCATGCTAAGTCATTTTATTACAATTCCCTGTGGGATATGGACATGTTAAAAATAAAAAATAAAAGGGCCTAGGAAGGCCTGCATGGGCTTCTGTACTTGAAATTTGAACAAATAATTGTTCCTCCTTAGCGACTAACTTGAAAGTCCAACTGAGTGCAACTTGGGTGGTAACAAGCACAATAGGTAATGTGTGGAGAGTGCACACAGTGTTCATAGTGTTCACAGTGCCCAAAAGGCATGCAACCATTCGCTACCTTCCATTGTATGACTGAATAAGCTTGTTATTAGAGTGTTATGCACTTGGCAAGGCTATGACAGTATTCCAAGTGATCTCTATTCTCTAATACTGCTTAGATATCTCTTATCAAGCAATCTACAAGTGTTGCAAAATCATTATCTGTCATTATCTATCATACCCAAGGATTGTTTGTTGGGTTTCTCATCCTCTGAATTTGGAGGGTTTTCCCAGGGTACATCATGTGTTTTATGGATTGAATTGTTTTATGAGATCTACATGCACTGAATTTGTTTATCAAAAGTTTTAAAGTTCAAGTATCTTCATATTTGCTCAAACATTGACAATCTCCCCACTCCATCACAGAGTGTCAGGCACTAGAGTACGGTCCCATCCTATGTCATACAGGCATCAATGTGAGCCAGGCTCTCCATCCCTTTTTCAAGGTGTCTGAGAGATATCCTCACTCCTCATGGAGTGATCGAGAGAATACGATAGTCCTGCACACATATCATCTAGAGAGGCATCAAGTATATCGGGGCATGCTTTTCTGTCCTACCCTATTCAAGATATGAAATAATAAATCACATGACTAAATTCATGTGCCTGAGAGAGTATCAAAAGGCAGGTTTCCCCACCGCATCTCAAGGTTTCCAGCAGTCCTCCCTCTATGTTGGAGCGTTATGGTCCCTCTTTATTTGAGCATCCTACTCCCTCTATAGTTGATCATCCTGTTCCTTCTCTGTAGAATCCATAGATATGATGTAAGTATCCATCCTGGTGACACCAGGTATATCAAGGATCATTCAACTGTCTTGTATGGATCAAAACAGTGTCGCCATCAGTGTAGCCACAGTCATCATGCTTGATCTGCTCAGGATCTCAATTGTGCTCTTCCTTAACTTAAGAAAATTTCTTCAGTTTTGTGTTACACCATCATATGTGATATGATAGGCCAGGATCCTCGTTTTAAGGACTAACTCCCTCTATCTTCTTAGAAATCGATTGAGTAACTCTTGTCTCCAGGATCCATCTGTCATGACTCTAACTAGAAAGTGATTGCTTTTCATAATCATCAAAGAGACGAACCACTGTAGTAGAGGGAACAATATTCGTTGAAGCCCTCTGCTTCTAATTGCCAATCTCTACATGAGATCATATGGGCCTGTGGGTCACATATTCGGTCCTCATTTCTTTGTTGTACTATTAAACAGTCATGACTTCCACTAAATTGTTTCGACTGAAAGTCATCCTTCTTTCTGGGTTGAGAGTCATGCTTCTAGAGCCTTTTTACTTCCGATCCATCTACACATCAACAACATCACTTGTCCTCCAAACAAAGTTTCATCATCCTTTTCTTGTAGGCCGTAGCATTCCCTACAAGTCAAATCCTGTCAGATGGTTAGCAACATTGCATAATCTAATTTACTCAATGCAATAATCAATAGTTCATCTAGGTATGTAGGCATCTTTTACCTAATGCTTCAGCACCACGTACACAGGGCTGTTATTTGGATGCTTTCAGTCTCCATTATAACATACCATCAAGATTGTGCACTACTCTAAGCATGTTAGAAGGAGATGTCATCCAAGAGGGGCCCATGAAATGTTATGCATCATTATGAGTTAAATCAAAACAAATGCTATATTGCATGCTCGTCAAACTTCCTCAATCTAGGAATATGGATTTGCATAGAATACAACCAGATCTAATCTTAAAATCAAATACTTATCTTTTATTGTTTTGTGGGTGGGCTCCCAGTGCCTCCTTTGAGAGTCCACTGATATTCCTTTTCTTTTTGGGAGTCCATCGCCACCTAGATCTTCAAATTATCATCTCAACATAGGGAGTTCTAGAAGAATAACTCCATATAATCCTCATTCTTTGGCTTCTTCTTAGAGATGTCTTCTTCGACATCTACAATTGAGGCTTCATGCTTCCTCTTTTTTGAATCACTACAATCTCTATCATAGTATCCAAGTTTATTGCATGTGTAGCAACAAATATGTGAAAGATCCTTCCTCTTCTTTTGATCTGAAGTAGGACTTGATCTTCCACCCTTGCCTTTCTTGCAATGAAATTTTCTTTCCTTACCTTTTCTTTCTTGACATGAGATGTAAGGGCTTGACTTTATTCGTGTTAGGTGTTGTTACATTGCGCCTGTACCCAGCACACCTTCAGATGTGCCCCAGGGAGAGAGAGGCCATTTTTTTCGACCAAGAAGGGTGTTATTATGCACTATGCAATGCTGGTCATGGTCAGGCCCTTTGGTCCTTCCTTTAGGAGTATTATGGCTTAATGGCACTGTTAACTGCCCTTTGTTAGGGTTTTTAACCTCAGGGCTGGTGTCCAGGGCTCTTAGGTGTTGATCATTGGGACACATGACACTACACCTTGTTGTTTTCTTCGGTGGCCTTTGCTTCAGCTACGAGACCTTGGTCTCCTTTCACAGCCACCTCAGACACCTTCCTAACCCTTCTGCACACTGGACCTTTCTCTCCCTGATTTCCTTCCTCAGAGGACACTATCTTCCATGTCAAGTCATACATGTTGGTTTGAGGGTGGCATTGAAGTATTTTACAACATTTCGGGGTTAGATGGGGCATGACGCCCTCCCTCCAGCTCACTCCAGCCTTTCATTCGGAGTGATTCGCTCATTTCAACAGTTTTTGGCACCTAGGGGGGAAATACCACAGGTAACCTACTATAAGCCTACTTCATGCTATTTTTATATTATTTTATGTTATATTTTTAAGTTGACATTTTATAATTTCAAATTGACTTTTTAAGACATGTAGGCCTGGATATTTTGTCAAGTGAGTGTGAGAGGCTATAAATAAACCTCATCGCTTCATTTTAACACAAGACAAGTGGGATCAAACACTATGCACTTATTCTACCCAACTAGAGCTCTTTGAAGTGAGGCGCCTCTTCTTGAGGAAGACATTTTTCTGGTTTTGATGACAAATTCTTGAAGTTTCTCTGCTTCAATGCTCTTACAAAGGTAATGCTCTAATTTGTTGGTTAAGCACGTGCACAAGGAGGTATCCACGGCTTTTTCTTTATCTCTATTTGTTAATTGTTGATGAATGATTTATGTTTATGGATGGAATGGTAGCCATTAGGGTTGCATTTGTCTTGGCTTGATCCTTCATCAACTCTTAGTCACCTTGGGTGTAGAAGTACGTCTTTTTAGGAGTCCTTCTAGGGTTAGAACCGTAGGAGTTTAGGGCTAGTCATAAAATCTAGGTTAGTCTTCTCTAGAGGTAGGTTAGTCACTACTTAGAAGCCCTAGGTTAGGGTGGGGTTTTTCCCTCTTAGTCCCAAACCCCTTTCCTTTCCAAAGCCTAGTTTTTAGGGTTAGTTGCATTTGCATGTTAGATTAGGGTTTTTTTAAGTGCATTTTTATATAAAAAACCCTAAAAATTTTAAATTTTCAAAAAATCCAAAGGGCTTCCCTAAAATCTCGGCCTACCTCCCTAAAATCTCGACTTGCCCTTTTAAGCCTTATAAACCTTTAAACAAATTTCCAAAGGGTCCTAAAACCCCAAAATTAGTAAAAAATCATAAATCCTAAATTTTTCGAAAAATTTAAAATCCAAAAAATAAATATCAAGGTTTCCAAAACCTAATCCCACTAAGGGTTGTGCCCTAGGTGTTTTCCCCATAAATATTTAAAGGCATTGCATTTGGACTAGCCAAACCTTGAAACGAATGTTAAGTTTTATATGTTGTTACAACTTAAGTCCTAATTTCATGAGCATTTAATAAATTTTCACAATAACAGCATAAAGAGGATCTCTGAAAGAAACACAATCACAAGGTACACAACAATTTGCCCTAGGAAACCTGAAAGGGAAAAACCCAGCAAAAATTCCTCAATATAGATTACCAGAATGCAATGCCCAAAGAACAAGGTCTCATAAGAGAGAGAGAGACCAAACCCTAGCATAAGAGCCAACACACTAAAAACACTTCTCCTCCTTCACTGTCCTTCCTCTTTCTCTCTCTTGCGCAATACATGACTGAGTAAGTGTGTACAAATGAGGGAGGGTGCCTCCCTATTTATACTAATCTCTTAATTGACCTTTTAACCTAACTAGGCCGACCTATCAAACTGACAGGGCCGACCTACCTAGCAAAACTCAAAATATTTTTTATATTAATATTTCCTAGGTACTATTGACTCGACTTACAACAGAGGGTTTACCTCATGACTTTTACATGACCTTTTACATTAGTGACATCTCCTGAAGGAGGAATAATAATAATAATGTAAAGTACAGGTAGAATATTCTTTGAAGTTACATTATTTCAACACTTCCCCTTAGCAAGAAGCGTATTCTACTGACAACAACAATAATTGGTGTGGCTCAACACAACATCAAAAGGAGGGAGGAGGAGGCATCACCAACAACATCTTTTGGAACATTGTCTGGTACATCTATAGATCATCGAAAGTTTTGAACAACATCATCATCTACGGCACAGAGCTGGAGTATCATCATCTGCAACATGGAACAGGAGCATCATCATCTGCAGCATGGAACTGGAACATTATCATCTGCAGTATGGAACTGGAACATCATCATCTGTAGCATCAAGCTGGAGCATCACCTACAGCAAGTAGTTAAGAACATCATCATCATCTGTTGGAACAAAGATGATACATCAACAACAACAACAGCATGAGGTTGGCTCATTAGCATAAAGTTAGAATAACATCAACAACGACAACACGAGGCTGGCTCATCAGTATGAAGTTGGAATAACATCAACAATGACAGCACAAGGCTGGCTAATCAACATGAAGTTGGAGTAACATCAACGACAACATGTGACAGGTATAACAACATCATCATCAACAACTCAAGGGTGGAGTAACATCATCTATGGCGACAGAATGAGGCAGGTGTATCAACAACCAACATGATCCTTCCTTTCGAAATTTTGAGATCATAGACAACATAGGTGATCCTTTCCTTTCAGAATTACGAGATCATGGACAACACATTTGTGGTACTCAGATGATCCTTCCTCTCTCGGGATTATGAAATCAAGTCTTTACAAAGCCACCAATACTAATCACAATTGACACATACATACACAGGACGATCCTTCCTTTCGGAAATACGGGATCAAGTCCAACATGGATGGTCCTTCATTTCGGAATTGTGGGATCTCCACCAAAATTTTAGATGATCCTTCCTTTCAAAATTATGGGATCAAGCCCAAAAACCAACATCTTAAACGATCCTTCCTTTCAGAATTACGAGATCAAGTGTCAAGATCAACATTTAAGACAAGCCTTCCTTTCAAAATTACAAGATCAAGTATAAGGATGATCAATCCAAACTGAGTTACCTGTTGTGATAAGGATACCATAGTATCGTCAAGAGTCAATACTACTCCCCTTTCGAGGCAAGTCCTTACGAACAACACCTAGCTTGTCTCAGAAGTGTTCAAACTTCACACGAGAAAGAGGCTTATTCAACACATCTGCAACCAACTCATTCGTGCTCGCATATTGGAGCCTTATAGCTCCCTTCTGCACCATCTCACAAATGTAGAAACACTAGATTTCTATGTGCTTCGTCTTATCATGGAGCACGAGGTTCTCTCTCATCTTCATGCAGCTTTGGTTATCACATAGAATCATAGTGGAATCCATCTCCAGATCAAATACACAATATACTTCGAAGCCATATGGTTCACAACTGGCGAAACAAGCTACAATATATTTCGCTTCCGCAATGTTGAGAGAAACACTAGATTGCTTCCTGCTTAGCCATGAGATCATGGTTGACCCCAGACTGAAACATCCACCTGAAGTGCTCTTTTTGTCTAATACACTTCCTGCCCAATTTGAATTTGTATAATCGTACAGTCTAAAGTCACGATCTCTATTATAACTAAGACCATAGTCTACCATACCTTTCAAATACCTCATCACATGGTTTGCAGCTACCAGGTGAGCATGTCTAGGCTCAACTAGATACTGACTCAAGGTGTTCACAACAAAGCATATATTTGGTCGGGTATTCATCAAATACATCAATGAACCAATAATTTGTTTGTATAGTGTCACATCCACTAATTTTAACGAAGCATCAACCAACAACTTCAAAATTGTATCCATGGGTGTGGCCATGGATTTACATTCCATATCAAACCTTTTCAAGATTTCTATTGGATACTTCCCTAGGTTAAGGAAGATTTTTCTGGGCTCTGCCATATTTCAAGACCTAGAAAATAATGCAACAAGCCAAGCTCTTTCATCTCAAATTCTACAGCAAGCTTCTTCTTACATTCTAAGATTTGCTTATAATTACCTGTCAGGAATAAATCATCCACTTACAATAATAATATGAAAAGTTCATCATCCATAATCTTGAAGTAAAGGTTAGGATCAGCCTTACTTTTAGTAAAGCCCAAGCTTGTCATAAAACTATCGATTCTTCCATACCAAGCTCTTGGAGCTTGCTTCAACCCATATAGAGCCTTCTTCAGCTTACAGATATGTGTCTTTCTGTCTTCGACTTCAAAACCTTGTGGTTGTTCTATGCACACTTCTTCTTCAATGAGACCATTTAGAAAGGTTGTTTTCACATCCATCTGGTGTAACTTCCCTTTTGTCTTGGCTTTTAACTTCCATTTTGCCTTGGCTGCAAGTGCCATGATGGTTCCAATAGAAGTGTAACTTGCTACGGGAGTAAATGTCCCTTCATAATCGATTCCTTCCTTTTGAGAGAATCCATGGGCCACAAATCTGGCTTTGTATTTCTCAATACTTCTATCGGACATATGTTTTATCTTGTATATCAATTTGGAAGATACCACACTTTTGCCTTTTGGTTTGGGAACTACTTCCCACACATCATTCTTCATTATGGATTGGTATTATTCTGTCATGGCTTCTACCCATTCTCTTTTTTGAACAACTGCTTCAAAACAAGTTGGTTCTTTATCTACAAGATCACACATCAAAGCTACATAACTATAAAATGGCTTTGGCTTCTTGTTTTATCTCGAGGAGCCTTTTGGAGCACCATACCTCTCTACTTCTTGAATGATCTCACGAGCCCAAGCTAGTTTTCTCTTGTGGGAGATATTTATGTGGAGAGGTTCTTGGGGCTCCAACATATCATGTTCTTCTAGAATCTCATCATCGAGAGAAGGTGCAACTTCTTTCATCAGTTTTGCATCTCTGGGAGCTATAACTTCTTCATATGTTTCTTCAAGTTGGGACTTTCTCAATTTATTGAGAGTTGCATCTTCATCAAAGGTTACATCCCTACAAATTTCCATATGGTGGTAATCTGGTATATAAATTCTAAAGGCCTTGGAGACCTCACAATATCCAAGAAATATTCCTTTCTTTCTGGATGGATCCAACTTGGTACTTTTCACTTTTCGAATATGAACAAATACTGGACAACCAAATATCTTGAGGTGACTTACTTCTTGTTTCTTTCCTGTGAACATCTCTTTAGGGGTTTTGAACCCAAGTGCACTATGGGATATTCTATTTTGGGCATATACCGTTGTCCTTGCTGCCTCAACCCATAACTGCATAGTAAGATCTTGATCATGGATCATAGTCTTCACTGCTTCCATAATGGTTCGGTTCTTTCTTTCAGCAACAAGATTCTGTTGTGGATTATAGGGAGTGGTAAGTTCCCTCTTAATCCCAGCATCTTTGTAGAAGCTTCCAAATTCATTTGAAGTATACTCTCCTCCATTATCTGACTTGAGTGTCTTGATCTTTCTTTCTGAAAGATTCTCTACCAAGGCTTTGAATTCCTTGAACTTTCCAAACACTTCATCTTTTGATTTCAAAAAGTAAACCCAAGTCTTACGAGAGTAATCATCAATGAATATTACATAATATACATACCCACTTAAAGATGTTAAGGGCATTGGACCGCATACATCTGAGCGAATAAGTTCCAATATTCCTTCTGTCTTAGTGTCACTCTTCGAAAATGAATTCTTTATGTTCTTTCCTTTCGCACATCCTTTACATACTCCTTCATGATCAATCTTTAGATCTGGTAAACCTATGACTACCTTGCTTACATGTGGTAAGACTTTGTATTTTATGTGAGCAAGCCTTCTATGCCATAGTTCACATGGACTTGTAGTATCCTGAATCAAGGTTGCTTCTGAGTGACCTTTTAGTTTATACATGCCACCTTATTCTATCCCAATGACAGATGCATCTTCTAGAGATTTTCCTCTAGGCCACATAAGAACTTCACCATCTATAAAACATATTCTTCAATTTATTAATATTGCTAACTTCTTGGGAGTTTATTCTTCTCCTTCTTCTTCTTCAGCTAAATGAGCATGATGTCTTTTGTTATTCTTCTTTTCTTGATGGACAATTTTTAGCAATGTGTCCTATCTATCACAATGGTAACATTGATAAGAGGAGACGTCCTTCTGCTTGTAATCTCCCTTTTTGTTCTTTGAAACTTCTTAGGAGGATGAGACTCCTTATTAAGTTTCCTTCTTGAAATGATGTTTTCCTTTTCTTCTTCTAGCATGAGTAGCTAGAGCATGGTAATCATCTCTAAGTAGTGCTTCTTGGTTTACTACTCTAGCTTCCTCTTGATTACATTCTTCCAATAGGATATCAAATTGTAGGCTTCCCTTCCTTGCACAAATTGTCTGGATGTAAGAATCGGATGTAAGAATCCCATGGTCTAGTAAGACCATTGAGAACGGTCATTACTAATTCATCTTCATCAATCTTGTCTTCAATTGCTTCTAGTTGTTCTTTGAATTGAGAAACCCTTGTGAAATATTCTTGGATAGATTCACCCTTGCTCATCTTTGTGCTTTTGAGTTGGGCTCTCAAATTCATCTTTCAGTTGATGTTTCTTCCTTCATACATTCTTGATAGGGCATCAAACATCTCCTTAGGTGTATCCTGTAATGTCCTCTTTCGATTAGGCCTTGAGGCCCAAAACCGCTAACCTATGTGATTCCTGTGGGTTCGAGCGGTTACTGACAGTTAGGGAATAATCTAAGGATTGATGCCATCCATAGAAAATCTAGGGCATCATTAGGTCAAGAAGGGCCACCGGGGCCAAAGGCCACCTTCGTGCATGCCATCCAAGCATTATTTAATGATGCATGCACTCATTTAAGTCTCCAGGCGCATGCATGCAAGCCAACTGCAAATTAGAAGATAAAGTGACCTAATTAGGTCAAAGATTAGGGTTTTCGCAGTTGAAAGTTATAAAAGGAGGATAAAGCAAAAGGAGACTTCACTTTTGATGATTATTATTTTGGGAGCTCTTGAATAGCAGCACAGCGTGCAACACAACAGTTGGGGTTGGAGACAGCATCTTCCACTAGCGGGGTTTCGGCAGTGAAATATCTGCCCTAGTCTCATTTAGGGTAAGCCATACAGGTTCACCATTTGCTCTTACATTCATTCATAGTTATCTAGTATACGGTGTATATTGTTGCAGGGACACGTGTGCAGCCGTAAGGGGGGGGTTTCAACCAGAAATCCCTAATCAGTTGTTGGGTCTTCAGATCTCAGTTTTACTTCGAAACTCAGGCACCATTCTCATCATCGGCATCTTACTCCGGTACCCAGTGATTATCAGATCCGATCGTGCTCATCCGGAGCAGTTATTAGCTATTTCGGGATCAAGAGGGCGTGAGAAGCTGTCTCTCTGGAAGAATTCGCTAGCCTGCCTAGAGACCTCTGAAACTCTGCATGTACCAGGCATTCTCTCTGGCACGAGAAGGCTATCAGTCCTGCAAATCGGTAGCTCCATCAGACACCTCCTTCACTGAAAACGTCACCGTTATTTGATATGGGGTTCTTGCTGCTGGGGTTTCACCGTAAGCAGAAGATATCATTCCATCTCCGATTCAGTTCTTGATGCTTGCATACTCTCTCAGGAGCAGTCCAGCTAGCTTATCAGTGGTAAGTGTTCATTCTATCTCACAAACCCTAACCCTAATTTTTGTTATAAAATAGGGATTTTTGCATGGAAATTTGCATGCTTAGTTGTATCAGCATAATTGCATAGGAATAGAAAATATCGGGATTTGGGATATTACAGTGGTGTCAGAGCTATCTTCTTGGCCAGCTGTGGGCTTAAGAAATGAGACATAGATGAATCCAAAGGGAGACCCTTTTGTAACCTATAGGAGGAGAAAGAGTAGATACATAGGGGACTTTGAGGATATCCAACTAGAATATACCAATTCAGACATGGAACAAACAGGTATACACTCGGATAGGGGAAAAGGAATGGGAGAAGAGGAGGATAGGATGGAGTTTCGCAACTTAGTATCTGCATTGCAAGACTTAGCAAAAGGGCAAAAAGATGTGCTCAATGCAATCAACAGATTATCGGCGAAACCAGAAATAGGTACCAACAGTACACCTCCCTCACCGGTAGATCGAGGATCTACAAACAGCAGTGGAAAGGCTGCGTACACTAATATGCAGAATACTCTGCACATATATAGCAGACCTTCCAACAGGCCTACCATGCCTAGGCTTCTTGACAGATACAGTAGGTGGTCCAATCATGCAAGTAGAACCTAGCGAGCCTTTTGGGGCTTATTTGCAGGAGTATAGAGACTTAGGGGATGAGTTTCATGCTGCCATGTCTTTTTCATATTTCTGCAACATGAAGAGTAGGAACAGGCCCAAGAATTTCAACAAGGGTTTCAATCACAACTATGAGTTGCAAAATACCTTGGGTAGGTTGACCATCCCGAACTTTGATGGGACTCGCGGAGGATTAGTGAGGATATGGGTTCAAAAGTTGGATACCTATTTCCAACTCAATCCCATGACATAGAGAGATGCCATTAAATTGGCTACACTCCACCTAGACGGAGAAACTCACGAGTGGTGGCACCACGGATTGGTGACATTGGGTCACAACACCATACACTCCTATGGTGAGTTCACTCAGAAGCTCATAGAGAGGTTCGACACGAAGGATCCAGAGATACATTTCAGGGAGTTGGCTCAACTCAAACAGACCGGTAGTGCCGAAGCCTTCATCTCATAATTTTAGAGGATAGTAGTCATGCTAACAGATGTATTAGAGAGCAGGTTGGCTATGTTATTCACTGAGGCCCTCACAGAGCCACTACGGGGATGGGTGAAAGCCTACAAACCCCTCACTCTACAGGATGCCATTAGCAGAGCCAGAGATCTTCAAGATTTAGTCCCCAAAAACAAGTTCTCGCTAAAAACCAATTTTCCTGTTAGGGACAAGGACAAAAAACCTTTCCAGTAGGATGTTCCTAAGAAAACATGGTTAGACGAGGACACTACAAAATATTTGAGAAGGAAGAAACTATGCTTCACTTGTCAGGAACCATGGGTACCAGGGCACAAGTGTGCAGGGAAGGTGAACGCTCACTACATTGAGGTATATTTGGACAGTGATGAGGATGACTATGAGCAGGAAGCCACAGAAGAACTACGGGCAGTTGAGGAAGAATCACACCAGAGGGAATCATTTCTACATTATCTGGAGTACCAAGATTCCATACTCTCAGGGTCAAGGGAGTAGTACAGCGTCACAGAGTGGGAGTATTGATTGACGGGGGAGAAACCCACAATTTCATTGACTCCGCTTGGGTAGCCAAGAGAGGTATTCAGACTGAGAAGTTTGAAGGATTCACTGTAGCAGTATCCGGGAACTCCAGCATGGAGTGCAACTACTGGATTCCAAAATTGAATGTCAACTTAGGTAACTATCAGATGACAGATTCCTTCTACGTAGTGAATGTATCGGATACTCATGTAGTATTGGGTGTTTGGTGGCTTTATTCTATAGGGAAATACACTACAGACTACAGGGCAATGTAAATGGAATTCCAGGGGCCAGACGACAAATGGGTAGTTTTGAGGGGCATGAACACTTATCCCCCAAAACCGATCTCATCACAGAGAATGGAGGCAGTACTCCGATAGGATGATATAGAATGGGGTGCAGAATTTTTTGTCACCTTTAGGAAGCCCCTAGAGACCAACATACAATATCCAAGTGACATTCAAACCTTGCTACAGAAACATGAAAAGGTTTTTCAGGACCTTCCATCAGGTAGACCGCTAGACCGAGGCTTTGAACACATCATTGAGCTAGAGGAGGGGACACAAGCAGTCATCACCACTCCTTACAGGAATCCCAAAAGATACAAGGATGAGATTGAAAAAACAATCAAAGAATTACTAGAGCTTGGATATATTCGGCCCAGTTCTATCCCCTTCGCATCCTCAGTAGTATTGGTCAAGAAGAAGGATGGTACCCTACGAATGTGCATCGATTATCAAGCACTGGTATCCCATTAAGACCATTAAGAACAAGTATCCCATCCCCAGAATTGACGAACTCATGGATGAGCTTCGGGGAGCTAAATACTTCTCCAAGATTGATCTTCACTCGGGATACCATCAGATCAGGGTAAGGGACCAAGACATCTCCAAAACAACTTTTCACTATCACTATGGTCACTATGAGTTTTTGGTCATGCCCTTTGGACTTACCAATGCCCCAACCACTTTTCATTCGTGCATGAACCACTTTTCATTTTGCTAGTATTCTTTGATGACATCCTGATTTACAACAAAACATGGGGAGAGCATCTGAAACACCTGGATGAAGTACTGATCATTTTAGAAGAACATTTGCTTTATGAGAAAATGTCCAAGTGTGAGTTTGGCATGAAGGAAATGTTGTGCTTAGGACACATGATTAATGCAGAAGGAGTACAGGTTGATATGGAGAAAATCCGAGCTATCAAAGATTGGCCCGCGCTAAAAACAATTACAGAATTGAGAGGTTTCTTAGGTCTGTGCACTTATTACCGATGGTACATTAAGGGATTCTCCCAGTTTGCAGCACCCCTCACAGATCTCACAAAGAAGGGAGTGTTCACTTAGACAGACTTAGCACAAAAAACTTTCGAGGAGATGAAGGTTATTATGAGTTCCTGTCCAGTTTTAGCATTACCAGACTTCTCACAACCCTTTGTAGTAAAATGTGATGCCTCAGGGGAAGGGTTAGGAGCAGTGTTGATGCAAAACCATCACCCTATTGCATTTGAGAGCCGTAAACTGAAGAACTACGAGCGCCACTACTCCATATATGACAAAGAGATGCTATCCATCTTACATGCTCTCACAAAATTCAGATAATACCTGGTGGGCAGTAAGTTCAAAATCAAAACCGATCATAACAGCCTCAAGTATTTCCTAGAGCAGACAGAACTAAATGAGCGACAGCAGAAATGGGTCAACAAAGTACAAGCCTATGATTTCGAGATCAAGTATGTAAAAGGTAAGAATAATGTAGTAGCTGATGCATTATCTAGGAGTCCCACCTCATTATCTCTTAGTAGTATATCCATAGATTGGAGGGCACTTCTCTTAGTAGAATACTCCAAAAATAAATTCGCTTGCAAATTATTGGATGGACAAATTCAGGATGACATGTACAGGATTGTTGATGACATCATCTATTACAAGAACAGGATATACCTCGTCCCAAAATCCACATTGAGGAAAAAAATTATTCAGGTAGCACATGATTCTCCTTTACCAGGGCATCAAGGTTTCTTGAAGACCTACAGGAAGATCTGAGAGAGGTTCTCATGGAAGGGCCTCAAGGGGGAAATTATGCAGCATGTATGGGAATGTAGCATATGTCAGCAGAACAAGATTGAGAACATCCATCCAGCAGGGTTACTTCAGCCACTACCGATTCCAGAACAGAAGTGGGAAAGCATCTCCATGGACTTTATTACAGGATTGCCCAAGGTCCAAGGGAGAGATTGTTTATATGTAGTAGTTAACAGACTGACCAAGTTTGCACATTTCTTTTCGATATCATTAGACTAATTGGCAACTCAAGTAGCTGAGTTATTCTTCAGGGAGGTCTTCAGGTTACACAGGTTACCTAAGACCATTGTCAGTGATCGGGATAGCAAATTCACAGGTGCCTTCTGGCAGGAACTATTCAGATTAGTGGGACCGAACTGGCTACCAGTATGAGTTATCATCCCGAGAGCGATGGACAAACTGAAATAGTCAACAAGTGGATCGACGAATATTTAAGGAACTATGTAGCAGGGTAGCAGCGAACTTGTAACAAATGGCTACACCTAGGGGAGTATTGCTACAATACTACCTATCACATGTCTATTAGGATGACTCATTTTAAGGCATTATATGGTTACGAGGCCTTGGACTATGCAGATTTGGCATTTGGATATAGTAGGGCTCCTAAAGCTAAGGATTGGATACATGATAGTCAAGACATTCTGAAAATCTTGAAGGAAAACTTACAAACAGCCCAGAATCAACAGAAGTTGTATGCCCACAAACACAAGATTGAGCGGAGCTTTAAGGTAGGGGATTTGGTATACTTAAGGCTCCAACCTTACAAACAGTCTTCGCTTAAGAAGAAAGGAGCAGAAAAGTTAAAACCTTGCTTCTATGGACCCTACAGAATAATTAGGAAGGTGGGAGAGGTAGCATATGAACTAGAACTTCCACAGGAAAGTAAAATTCACAATGTGTTCCATGTGTCTAACTTGAAGAAGACCCTTGGGCAACACATTGCTCCATCTACAGAGTTACCTCCTTTAGATGATGAAGGACAGCTGATACTGATTCCCGAATGGATCATACAGACTAGAGAAAGGAAGCTCAGGAACAGGGTAATCAAAGAGTACTTGGTTCAGTGGAAAGAACTACCGCCAGAGGATGCCACCTGGGAAGGCGAACAGGTATTGCGGAATCCCAGTTTGCAGTTGATTGAGGACAAGCAATCTCAAGTGGTGAGGACTGTAATGTCCTCTTCCGATTAGGCCTTGAGGCCCAAAACCGCTAACCTATGTGATTCCTGTGGGTTCGAGCGGTTACTGATAGTTAGGGAATCATCTAAGGACTGATGCCATCCATAGAAAATCTAGGGCATCATCATTAGGTCAAGAAGGGACACCTTTAATGATGCATGCACTCATTTAAGTCTCCAGGCGCATGCATGCAAGCCAACTGCAAATTAGAAGATAAAGTGACATAATTAGGTCAAAGATTAGGGTTTTCGTAGTTGAAAGTTATAAAAGGAGGATAAAGCGAAAGGAGACTTCACTTTTGATGATTATTATTTTGGGAGCTCTTGAATAGCAGCACAGCGTGCAGCACAACAGTTGGGGTTGGAGACGGCGTCTTCAACTAGCAGGGTTTCGGCAGTGAAATATCTGCCCTAGTCTCATTCAGGGTAAGCCATACAGGTTCACCATTTGCTCTTACATTCATTCATAGTTATCCAGTATACGGTGTAGATTTTTGCAGGGACACGTGTGTAGCCGTAAGGGGGGGTTTTCAGCCAAAAATACCTAATCAGTTGCTGGGTCTTCAAATCTCAGTTTTACTTCGAAACTCAGGCACCATTCTCATCATTGACATCTTACTCCGATACTCGGTGATTATCAAATCCGATAGTTCTCATCCGGAGCAGTTATCAGCTATTTCTGGATCAGGGGGACATGAGTAGCTGTCTCTCTGGAACAATTCGCTAGCCTGCCTAGAGACCTCTGAAACTCCATATGTACCAGGAATTCTCTCCAGCACGGGAAGGCTATCAATCCTGCAAATCGGCAGCTCCATCAGACACCTCCTTCACTGAAAACGGCACCCTTATTTGATCTGGGGTTCTTGTTGCTGGGGTTTCACCGGAAGCAGAAGATATTAGTCCATCTTCGATTCAGTTCTTGATGCTTGCATACTCTCTCATGAGCAATCCAGCCAGCTTATCAGTGGTAAGTGTTCATTCTATCTCACAAACCCTAACCCTAATTTTTGCTATAAAATAGGGATTTTTGCATAGCATTTTGCATGCCCGGTTGTATCAGCATAATTGCATAGGAATAGAAAATATCAGGATTTGGGATATTACATATCCTTGGAGGACACTTAAGGAGTCAAGTGATTCTTGATAGAATCTGCTATGATCCTCTTGGCTCTAATCATGTCCTTCTTGTATTTTTCCTTTGCTTCATCTTCTTCGAGCTCCAGCACAACTTCCTTGATAAACTTTGCAAGATCATTCTCTTCTAGAATGAGTCCAATTATGTACTTCCAAGAACAGAAGTTTTCTATGCCTTCCAACTTGTCATCAAGCTTGGTGCTTGGATGCATCTTGTCTCAAAGGACAAAAAATGACAAAAATTTGAAATTTATCATAAATCAAAACTAAACTTACCAAAATATGCGCTTAACTGAGGCGAGTATGCTGGTACAGTCAGTTTCTAAAGAATCCAAATTCTAACCCTTGAAACTGGACTTTCGAAATTATGGACTACAATTTCTAGTTTTGGCTCTGGATTTCTGGTTTTCTGTTTCCAAGTTAAACTAGGGTTTGACTTTCCAAAGGATCTGGCCACTGAAAAACTTCGATCTAGGTGCCAAAAGATATGCCTAGGAGGGTTGCACTCACCAATGTCACTTGCACTCAAAAATTCCTCTATAGTAGCAAACCCTAATTTTGTTGTCCAGAGAAGGAGAGAGAGATTTAGCCAGTTAAAGCTACTCTTTTTAGTCTAGCTCTAATATCATGTTAAGTTTTATATGTTGCTATAGCTTAAGTCCTAACTTCATGAGCATTTAAAATATTTTTACAATAACAACATAAAGAGGATCTCTAAAAGAAACACAATCAAAAGGTACACAACAATTTACCCTGGCAAAACCAGTTGGGAAAAACCCAGCAAAACTTCCTCAATATAGATTACTAGAATGCAATGCCTAAAGAACAAGGTCTCATAAGAGAGAGAGAGAGAGAGAGAGAGAGAGAGAGAGAGAGAGAGAGAGATACCAAACCCTAGCATAAGAGCCAACAAACCAAAAACACTTCTCCTACTCCTTTGTCCTTCCTCTTTCTCTCTCATTTGCAATACATGAGTGAGTGAGTGTGTACAAATGAGGGAGGGCACCTCCCTATTTATACTAATCTCTTAACTGACCTTTTAACCTAATTGGGCCGACTTTCCAAACTGAAAGGCCGACCTACCTAGGAAAACTCAAAACAATCTTTATATTAATCTTTCCTGGGTACTATTGACTCGACTTACAACGAAGGGTTTACCTCATGACTTTTACATGACCTTTTACATTAGTGACATCTCCCAGAGGAGGAATAATAATAATAATGTAAAGTACAAGTAGAATATTCTTCAAAGTTACATTACTTCAACAACGAAGTTATTTGACTGTCCAATGTTTAGGGCAACAAAACTGCAGTTGGCCGATGTATGGGTTAGGGTCTGCTAGTTGACAAATTCAGATGGTAGAACATTTTCAGCCTCGGTAAAGGGTGTGTATTATACCTAGGGAGAGCCTATTTGAATCCCTTTTATTGTCCTTTGAGGACTGTCCTAAGGCTGTCTTTTTCACTATATTAAATAGCTTTGGTTACTGTGACAACTGTTGATGTGAAAAGTTTGATGTGATTGCTAATCTTTGCATCCCTTTATGCCATAAACCTGCTACAAAAAGGAACAACATAAAACCCTGAAACAGTTATAAATGATTGGGTAAAACTTATGGAATACAAGCCAATTTACTGTTGGGTTAATGTTGAAATATTGTAACTTCGAAGAATATTCTATTGTATTTTATTATTGTAATCTATCGGAGATGTTTTATTCCTCCGGCGGGATGTTATTATTGTATTTGGTCATCATAGAGTCATCCGTTGTAAGTTAGGTCGATAGAACCCTCCAAAAAGTAATATTATATTATTTTGAGTCTTCCTAGGTAAGTCAGCCCAGTAAGTTTGTTGGGGTCGACCTGGTTAAGGAAAAAGTCAAGCGGAAGATAAAGTATAAATAGAAGTGATGTGCTCCTGATTTCGACACACACACTCACTTGTGTAACTCGCATAGGAGAGAGAGATAGAGAGAGATCTGCAAGGAGAAGAAGCACTTGTTTAGGGTTTTGTCTTTGTCTTTTTTATCATCTATATTGAGGAATTTTTGTTGGGTTTTCGTTCCCAAGATAAATCTGTGTCTATCTTATGATTGTGTTTCTTTCAATGATCCTGTATATGCTATTGTTGTGCAATTGAATTGAATACTAATGATATCTATCTTAGCATATTGAATCTTAACATGGTATCAGAGCAAGCTTGAATATGACAACTTTCACAAAGAGAAACTCTCTCTCTTCTCTCTCCAGCAAGAAATTAGGGTTTTTGTTAAAGTTGGAATTTGATTGCATAGAAAATTGTCCCTTCCTAGATCGCATCTATTGAGTCCTAGATTGAAATTTTTGAGTGGGTAGATCTCAAGGAAAGTCAAACCCTAGTTTGGCTTTGGACCAGAAAACTGCAAAAAACCAGAAAACCAGAAAACTATAGAAACTACAGATTAGAATCTCGCAAATCGATTTTGAGAGGTGAAGATTTGGAATCTCCAGAAACCAAGTGTACCAGTCAATTCACCTCGGTCAAGCGCATCTCTTGGTAAGGTCAATTTTGCATTTTGAAGAATTTCATTTTTTAGTGACCTCCTAGATAATATGGCCCCAAGCACTAAACTCGAGGATAAGCTAGAAGGCATAGAGAATTTTCGAGCATAGAAATATAGGATTTGCCTCATTCTTATAGAGAATGATCTTGACAAATAAATCAAGAACAAAGTTGCAGAAATTGAAGAGGATGAAGCTAAGGAGAAGCACAATAAAAACCTTATTAGAGCAATGAGGATCATTGCTGATTCTATCAAAGACCACTTGATTCCTCAAGTGTCATCCAAAGAGACCCCAAAGGAGATGTATGATGCCCTAACCAAAATGTATGAAGGAAGGAACATCAATAGAAAAATGAATTTGAGATCTCAACTGAAGAGTACCCAGATGTACCAAGGAGAATCCATCCAAGACTACTTCACAAGGGTCTCCTAGTTCAAGGAACAACTAGAAGCCATTGGAGACTCCCTTAATGAAGATGAGCGACTTATGACTGCTCTCAATGGTCTCACTAGACCTTGGGATTCATTCATCCAAACCATGTGTGCTAGAAAGGAAAGCATGAAATTTGACATTGTATGGGAATATTGCATCCAAGAGGAGGCTAGAGTAGCCAATAGAGAAGCTCTACTTAAAGAAGATGATCAAGCCCTAGCCACCCATACCAAGAGAGGAAGAAGTCAATCTAACTTCAAGAAGGAAATCCACAAGGAGTCTCAACCTCCCAAAAAGTTCCAAAGCACAAGAGGAAACAATCCAAGAAGAAACTGCTCCAACTTTCAATGTTTCAATTGTGACAAGCTAGGACACATTGCCAGAAATTGTCCATTGAAGAAAGAAGAGAAACAACAACAAAAGACATCATGCACACCTAGCTGAAGATGAAGATAAATAAGAAGAGGAAGAAGGACCTCGAAGAAAACAAGCAAAAGAAGAAGATGCAGAAGAGTATGTATTATTCTCTGCACTCTCCGGGTCTGTGACACCTGGAGAAGATACATGGCTTACTGATAGTGTTGCTTCAAAGCACATGACGGGACAAAAGAAAACTTTGTCAAAACTTGAAGAGAATAACTCTCCTCAGAAGGTATCATTAAGAGATGACTATCAATATCCTATAAAAGGAATTGGTGAAGCAATCTACAAGCTTGATTCTGGAACCCCCATGAAGATGACTGTAGTCTTATATGTACCAAGTTGGAAGAAGAAATCACTTTCTATATCAGCACTAGATAAGAAAGGATATAGGGTTTCATTCATAGATGGAAAAGTACTTATGTGGCCCAAATAAAAATCAACTTAAGATGCAGTTGTCATTGGTGAAGAGGAGGGAAGCTTATATAAACTCAGGGGACATTCAGAAACAACCCTTGTTCATGAGACCACTAACCCAAGTGAACTATGGCATAAGAGGCTTCCTCACATTAACTACAAAGCACTACCCCATGTGAGCAAAGTAGTGACAGGATTACCATATTTGAAGATCGATCATGAAGGCATTTGAAAAGGATGTGCAAAAGGAAAGAATATCAAGAATTCATTTCCAAAGAGTGAGACAAAGACTAAAAGTACGTTGGAATTAATCCATTTAGATGTATGTGGTCCAATGCCTTCCAAATCTTTGAGTGGTTATGAATATTATGTTACATTTATTGATGACTATTCAAGAAAGACATGGACATATTTCTTGAAAACAAAGGATGAAGTATTTGGAAAATTCAAGGAATTAAAAGCCTTAATAGAGAACCATTTAGAAAGAAAAATCAAGACACTCAGAACAGATAATGGTGGAGAATATACTTCAAAATATTTTGAATCCTTTTGTAAAGAAGTTGGAATCAAGAGGGAACTAACTACTCCCTACAATCCTCAATAGAATGGTGTTGCGGAAAGAAAGAATAGGACCATTATGGAAGCAATAAAGACAATGATACATGATTAAGAACTTCCAATGCATCTATGGGCTAAAGCAACAAGAATGGCATTTTATGTACCAAATAGATTATCCCATAGTGCCCTTAGATTCAAGACTCCAGAAGAAATGTTCACAGGAAAGAATCCTGAAGTGAGCCACCTCAAGATATTGGTTGTCCAGTATATTTTCACATACCAAAAGAAAAGATAACCAAGTTGGACCCTTCCGGAAAGAAGGGAAAATTTGTTGGATACTATGAAGTCTCCAAAGCCTTCAGAATATACATTCCAGGATTCCATCACATGGAGATTAGTAGAGATGTAACATTTAATGAAGAAGCTGCTCTCAAGAGATCCAGAAAGTGCCAGCATGAAAAAGTATATGAAGAAGATGTGCCTCCCATAAATGTAGAAGTTGCACCCTCCCTCGAAGATGAAACACCAGAAGATCATGGTATGCTAGAACCTCAAGAACCTCCTACTATGAATACGTCACGAAAGAGAAAGCCTGCTTGGGTAAGAGAAATTATACAAGTAGCAGAGAAGTATGGAGCTCCAGAAGGCTCCACAAGAGTAAGAAAGAAGTCAAAGCCATATTCCAGTTATGTGGCTTTGATGTGTGATCTTGTAGATCAAGAACCTACCAATTATGAAGAAGCTATAAAGAAGAAAGAATGGGTAGAAGCAATGACGAAAGAATACCAATAAAAAATGAAGAATGATGTTTGGGATATAGTTTCCAAACCATAAGGAAAAAGTGTGGTATCTTCCAAGTGGATCTACAAGATAAAGCATGTAGCTGATGGAAGTATTGAGAAATACAAGGCAAGGTTTGTGGCTAGAGGATTATCTCAAAAAGAGGGAATTGATTATGAAGAGACATTTGTGCAAGTAGCAAGGTACACTTCCATTAGAACCATCATGGCACTTGCATCCATGATGAAGTGGAGTTTACACCAGATGGATGTGAAAACAGCTTTCATGAATGGTGTTATTGAGGAAGAAGTGTACATAGAACAACCACATGGAATTGAAGTTGAAGACAGGCGAACCCACGTATGCAAGTTGAAAAAGGCTCTATATGGATTGAAGCAAGATTCTAGAGCTTGGTATGGAAGGATAGATAGCTTTTTGACAATCTTGGGATTTACCCAAAGTAAAATCAACCCTAATGTTTACTTTAAGGTTATGGATGATGAGCCTATCATATTATTGTTGTATGTGGATGATTTATTTCTGACATGAAATGAGAAATAGATTGTAGAATGCAAGAAGAAGCTCGCTGAAGAATTTGAGATGAAAGATCTCGGATTGATGCACTATTTTCTAGGCCTGGAATTATGGAAGAACCTAGAAGGAAACTTTCTCAACCAAGGAAAGTATGCTGTGGAAATCCTAAAAATATTTGATATGTTGGAATGTAAAGCCATGGCCACACCCATGGATACCAACCTGAAGTTGTTAGCTAATGAATCATCAAAGTTAGTGGATGTGACTCAGTACAAACATATTATTGGGTCGTTGATGTATCTGACAAATACCAGGCCATATATACGCTTTGTTGTGAACACCCTCAGTCGGTATCTAGTCAAACCTACATGGGTTCACCTGGTAGCCGCAAAGCATGTGATGAGGTACCTGAAAGGTACAATAGAATTTGTTCTATACTATGTTGGAGATCATGACTACAAATTGTATGGTTATACAGATGCAGATTGGGATGGAAGTGTCTCAGACAGGAAGAGCACCTCAGGTGGATGTTATTGTATGAGATCCACCATGATCTCATGGTTTAGCAAAAAGCAGTCCAATGTTGCTCTCAACACAGCTGAAGCAGAGTATATAGCAGCTTCTCTTGTTAGTTGTGAAGCCATATGGATTCGAAAGTTGATGTCAGGTATATTTGACCTAGAGTTGGATACCACAATGATTCTATGTGACAATCAAAGTTGTGTAAAGATGACGGGAACCTAGTGTTCCATGACAAATCAAAGCACATAGAAATCCGATATTTTTACATACAGGATGGAGCTATAAATCTCCAATATGTGAGCACTGATGAGCAAGTTGTTGATGTGTTTAGTAAGCCTTTGTCTCAAGTAAAGTTTGAATACTTCTGTGGCAAGCTTGGTGTGGTTCGAAAGGACCTTCCTCGAAAGGGGGAGCAGTGATGATGATGTTGCAGTGGGATTGTATCATCCCTGGACATTAGTCCTAAAGTGATCCGCAAACTTTTGTCTCTGAGATGTGGTTGATGATGTTGCAGTGGGATTGTATCATCCCTAGACATTGGTCCTAAAGTGATCCATAGACCTTTGTCTCTGTGATGAGGATGGGATTGTATCATCCCTGGACATTAGTCCTAAAGTGATCCACAGACTTTTGTCTCAGTGATGTGGTTGGGATTGTATCATCCCTGGACATTAGTCCTAAAGTGATCCACAAACTTTTGTCTCTGTGAAGTGGATGGGATTGTATCATCCTTGGACATTAGTCCTAAAGTGATCCACAGACCTTTTTCTCCTTGATGTGGATGGGATTGTATCATCCCTAGAAATTAGTCCTAAAGTGATCCGCAAACATTTGTCTCAGTAATGTGGATGGGATTGTATCATCCCTAAAAATTAGTCCTAAAGTGATCCTTAGACTTTTGTCTCAGTGATGTGGATAGGATTGCATCATCCTTGGACTTATGTCCTAAAGTGAAAGGGATTGATCATCCTGTACTTGGATCATGTGTGTTGCAGGTTATATTGTTGCAGATGATGTTGTTGATGATTGAAATATTAAGTGTTGTTCCTAATAGAAAGATCAAGTGTTGTTGATCAAAAGATCAAGTGTTGTTGTAGATGATCAAGTGTTGCAGAATGTAATATCCCAAATCTTGATATTTTCTATTTCTAAGCAAATATGCTGATACAACTGGGCATGCAAACTGCCATGCAAAAATCCCTATTTTATAGCAAAAATTAGGGTTAGGGTTTGTGGGACAGAATGAACACTTACCACTGATAAGCTGGCTAGACTGCTCCTGAGAGAGTATGCAAGCATCGAGAACTGGATCGGAGATGAGCAGATCTCTTCTGCTTCTGGTGAACCCCCGGTAGCAAGAACCCCAGTCAGAAAAGGGTGACGCTTTCAATGAAGGAAGTGTCCGATGATGCTGTCGATTTGCAAGACTGATAGCCTTCCCGTGCCGAAGAGAATGCCTGGTACATGCGGGATTTCTGAGATCTCTAGGAAGGATAGCGACTTGCTCCAGAGAGACAGCTGCTCACGCCCCCTGGATCCCGAAATGGCTGATAACTGCTCCGGATGAGCACGGACGGATCTGATAATCACCAGGTACCGGAGTATGATGCTGATGATGAGAATGGTGCCTGGGTTTCGGAGTAAAGCTAAGATCTGAAGGCCCAGCAACTGATTAGGGCTTTCTGGCTAAACCCCCCCCCCTACAGCTACACATGTGTCCCTGCAACGATCTATACCATATACTGGATAACTTATGAATGAATGTAAGAACAAATGGTGAACCTGTATGGCTTACCTTGAATGAGACTAGGACAGATGTTTCACTGCTGAAATCCTGTTAGCTGAAGACTCCGTCTCCAACCCCAACTGTTGTGCGGCACGCTGTGCTGCTATCCAAGAGCTCCCAAAATAATAATCATCAAAAGTGGAGTCTCCTTTCGCTTTATCCCTCTTTTATAACTTTCAACTGCGAAAACCCTAATCTTTGACCTAATTAGGTCATTTTATCTTCTAATTTGCATTTGACTTGCATGCATTCAGACGAAGACTTAAAGAGTGCATGCGTCATTAAATAATGCTTGGATGGCATGCACAGAGATGGCCTTTGGCCCCGGTGGCCCTTCTTAACCTAATGAGTATGCCCTAGATCTTCTACGGATGGCATCAGTCCGTAGCTGATTCCCTAGCTGTCAGTAACCGCTCGAACCCACAGGAATCACATAGGTTAGCAGTTTTGGGACTCAAGGCCTAATCGGAAGAGGACATAACACAGAAGATGAAGATCAAAGACGAAGACTCCGTGTTGTAGAAGATGATGCTCCAGTACTTAAGATATTGAATATGTTCCAATTGCTGATATTGTTAAGGAAAAATTTCGATGATTTATAGATGTATCACCTTGATGTTGTTGATGATGCTCTCTCTCCTTGCTCCTACAGTTTATGTTGTTGTTGTCAGTAGAATACCCTTCTCGTCAAGGGGGAGTGTTGAAAAATTGTAACTTCAAAGAATATTCGATTGTATTTTATTATTGTAATCCATTGGATATGTTTTATTCCTCTGTCGGGATGTTATTATTGTATTTGGTCATCATAGAGTCATCAATTGTAAGTCGAGTTGATAGAACCCTCTAGAAAGTAATATTATATTGTTTTGAGTCTTCCTAGGTAAGTCGGCCCAGTAAGTTTGTTGGGGCCGACCTAGTTGAGGAAAATTCAAGTGGAAGATAAAGTATAAATAAAATTGATTTGCTCCTCATTTGGACACACACACTCACTTGTGTAACTTGCATAGGGGAGAGAGAGAGAGAGAGAGAAAGAGAGAGAGAGATCTGCAAGGAGAAGAAGCACTTGTTTGGGGTTTTGTCTTTGTGCTTTTGATCATCTATATTGAGGAAGTTTTGTTGGGTTTTCTTCCCCTAGAGCGTTTCCCAAGATAAATCTGTGTCTATATTGTGATTGTGTTTCTTTCAGTGATCTTGTATATGCTATTGTTGTGAAATTGAATCGAGTACTAATGATATCTATCATGATATCTATCTTAGTATATTGAATCTTAACAGTTAAGTGCTGGCAATCATAAGTTGTATGTTATACTGTTATAGGATCATTTTGAGAGGTTAATGCATGGCTAAAACTAATGTCACCTACTATTTGACATCCTTGGTGAATGACATTAAATGAATGGACTTTTTTACAAAATGTTTTGAGGGAGTTTATGAATGATTATTGTTGTCTTAACTACTGATACAAGACTGTACATGTACACTTTGATTGGAATATAATCATTGCTTGAGCTCTAAAAAAATGTGTTACTGCTGCTGATACTTTGTTTTAGACCTAATTTAAGGCATACTAACTGTTTTATACATTGATGCAAATACAAAGTTTGGATTTAATACATGAACATATGCTCATTGGTGAATGGTCTTAATGTCCACATCGTTATTAACTTTGAACACACTATGGTAAAGGCCGATGTATGACACTTGATTACACTTGTTATATGACATATCATACTCATTGCCTAGCCGTATTGATGATCTAGGACTAAAGTTGTTTATTTGCTAATATCTCGATGAATGCAATGTTAAAGATTGATGTATTAGATGCACTCAACTAATTTATATTCAGTCATATCGTATGTCTTCTCCACCCTTACATTGACTCCAATAAGGCATTAGTCGCTAACCTCGTTTCAAAGAAGATATTATCCGATGTCTTAGTGTTTTTATAGAGTTACATAGGGCTCTCCCTTGGGAGGTTTCGACTTCCAAAGAATTTTGGAAAGTGGATAAGTTGACAGTGGTCACTTTCTCCTTCATATGTTTGTTAGTGACTAACCTTGCTAGTTCATCCGGTAACAAGTGCCATGTATCATGCTTCTTGCTGCAAGTCTTGTCTCTTCTTGCATGCAGACTACCCAGATATGATCGAACTTAGGCAACTTTGGTTTCCCAACAAGACTCTGAATGAATGCTTCCCAAGGTGGAGGAAGACCATTAAGAGTGTTCATAACAAGTTCTTTATCATTGACTGGATCTTCAACGGTGCTTAGTTGATTCTTCAACTCTGAGATCCACATAAAGTAAGAGGAAATTGATTCTGATCTCAATATCTTCAGGTTTGGCAGTTGATTCCTTAGGGAAAGAGCATGCTTAATATTGCTATCTTGGAATATTTTCCTCAAGGCTCTAAATATCTTCTTGGCAATCGTCTTTCTAGAAATCTGAGGAACCAAATGGTCCTTCACTAAATCTACTTGGATTCTCCTTGCCCTAGCATCATTCTTTCTACAATGAGCCTTCTCAACTTCCTCTTCTGGTTCTTAAACATTCTCATTCACGAACTTCAAGAGATCTTTTTCTTCTTGGATAAGAAGAAACTTAGACTTCCATGAGCTGAAATTGGAAGTCCCATCAATCCTATCTTTGACCTTCATGCCAATCATCTAGATTGGAAAACTGGACCAGAAACCCTGGCAAGAGCTAGGTCATGGATGAAGTATGGAGGCTGAAAAACTAGAACCGCATATGAATGCACCCTATTGAGGCGAGTTGGAGTAAATTAAAATTAGTCCATAATTGTGGACAGAACAACAGTAATGTGGAAGCCCTAGGTCTTGCCCCGGTAGTATTAGGTCAAAAAATTAAAACTTCTCCAATCAAAAATTGACCTCCACAGAAAGATGCGCCCTAGGAGGGCGAGTTGCTCTATGCTCCTTTCAAAATGATCTGAGGTGGGAAACACTCCAAAATGTGGAGCCCTAGTTTCCGGTAATGGCTTCTTTTAGCACCGCTCTGATACCATGTTAGATTTCGATAGTTGTGTAACCAGGATCACTACTAAGAAAGACAAAGCATAGAAACAAAACAATGTGGATCTCGTTTCACCATGATGATCAATGATCATCTCCCATCCATAGACAAAAGAACTGTTTGTCTATCCCGAGCTCAAACCTTCCAATAGAGATCGATGTACATCCAAATAATAGTAGCATAAACCCCAAAAACAAGAGAGAAACTTCTCCAAAGTGGAGAATCTCAAAAAACATCTCTCCTAGCTGTAATAGCGAACTTCTCTCTCTTGGAGAGAACTTGCTTGAAGACTTGATGATGAAAATGCATGGAGGCACCTTTTATTTATACACTAAGATGCTTCTATTTATACACTAAGATGCTGGAATCTAATTTTCCATTGGGGCCAACTTGTCTAATTTAAATGGGGCTGACTTGTGCTAAATAATAATAAAAATACCTTTTATTATTGTTTTTGGGCCAACTTAAGTGAGGATGCCTCACATGGCTACAACAACAACAGGAGGGCTCTAGCTGAAATAATATAGAGTCTAATGTAATTCATTTATTAATATAAAAAAGAGCACTCTAGAGTCTAGATAGAAGTATTTAGAAGTGAGAAGTTTCTAGAGGACTCTATTGGCTAGAAATAAACTATAAAAGGAAGTTCCCTCCCTCATTTACAAATCAAAAGTTCAAGTGGAGACAAATCCCTAGAAGGCCAAAGACAATGTCATGTTCAGGTACAAGGGAGGAAGATCTGTTGGTGAAGGAATGTCCATTTTGTTGGGCTGTTGATCACATTTATGCCAGGGCTGCCACATCATTTTCTGCTAGTATATTTCTATTGTTTCAGGGCTGTTACACCTTTTTTGTGGGCTGTCTCGGGATATTAGAGAAGGATTCTATGAGAAGCATTCATCCCTCTAGAACCTTGATGCAACCAAAATTGCTAATAAAGATATAGGATGTTGTTTACTCGTATTTTTTTATGACTATTTACTGCTCTCTTTACTTTGATGGTTATATCATATGCTGGTTGACTTTGAGTTGCATTTGAAATTTAGCATCAATGGGGTTCATTGGAATGGTAATGTTTATAACTTACTAATTTTTCCCTTGCATTCCGAGCTTCTTCATCAAGTTTGGTTTTGATTCCAATCGAAACAGGACACATCCCATAGGGGCTTCTTATACAACTTGACAAGAACTCTTTAGAGTTCTCGTTTTTTTATAGGCTACATTTAGTGGCTGTTTTAACCCCCGAATCAAAAGTGGTGTTATCCATAACACCTTTTTTTCAAGGATAAAATTACAATTTTTTTTAAAACCCCAGTCATTCATAGTCGATGTCAGTGCATTCAAAACTGTATCCAGTGTTAAAATTACATCTTGTTTGAATCCATGACCTTTTCGATTAATGTCGCTATAATAAAAACTCTAAAATGATGCTCCTAGAATCACCTAAAATCACCATAAAACCTCTATTTTTTCCTAGAGCTAAAATTACAACTTAATTGAAACAACGACATAATAGTTGGCATAGTTGCAAAGAAGATGTCAAAAGCAACCCTCAAACCAAAAAAATATGCTACGAGTAACACCAGTTTTTTTGTCAAATTTAAATTGCAAGTATTTGAAAACTATAACATACTTTTTTTAAATCATAATAAAAAAATTAAAAGATAATAAAAATCTATCTAAAATCTTAAAAAAAAACAATTTAAGAAAAAAAAACTTAATTCTTTATATACATTTAAAGTAGGAAGAAGAAGAAGGAATTATTCTAACGTCCGCGGGGCTAAAAATAGCCCATGGGACAAACTGTCTTGCCTGCTGATTTTGCATTTCCACCCTCTTCCTGTTCAGCTTGATTATGAACTCCCACAATTTCACCACAGTCCCTTCATTGAATAAATTAACCCAAGAGCTAGTTGTCAAGATATTCACGCAACTGTCCGTACTGTCCTTGAAGGCCTCACACTCTAAAATGAAATTCTTTTATGTTTCCACTTTTCCAGAGTTGCAAAAAGTACACACTCTTTCTTCCCAAGCTTCCTTTGGTCTTTTCTAGTGCCCAGTTTCACAACGCAATTGGTGGGAATTGATTCTTATTTGAGCAATAAGCATTTTGGCCCTCCATGATATATTAGCCCCTATATAATCTTTTTGATGATGGTTGTATGTGGGATTAAACTCGTCAATGTAGTACTTTTTCTTTCTCCCTATCCCTTTTCCCCAAATTTTCTTGTGGAACTTGTCGATAACAAAGGCCTTTATCTCTTTACTGTTTGTAAGACATGTGTTCAAATAGATATCCCATTTACTAAGCCATTTGTTGTTTTGTCGCATCCAAGTCCTCTTTCTTTTGCATAATATGTCATTGAATACCACCTTAGGCCATCTGTCGTCTTCCATTTGCTCAATCTTTTTTAGATATCTTATGAGTTGCACCATAGCAATTGCTTCAATGGGGGCTGCCCCCACTTCACTAAGCATGATATCATAGGGGACTGAGCATTTAATTTTGAACTTGTTGATAATCATGCATTTTTTAATCTTCTCAATTTGTTGCCATTGTAAATCAGATGTACTGCTGGCCCACACTTCACACCCATAGAGAACCACCGGGATCACTAACAACCCAAAAAGAGTTTGCGTAGTCTTCCAATCCCATAGCTCTGCTTCTCTGCATCTATTTTGAAAGGTGTGTAATGCTTACCAACCTTCCAAAGTTCTTTATTTATGCAACCTTCCCAACTTAAATTTTTGTTGAAGCCAATCCCAAGATATTTGTAAACTACCACTTCTTCAAGAGTGTTGCCTTCAAAGTAGAACTTATGTTGGTTATGTTTTCTCTTGCTAGAGAAGACTACTACTTTTGTCTTTCTAGTATTAACCTGCATCCCTAGTTCTGTATAAAAGTGCTCAAGGGAAAGTAAGTGCTCTTGCAAGCCAAGAGCAGATTTGGCAATCAAAATAAGGTCATCTGCATACAAAAGAAGCCTTATCACAAACTCGCCCAACATAGCACCTTCCCCATCCTGTAAGTTTAACCACTCTTCAAGTTTGACAATATATAAGCCAAACAGGGTAGGGAACAATGGGCACCCCTACTTGACCCCAATATCGCTCCTAAAACTTTCAGAGATACCAGCTGACATTCTGATTTTGACTTTAACCTCTTTGTATAATCTATGGACAACTGCTCTAAGATGCATAGGAACTCCAAGTTCTTCCATTATGTGCTAGCACTTATCCCTAGGGATTGTGTCAAAGGATTTTTTGAAATCGAAAAAGCAACAAAAGGCTTCCTCCTTTTTCTCCCACACTTTCTCAATGATGTGTCTTAACGTTACACCGTGATCAACTATGGAGTGTTTGGGTCTGAAACCTGTTTGTCCTTTATCACGCTTACCTCTTTCTTCCTCCCACTTGCTAATTTTGTTTTCTAGAATACTTCCAAATAGTTTTGCAAACAAGGGATTTATCATTATGGTCCTGTAGTTGGAGGGATTATTGGCATCGCCACTCTTGAAAAGAGGTATTTCCAGGCTAGTTGTCCAATCTGTAGGGAAGCCCTACTGAATGATGCTGTTGAAAATTCTCGTGATGTGAGGCACAAGAGTTTTTGAACCCCACTTTAGATACTCTGCTTGGAGTTCAACTAAATCCTTTTCTTTTCCAACACCCAACTTCTTAATACCCACCTCAACCTCTTGCACTGTGAAAAGCTTAGTAGCGGTGTTAACCAAGGGGGGGGAGGGGTCCAGCCTTGGAATCTTGCTCATAAAGTTGTTTTGCATATTCAAACCATCGATAAGCTGTGATATTGTTTTCAGTTTGCTTCTTTCTGGTTTGAAGTTCCTTCCAAAATAACTTGGGGTTGTTTTTCCCAAGGAAGATTAGTTCTTCCATTCGTGAAATCAAGAAATCAGGTTTTTTCTTTCTTAAAATCCGCTTGTAGGATTTGAAGTCATTTTCTTTTTTATTTGATTCTTTCAAAGTTCTCCTTGCTTTTTCGCATTCCTCATCAAACCAAGAATTAACCAGGAAGCAATTTGTTTCAGATTTCTTATTTTTGGCTCTTTTGCTTTCTGAAAGTGCTCTTTGAATTAGATCTATTAGTTCGTGGCTATGAAGGCCTTGCGATTGAGTTTTCTCCTCCTTAAAAAGCCTCTCTAATTCTATGTTGAAGCTATTCTAGTTTTTTTATGTCAAAAGAATCCTACCCTCTGGGGGTGATTGCTTAATGCACTAAGGTTTTATCTTACCCTGTTGTTTTTCAGTCCAAAAGAATTTTAGATATATTGGGTTGTGATCAGATTTCAGATACCAGATCTGATCCCCATTCCAAACTTCCTCCATTTTCTCACACATGCCATGTGAGCAAATTGCATCATCCATCACACTTGCACCATTGTAAGTGTTACATGTGAAATTTCTTGAATTCGCCCATCTATCCAAACCATTGCAGATGACTAAGTCAAAAGTTCCACATAGAGTAAGTAGTTGCTCCCCAAAAATATTGCAGCTTTTGTTTTCCTCTAAAAATCTTGTCCACTGATGATTACTTTCTTCTGTGAGCCAAATAGGATTACAGTCTTCCTTACCACAGAGAATACTAGCTTGTTCATTTGCAGTCCTAGCATTAAAGTCACCCACTAGAAGGACTTCACTTAGTTGGGAATACGCTGCAATGTTGTTTTTAAGGGTTGCAAAGGGATCTTTGTGGTTAAGCCCCCTGCATTTGTAAGTTTTTGAAACTTGCGGAGCAAAATAACATGCTGCAATTTGGATGATATTTCCATTTTCTGATATTTTAAACCAAATGAATTGTTTATTTGAGTCTTCCTTTTCTAACTAAATGAGACATCCTTTTTTTCCCTTACTAGAACCATGATACCCCCTGTGTCTCTTGTCGTTCTCTGCTGCCTTGTTCCACATTTCCATCTTCAAATACCCTTCAAATAAATGTGTTTTACACCATTCACGCTCATGCGTTTCCACTAGACAAACTATGTCTCTATCTTCCGCAATAGGCCCTAACCCAGGTCCCCACCTCCAAGGATAGCCTCTATAGTTCCAACAATCTAAACTTAAGGAAACATGTGTAGAGTTTTATTGCTATTTGTTTTGGCGTACCAGACTCAAAGTCGAGTCCTCACCCCTATTTTCCCATACTGTCTTTGTTTCGTATTTTTCTGCTAAAGAATTTGCTGACCTTCTTGATTACCGCTTTGTTGTTTTGTTTTAGGAGGTCCAAAAAAGGCAATAACTGCTTTGCCTTTGTATAACCATGCCATTTTCCCCTCATCTTTTGCTACTCTAACCATTAACATCTCTTCCCTTGTTTCCTCTTGCTGCCTAATAGTTAAATATTCTTCTAGAAAAAAATGAGAGCCTCTTAAGAGTTGCTTCTTGCTTAGCAAGATTTGCTTGTCATGTGTACTTGAAATTGTGACTTTTATGGGTCTAGCCCTCTCAACACTGGGCTTACCCACCCTCCAGGCTTGGCAAATATGCCCTTTCCAAAGCATCATGTCACTCAAAAATCCCCTTGCAAGATCGAGCGTACCTTCATTTTCTCCATAATCTCTCACTCCTTTAATAATTATGTTTGATGCTATAACTTGCCTTTCTCTGATTTCATCATCCTGTGTGGTGTTCCCCCGGATGTTTGCTTCTCCTAAGTTAATGGCAGACTTGCTAACAACTTGTGCCCACATTTTTTCCGTGGACCCTCCTTTCTCTTCTTCCCTTCCTTTCACTCCCTTATTATTTGTTTGTGCAACTGCTTTCCCCTCCTCCTTTGATGTTTTAGAGTCCATCCTACCACTGCTTTCCCATGCCTCATCTTTCATGCTTTTCCAAGCATCTTTCATCATTTTCCATTATGCCTTTCCTACCGAGAGAGTTTCTTGCAACAAAAACACTTGATCTTTTAAAACCTTGTTGCTTTTTGCTAGACCCTGATTTTCTGTTGTTAATATATGGAATTTGAGGTCTCTCTCTTGTTCTTTGGCCTCCAAAGCCTCTAGTATCCCCTTGGAATTTAGTATCTCTTGCACATATAGATCAGATGACCAGGTAAGAGGTGTAGATGTGGGGTTGTATAAGGTATAATCATTTCTTCCTTTGGCTATGTTGTCACCCCCTTTTTGAAAGAGAGGCGGTTGTTTCTTATGCAAAACCAAGATGCTTTCTCATTGGGACTTTTTTTTCCTTGTCTACTCCCATTTTAAACGAGCTGCTCTACATTTTAAAATACCCAGAAACTTTTTGGCTTTAACCCAAACCTACTTCCCTATTTTGCTTTCCCTGTTTTGCTTAAAGATGAGATTTTCACTTGGCCTAATTGGTTTGTTTCAATAGAGGCATGTAGGGTAAAGATAAAAAATTGGGATGGAAGGGAAATGAAGGCAGGGAGGCACGTGGGGTAAGAAAAGATAGAGCGTCCCTTCATTTGCCACTTCCCTTTGTTTTAAATTAACTTTTATTTTAAAACGGTTTTTCCACCCATTCCCATTGATTTAAATATTTTTATTTTTAACGTGTTTTCCACTCATTCTTCTTTTTTTCGTTTTTATCATTTTTATTGACTTTTTACTTCATTTGTTTTGTTATATTGATTTTTTTTAATGATATTTAATATATATATATATATATATATTATTTTATTTTTAGTTATTTTATAATGTTTTAAATGTTTTTTAATTTTTAGTTTTATTTTTTAAAATGTTTTTTAGGTTTTAAGTTATTTTTTAATAATGTTTTATTTTATTTTTGTTATACATAATGTTATATAACATGTTATTTTTATTAAAATATATATAATACTGATTTAAACAAAAACTTGAAGAACGTGTATCACGATCTCGAAGAACTTGAAAAATATATATAATATTGATCGTGAACTTATCCCTAGGGATTGTATTGGGATCGTGAAATTTTCTGGGACAAAGCTCTTAGAGGTGGTCTTCTCAATTTGCCACATCCTGTCATCGGTGGGGATCTTAACCTCACTCTCCGCTCGTCTGAAATTTGGGGAGTCAAGGCCTCCTTGGACCCACTTGCAAGTCACTTTCTATCGCTCTTTGAGTCAGTTGGACTTGTGGATGTGGCTCCTTCGGTATCAGGGCCTACGTGGCGCAATGGTAGAATGGGGATTGAGGGCATCAGTAAACGCCTCGATCGATTTCTTATCTCTAACTCCCTGTTACCCTCTTTGGGGGTTTTTAAGTCGTGGACCAAATGCCTGGATCTCTCGGACCATTTTCCTATTTGTTTTGAATGGAGTAATCTAAAAGGGCCCTTTGATTATCCATTTAAATTCAATCGTTCCTGGCTTGATGACTCGGATTTCATTGATTGGTTTATGTGCTCGTGGTCCTCATCCTCCAAAGTTGATTATCTGTTTGATATCAAGGACCTTTGCCTCACTCTGCGTAAGCTAAAATTTGCTACTAAAAGATGGACTAAGGACAAACTGGCTAGTTTGGACACCGATTCCACTAACCTGGAGATTGCCATCGAATCTATTCTCTCAGGTCCTTCTAAAGGCATTCTCACTAAGGAGCAAATTGCTCATCTGTCCCACCTAAATGCCAAAAGGCATAGAATCTTGGAACACTTCCATCTTACCTGGCAGTTGAAAAGTAGAATCAAATGGGCTCTTCAAGGAGATGCCAATACAAAATTCTTCCATGCTGTTGCTTCAGGAAGAAGAATACATAACATGATCTGGTCTCTTGAAGACCACGAGGGCAATCAAATTGAGAATGAGGATACTCTAAAGGAGTTGGGAAAATCTCACTTCTCTGACATTTATAAGGATGATGGATCTACTAGTTTAGAACACCAGCTGAAAGTGATCTCCCTCTTCCCTAGTCTGATTCCCAGTGAGCACTCTTCTCTCCTCTCTCAGCCGGTTAATCTTTTGGAAATTGAACTCTCTCTCAAGGCTTTTAAAAAAGATCGTAGCCCTTGCTCAGACGGTTGGCCTGTAGAATTTTACTTGCACTTTTTCAATCTTCTGAGCCCTATCCTTTTAAAGACTATTGACCAGACTAGGATCTCGGGCTTTATTCCTCCCTCCTTGAACTCTACTTTCCTTGCTCTTATCCCTAAGAAGGACAAGCCTCAGAATTTTGCTGATTTCAGGCCCATCTCCTTATGCAACCTCCTCTACAAACTCGCTACTAAAATTATAGCTGGGAGACTAAATCCCTTTTTGGATTCGGGTATCTCTCAGGAACAATTTGGGTTTCTTAAAGATCGTCAAATTTCTGAGCCCATTGGTATTGTGCAAGAGGTTCTCCACTCAGTCAAAACTAAGAATCGTTGTGCCTTTGTTCTTAAACTGGATCTTTCTAAGGCTTTTGATCGTGTGGAATGGACATATGTCAGACTGATCTTGATTCAAATTGGTGTCCCCCTTCTCACTGTTAATTGGATTATGGGATGTCTCTCTACTGTCAATTTCACGGTCCTAATCAATGGGACTCCTTCGAATTTTTTCAAATCCTCTCGTGGAATCCGTCAAGGATGTCCTTTATCCCCCCTCCTTTTCATCCTTGTCATAGAAGGCCTTAGTCTTCTCATTCGGGATGCTAGATCCAATGGTCTCATTCGGGGCATAAAAATCTCGCCCTCTCTCACTCTTTCTCACCTCCTCTTTGTGGATGATGTCATTCTGATTTGCTCGGGTACTCTTCTAGATTGGTTGAATTTTGATGTCATCCTTGAGACCTTCTGCAAAGCCTCAGGAATGAAGATCAACTTTGAAAAATCCTGTTTTCTCTTTTACAATTTTGATATTGAAAGCCAAAATGTATTTACTGAATCTCTGCCTTACAGAATGCTGCCCCTACAATCTGGTTTCAATTATCTTGGTTTTTACCTGAAACCACTTGGTTATAGAGTTAATGACTGGCTTTGGATTCTTCAAAAAATGGAAAAAAGGATCAGTCACTGGACATATCAGTACCTCTCCCTCGGGGGAAGATTAGTCCTCGTTCAGTCTGTTCTGTCAAGTATCCCTGTTTATTGGATGGGACTTGCTCCAATCCCAACCACCATCTTACAGAAGCTAAGAAGAATCATGTTTAACTTCTTATGGGGTTCCACTGACAGTAAGAGAAGGTATCATTTGGCATGCTGGAGAGACCTCTCTTGGCCCAAGAATTTTGGGGGATAGGGTATCAAAAACCTCCACTGGTTCAACCTTTCATTGTGTCTCAAAAATCTATGAAGGGTTCTTCATTCAAATGGCCTGTGGTTTCAAGTTCTCCATTCCAAATATTCAAATTGTTCTTCGGTGGTCGATTGGCTCAGAAGGAAAAGATTTAGCATACGATGTGCCTCTATTATTTGGAGAGGGTTTATACGGACCCTTCCATGGATGGGAATTCATTTGGCTTGGCAGGTAGGGGATGGTGAAAATGTTCTCCTTGGAATCGACCCGATAGTTGGTCTTCACTCCTCTTTCAGCCTTCCTGAGGATCTGAGATCATATCTTGAAGATTTGAATATCTGCACTCTAGCGCAGGCCCGAAATTCTTTTCAGCATGCACAGAGTTATTGGCTATCCACAGAGGACCTAGATCTCGGGGGTACTTATAATATTTTGTGGAAGGATTATATTGAAGGACTAACGGGAGCTAGCATACGGCTCATTGACCAAGCTGATGATCTTGTCTGGACTTATAAAAGGAACACAGGTTCTATTACTGCCAAGGATGCTTATGACAACATTATTAGTTCTCGCATGCACCCGGTGTCAAACCTGGTAGACTCTCTTCTTTGGTCCACAGCTCTGCCCATTAAAATCTCTTGTTTCATATGGCTCTCCCTTCGGAATAGAATCCTCACCTAGGAGAACCTTCAAAAAAAAGGTTTTTATGGCCCTGGTATATGCGTCCTTTGCTTTTTTGAAGAAGAGACAGTTGAGCATCTATTTATCAACTGTAAGATATGGAGAATGGTCACTGATTATGTTTGTGATCTTCTTAATCTTGCAGCTTTCTCTCCTTCTGTTTCTCTTGGAGAAATGATCAGAGGTTGGATAGGGAATTTGCCCAGGAACTTGCATTTCTCTACGCTCCCTTTCCATATGATGTGGATCTTTTGGAAGGCTCGTAATCGGGCCATTTTCGAAGGGGAAAAAAAGAACATCTACAGTCTGATCTAGCAAATTCTCTCTACTATCGAAGCTGCTCTGGTGCAGATAGTCTCTAGATTGAAAAAAAGAAGAAACATGGGGATACCCCCCTACATGGATTACCCCTATGGTTTTATGGATGGAGCATCAAACAGTATGATAGCTGGAGTGGGTTACTGGATTTATATAAATGAGATTCATTGCTTGGAGTTCTCGCTGGGGGTTGGATATGGCACTAACACAAAAGCAGAACTGCTCAATTTATGGGCACTTCTTTTCTCCTCCCAAATGATGGGGATCCCCCTTGCTCATGTATACGGTGATTCTCAAGTAATCATCAACTGGGCGATGGGATCGACTACGCTCTCCCCACCTGACCTCTTTCATTGGTTCAGGGAGACAAAAAATCTCATTGTCAGTTAAGGACTTGTCCTTCTCCCACATCTACCGAGAGCACAATCGG
The DNA here is from genome assembly GCA_001517045.1 of Pseudotsuga menziesii. Lineage (NCBI taxonomy): Eukaryota > Viridiplantae > Streptophyta > Pinopsida > Pinales > Pinaceae > Pseudotsuga > Pseudotsuga menziesii. Next base: position 248,352 of record LPNX010944814.1, read on the forward strand.
ATAGCTGACCGCCTCTCCAAAACTGCACTCTCTTATCCTCAGTGTAAAGGCAGTTTTAATGAATATTTCGAGAACCATTTGGTTTCTCAGGATACTTTTTAGCTCTTCTGAGCTTGGTAAAGGGATGTTTCTACTCCCTTATATTTGATTTGATTCTTAGAGTGTCCTCTTTTGGATTGTTGTTTCAGCTCTTTTTGGTGCTCGGTAGATGTGGATGTGTGGATAGTCCTCTTCTTTATGATGAGACAGTTTTCTGATGGGATCACTTATTTTGCTGTTAAGCCTTTCCCCCCGGTAGCACTCTTGGGCAGTTTGTTGGTGTGCAACCCGCATAAGGGGAGAATGTAATGATGACCTTTGATTCTTCTTGGGAATAAAAAGGACAGACTTTTTTCTTTCTGAAAAAAAAAAAAAGTTATGTAATGTGTCGTATTAAAAAACAAAAATACAAATGATGTAGGCTTAAACAATAATAATAATAAATTATATTGATTTCGTCTTAAACTTAGAAAGTTAAATGACATGTTGGTTTTGTTAAAAAATAATCCTTTTAAACTAAAAATAATAAATTATATTAATTTAATCTTAAACGTAAAACATTATGTAACATGTTGTTCCTAAAAGAGAAAAAATGCAAATGATGTAAGCCTTAAACAAAAAACAATAAATTATATTGTTTTAATCTTAAGGATCAAATATTTGAGACTAAAAAAAAAAATGGATCCCTATGGATGTTGGATAGATTTGGGTTTAAAATGGATCTATGTTGGTAATGTATATAATTTTATATTTTTTAAGGTATTTAAAGAAGGATACTTTTTATTTTTGCAAAATTTGTTTTATTATCAAAATTTTAGATGTTTTTTTTATCATTTTTATAATGATATACATATATATTACGATGTAGTTTCTAATGTTAATTTAACTAAAGAAACTAGTGTTATTGGTAGTATCTCTTTTTGATTCGAGAGTTGATTTTGGTATTTCCATTGCAACGCCATCAGTTGTTAAGGTCACATTTTCAAACTAGTTATAATTTTAGCCTTAGAAAGAAAAATGGTGGTTCCATGGATATTCTAAGTGATTTTGACAGCATAATTTTTGAGTTTTCATTACAACGACACTGGTTGTTAAGGTCGTGGTTTTAAACAATATGTAATTTTAACCTTGAATAAAAATGAGGGTGATTATGGGAGGACCATTTTTTGATTTGGAGTTTAATTTATGGTTTTTATTGCAATGGAACCGACTATGTTTGATCGAAATTTCAAAAAAATTGTAATTTTAGTCCAAAAAAATGGTGTTGTGAGTAGCACCAGTTTTCGTTTTGATGGTTGTTTTTTTAATGTTTTTGACACAAAAATATGAGTTTTTATGGCTAGAGTTCTCGTTTTGAGTACAAAGTTCTTGTCAATTTGTGTAATATGTTTAATATAAATCCTCATTTTGTACTTATTAATCAAATGAAATTGTTGAAGATAATAATCCCATTCAAGGTGTACTTATTAGATTGTGAATTAAAAAAGATAAAGGAGAGATGATTAGTACAAAGGATGGTTTCCTTACTAAGGATACGGTGCCTCAAGTTCTTGAGTTCTTGAACCAATGCACGAAATTCGTTATCATCTATGTTGTAGTTATGTTTTGTTTCCAAAAGTGTTTATGAGTAATATAGAATTAGTTGGCCTCCTTGCTTAAGACATAGCTTAAACATTTAATTGTAAATTCAAAAACATAAAGGGTTGATGATTAGTATGAAGGATTGTTTCCTTACTAAGGATATTGTGCCTCCGTTACTTGAGTTCTTGAACCAATGCATGGAATTCTTTAAAGTGTCTATGAGGAAGTTTGAGAACTTAACAAATGCAACGTTATACCTAAAGACAATTAGGATTTCAATTCAATTTATTAATATTATATAAAATTATATGATTCTCAAATGTCATTACCCTTGACATACATAACATGTATAGATGGTATTCTACAACAAGTTAATAAGCATTCTTTGAACGAACAAAATAAAAAGATAAGAAGCAAATAAGATAATATTGTTGAACATGAGAAAGAAAAGTATCCACAACTGGGGAGTATGCATAACTTTATTCTTAGCAATGTATTGAGAATATGAAAAACTTGGAAGGAGGTATACTCAACATATCAATAATGCTATTGGCAATCCCTATTTGTACTTATTAATCAAATGAAATTGTTGGAGATAATAAGCCCATTCAAGGTGTACTTATTAGATTGCGAATTCAAAAATATAAAGGAGAGATGATTAGTACAAAGGATTGTTTCCTTACTAAGGATATAGTGCCTCAAGTACTTATGTTCTTAAAGTAATGCATGTAATTCATTATCATGTATGTTATAGTTATGTTTTGTTGTTGAAAGTGTTTATGAGTGATATACAATTAGGTGGCCTCCTTGCTTGAGACAAAGCTTAAACATTGGATTGTAAATTCAAAAACATAAAGGGTCGATGATTAGTATGAAGGATTTTTTCCTTACTAAGGATATTGTGTGTCCATTACTTGAGTTCTTGAAGCAATGCATGGAATTATTTATCATCTCTATTGTAGTAAGTGTTTATGAGGAAGTTTGAGAACTCAACAAATGCAATGTTTTACCTAAAGAAAATTAGGATTTGCAATTCAAGTTATTAATCTCAAAGAAAATGAAATGATTCTCACATGTCATTACCCCTGGCATACATATAATGCATAGATAGTATTCTACAACAAGTTGTTTATCATTCCTTGCACGGAAAAAGCAAAAACATGTGAAGCATATAAGAGAATATTGTTGAATGTGAGAAAGAAAAGTATCCACAACCAAGAATACTACACTCTTGTTGAACACAAGAGGAGGTCCTAGAGCATGCCATACCCACTTTATTCAGCAACTCCTTGATTTTTGTTTGTCCTTATCCACCTAGGGGCGCATTCTCTCCATTCTATCCGCATTGCCATCAACAATTCCTTGATCCGTGTCTGTCCTTCTCCACATAGAGGTGCATTCTCTCTAACCTACCCTCATTATCATCAATAATTCTTCTAGAAAATGAATTTCATCCTCTAACCTGGAAGCATAAAAACAATGCAAACCCATCTAAAAACGATATCTATTAGAATGAATCACAAAATTATATAATAAATGTCCTGAACATATAGAATTACCATTTAAACACCTAAAGAAACTAATAATTATAGAATGGAAGAGGAAAAAGATATATACTATCCAATCATAAATAAAGAATTCTAACTTATGCTTTTCCTTGTACCTCTAAAAGATAAAGTGGGGGTTCATGAAAGAATTGATAGACACACCAAATAACTTTAACTCGAAACTCAAGCATCTTACACATGGATATGGATCCTTGGTAGGGACTAGAACTTGAAGATATTCCCCGCCTATTAAGGAGCAAGAAAATAATAAGACATTTCCAACCTATTGAGGAGCATCAAGACAATCCTTGACAACACATGGAATTCCTAAACATTCCATGGCCTATTGGTTCACATACAAGCACCGAAAAAATCATATGTAACTTACATATTTCTTAGTCAACCAAGTGTGAAAACAAGAGGGCCCATACTGGCATGCAAAAAAAATAAATTAAACACCAAAACAAAAAACACATGATACTTTTAACAAAACGGAGCTAAAGAGATCTACAAACATCAACAAGCCCTTGCTGCAAGTTTTTACAAGAGTTGAATATGTACTTATTTATGGGAGGAATCACAAAATGATGTCATTAGAACCAACAAACTAATTTCAAACCAAGAGAATGCATAAAAAAATAAAACAACAAAACAAGGAGGGTCCAAGATGGGAAAGAGCCCTATGTTACAGGTCAAAATGGCATGTGTGATTACAGCCCCAAAGAATAAGTTAGTCCAATTGCAACCTAGAGGTGTTACCCTCTGTCACCTTGATAACCACCTCTCTGCACTTTCAGTTGGCTCTTCTTGAACTCAAGGGGGGCTTCCTTAGATAGGATTAATAGGTTATAGAAATGGTGATACAAAGGTTATTTTGAAGAGATATCCTAAGAAAACTTGAGGTCTTTGTAGAATATTTTTAATGGGTGATGGGAGGACTTTAAATACTAGTGTCAATCCCAAGGCATATGGAGTCTCTGGATGGTTTTCCCTTAGGCCTTGTTTGTATATGCTTTGGCTAGAACCCCTACAAAGTGGCATGACTAATTTCAATCCCAAAATTGTTTAGACAATACATATTTTTATCAAGGAAGGGTAGCATTTGCAGGCACCTTCAATTCATTGGTTAGATCATACCTTAATCCAGGCTACCTATTGGGTACCCCTCTGAAGATTCGTCGAAGATTGTCTAACTTCAGAACATATTCTTGATGTGTTATTGTTGTATTATTATTCTACTCCATTTCAGGAATATTCACATTGTATTTGATCATGTAAAAACATTAAAAGAATAAATGTAAACCCTATCGGTTGAGTCGTCCCAGAAGAATTCATAAAGAGCATATTATGTTGTACCCTAGTCAAGTCAGCCCAATGAAGTTGACAAGTTGGCCCCATAAGGAAAAGTCACTTGGAAAACAATTATAAATAGGGGAGGAACACTTCCCATTTGAACACATCAAACACTCAAAATCTTTCTCTGGGTCTACAAATTTCAATACTGGTGCACTGTCGAGAAGAATATTCAACTGCTGGAAACTTTCTTCACACCTTGATGTCCATTCAAACTTTATCTCGTTCTTTTGCAAAGAAGTGATGGCATGTGCAACTTTGGAGAATCCTTCAATGAATCCTGTAGTATCCTGCAAGTCCCATAAAAGATCTTACATTTGTCACATTTCTTGGAGTATGCCAATTCATAATGGCTTCAATCTTTTCAGGGTCCACAGATATATCCTCTTCTGAGATAATGTGACCCAAATACTAAATTTTATCTCTATAGAAGTCACACTTGCTCAGCTTTGCATACAACTGATGCTCCTGGAGCAATTGCAATGTCAATCTCAAATGCTCTTGATGCTCCTCCTCATTCTTAGAATAAATAAGAATGTCATCAAGGAAAACAAGAACAAACTTGTCCAAATACCTGTTGAAGACACTATTCATAAGGCACATAAATGTAGCTGGTGCATTTGTGAGACCAAATGGTACCACTACAAACTCATAATGTCCATACCTTGTTCTAAAGGCTGTCTTATGAATGTATTCATCCTTGATTCTTACCTGATGGTAACCAGACCTCAAGTCAATCTTGGAAAATACCTTTGCTCCTCTCATTTAATCAAAGAGGTCATCAATCCTAGGCAAAGGATATTTGTTCTTCACAGTGAATTTGTTCAGCTGTCTGTAATCAATACACAACCTAAGTGTACCATCTTTCCTCTTTAAAAATAGAACTGGTGCTCCCCAAGGAGATACACTCAGCCTGATATACTTTTTGTCCAACAACTCTTGCAGTTGCATCTTTAGTTCTATCATTTCTGCTGTACTCATTTTTAGGGTGTCTTGGACATTGGTGCTGCTCCTAGCACAAGTTCAATTGTGAAATAAATTTCCCTCTTTGGAGGAAGCCCTGGAATCTCATTAGGAAACACATCCCTGAATTCCTGCAACAGATGAAAGTCCTCCAACCTAGGAGTTTCATTCATTGTTGCCTCCAAAATGTGAGCTGGATACAACTGGAAACCTTTCCTATAGAATTTCTTCAATTGCAATGCTGAAATTTGCCTTACAGAAATCACCTTTGGAATTCCTTTCACAATCCTTGAGTTGCCTTCTTCATCCAGGCACTCAAAAGCCTTATTATAACAGTTAAGCTTTTCTATGTGACCTTCTAACCAATCCATTCCAATGAGAACATCATAGGAACCAAGTGGTATAACATTCAGATCTACATAAGTGACCAATCCATTCACGACCAATGGACATTTCTCTACCACTTCACTAACCTTTCTCTTAGTTCCAGTGGCTAGCTGAACTAACCAAGATTTTCTATGCTTTACTTTCTTAAAAGCACAAATCTCCACTACTCTAGGAGTAATGTAACTATGATTAGAACCATGGTCAATCAAAATAGAAATAGATTGCTCAACAATATTACCTGCAACTTCAACCATAGTTGACTAGTGATCTGCTTGGAGGTCCTCAAGTGCTGCATAGATCCTAGGGATGACCCTTGCTACTTGACCCATTGTTTTTGCTTCTTGAATGTTGTAAGCTAGCCTTGCATTCTCATTCTCATTCTCCTCCTCTTATTCCTACGGGATGGAGAGCTTGAATACCCACTGGGTTTTTTAGAATCAGATGACCCACTGGTAGGCCATTCTGGAGCATTCCTTCTGTCCCTGGAATCCCTCCTGGAATCATGGGACCTTTTACGGAAATCTCCCCTGGTGCTACTCCTGCTTCTTTCTGGATTAGTTGTATGATGCCCAGAATTTATCTGTCCGTAGATGTTCGTCAAACTCTGCAATATAGCTGTATTTATCTGATTTTGATCTTCTTGAGCCTTAAGCATTCTTTCATTGTCTTCTCTGCAACTTTACAACTCCACCCTTAGGATCCTCATGGTGGATGCAGAATCTGGGGGAGTCTCTTGATTTCTCCTCCCATTGGACTCTGTCTCATCATTTCCAACTCTGACATTTTCTCCCATAGCATCTTCCTCAAACTCATAGGGGTCTTGTGCATCATTCATGTCATCGATTCTCATCTTGGACCAACCAAGAATGAATTTTTGAAACTGCTCTATGCGGAATGTTTCCTTTGAAGGTGACTATAATTCTGCAAAATGTGTTAATAAACACAACTGTTAGCTGTATAACAATCTCATGAGTTCATAATTACTTACCTGCATTGGAAAACACTATATTGACAACTTTGTCAAAACACAAAATTTTCTTTTGACCAAGAACGACGGTCTCAGGGGGATGACGGGGGGTCAAGGGGGCTTGGCCCTGGTTTTTTTTTTTTGTAAATATTTTATTTTCGTGCAATCTGGCACATAAGATCACTGCCATTTTCATATTTTTGGTCCTTGTAATTCCACTGAAAAACTACTGGAAATCTATTTCTGGAAACTCGGCTTTTCCCATCCGATCGACAAAAACTCAAGTTTCTCACCCAATGTGTCAGATTAACTCAGACAACTCATCTGATTGGATCCCTTCCAACGAGTCATCCACTTTATCGGGTCACTGTTTACAACACTTCCAACGTGTCGAGTGAGTCACTCATTTCTCTTCTGACGCTTCGACGGATCGATCTTCATTTCCCTTCCGACGCTTCGACGGATCTATCTTCTTTTCTCTTCCGACGCCTTATCAGATCGATCTTCTTTTCTCTTCTGACGGCTTATTGGGTCGATCTTTTTTCTCTTCTGATGTGCATCAGAAAACTTCTTCCGAGATGCCTCGGAGAGCTTCTATCAAGTGACATCAAAAAACTTTTCCCGAGATTTCCTATACTTAGAAATATTTTCGAATTTTTCTTCTCCTCCTCCTCCTTTTGGTGTAGTTTCGACTCCCTTCTGGTGAGCCTTGCCGACACCTCAATTCCGCTTCAACAAACATCTTCCGATGATTTTGACAGTTAGAAAAATTTTCAAAAATTTGATTTTTGTTTTCCTTGTCGACTGGGTTTTGGGTTGTTAGCCGATGTATTAGCTCAACCCAACCGAGACCATCAATTCCACCCAGCTGAGACCATCAGCTCCAACCAGCTGAGACCATCGGATCCAACCAGCTGAGACCATCGACAACACTCATCGCTTCGAGCCAATGAGTGAAATATTCAAACTTAGAAAATTTTTGAAAATTTTCTCTCTATTTTGGTTTCTTTGTTAGATGGACTTGACTAAGTCATCTAACGTATCGGATGGACTCAGCTAAGGCGTCCGATATTTTCCATACTTAAGCATTTTTTTTTGAAATTCTCCTTGTTAGCCTATGCTCAACAGGGGTTAATTTTGGCTCTGTTAGTTGATTTCCTTGGCCTGTAGAGGTCCAATATTGAAATCCAGAGGCTCTAATACCACACTGTAACATCCCCGCCCCTCTATCGGAGGAGAGGACGCGACTATTGTTGCTATATAATTCGAGAAACTAGCCCCATGAACATAAAATGAAAATTGCATTGAACTAATACATGCATAGATGCATAAATATTTAACATACAACGGAAGCATATCCATTCCATTCATTCACATGTTCATTGTAATTTATTATCAATTGTAAATGCAGAGATTTAAACACAAGAATACTTATCTTATGAAGAAGCCCGTCTCGCAACTAGCTATGTCGTTGCAACGTTCCACCCAACCATAGTTCAGTGTGCTCCTTAATCTCTCAGCAACACTGCCACCCCCCAGCTAGGCATGATTCCCATAAGGAATAAGGGAACACTGGCAGGCTCACACATAGCCAAGGATACCACAAAATTCAGCCAAGCCAACACAGTTGGGTTTATCAGGATGCAAATGAGATTGATAGGCTGAATTATAAGCTAGTGAGCTCATCAACAAAGCTATGGACACTTGCTCCAAATCTAGCATGGCTTCTAAACATCTACCCACCCAACACAAGGAAGCATCCCCTTCTCTGCTAAACAATCCCTCGGGCTATGCCTTCCCTTCCAGTGCTATTCAGGGTGTGCAAAGAAGAAAACCAGTCCCCTAGATCTGTCTATGAGGTTCCTTCACACACTAGGTTTATCAAGCTGGTCAAGCCCCCATTTCCACTCCCAATTCAACACAGACCAAAGCACAAATGCATACACGACTATATACACAATTTCTGGGCTGAGGAAAACAGTTCGGCAAAAAAAATGAATTTCCAATATGGGTGAAAACAACCCCCTAACAACAATTCATATCCCAGGGACGTTTTGGCCCTAACGTGGTGTAACATCCCAGTTTCAACCCCGTTTGCATGATGTATATAATGTAATTAATCGTGGTGAGGAGCTAAAGGCAAAAGCCCCACCATCGATTTGGTTGTGTATGTTTCGAAAATGGGGATAGTTGCCGATGGTATATCATGCTATTTGGCACATTATAGTTGGCATCATGTAAACACGCACATCAAATAAAATAAACCACAACCAGCTATGGCAGTGCAACGTTGAAATGAAAAGGGCATGATTCCAGAGGATAAGGGGTGGGGGATGTCAAACCTTGGTCTATGGGGGAGAAACCCATGTGTTGCCACCTTGTTGATTGCCATCTTCCCTTGTCTCATCCAACCTCTTTAATGTATTTTTTTGGTTACTTGGGGTATTTATTGCTAGGTGGTGGTGGGTGTGGCAGGACTGTCCATCCTTTCCCACGTGCCCCCTCCACCAGCAGCCTCTCCTCTTCACTCGCGTGGGGCAGAAGAAATGATTCATTCTCCCACCGCGCATTCTCTCCTTGGTCTGTTCATCCCTCATGGTGGTCGGCTCACCCTCACGCATAAAGAGTTGTTCACTCTCACGCAGGGACGCACAGGAAGTTGGCCTGGTTTTCATTTTCATGGTTGTGGTCTATGGAAGTTTCCCCTTCGCGCAGGGAGTGCAGTCTTCCTCACACACTTCCAATTCGTGTCCTCTCTGTAGGCTGTTCACCTTCACGCAGGAGGGTAATTCTTGCTCATTCTCGCGCGCAGGAATTTCCTGGTTTTAACCATGTGGTTTTCCTCTGCATATTTGCGGATGGTGTGGCTGTATCCTTTCCTCACGGGATGATTTGTGGGGTCGGCATTGTTTTTGCTCACGCATAGATCAGGAGACTATAATTTCTTCCCAGCGCGGTCTGTGTAAGTCTTTCTCCAACGACTTCAACTGTGTAAACCGGGGCTTTTGTTTTCCCCACGTTGCTGGTAATGTATGCTGATACATTTTTTGGGATTGTTGTTTTCCCATGCCGTGAGTGGTATTTGTTGTTATACTTTGGGGCTGTTTACTGTGGTCTGCGTTGAGTTTCCCATGCCTATGCTGAGAGTTCTGCTTTTGCCTCTGTTTTGGGACTGTGTAAGGTCGCCATAGTTTCATTGTGTGTTTGGGCTGTCAATTCACCCTGGTTTTGGGTTGCTTCTTGGATACTAATGCTGTGGACGTCTTTTGGGTGTTGTGGCTGCTGAAGTACCCTGGTTTGGGTCGCAGCTGAGTTGTTTTGGCCACGCTAGGGCCAAGAAAAACTCTGTGTTGCCTTGTGGGCTTAAGCTGTGCTCATCATTTGTTTGGGATTATCCCTGGTTGTCTTTGCCTCCTTCATAGAGCTGTGAAGGGATTGTTTTGCTGCGCTATGCAGTGGTTAGTCTTCGGACTGTGCTGGCTTGGCTGGTTGTTGATGTCCTGATAAACCCAGCTGTGTTGGCTTGCTGATTGTGTCCCTTGGCTATGTGTAAGCCTGCGTTAACCCTTATTCCTTGAGGAATCATGCCCAGCTCGGGGGTGGCAGTGTTGCTGAGAGATTGATGAGCACGCTGGCCTATGGTTGGGTGGAACGTTGCAGTGACGTAGCTGGTTGCGGGGTGAGTTCTTCATTGAAAGATAAGCAATGCTGAATATTTCATCTCTGCAATTATATTAATGTTTAATGAATTATGATGAACATGCTGAATGCTGGTTTATGTATATGTTTGCTTCTGCTGAATGATTGAGGAATTATGCATCTTGTATGATGTTCTATGCATCCTGTTATGCATGATGTTTAAGCTTTTAACATTAGCATTTATCCATGTTTGTGTTCATGGGGCTGTTTGCTCTTATGCTTGGTGTTGGTCACGTCCTCTTCGCCGGTCGGAGGGATGGGGATGTGACACGTGGCCAAAAACGAATTCATCAACAACACCTAAGAGAACGTGGTCTCTCTTCTGAATCAACAACAATTCCAAAATGATTTTTAGCTTGACAAACAGTGGGGAAATGCAACAGAAAACGTTGGGGAAGAAACCCAACCACAAGATCATCACAAAAACAAAATTCTCAGCCTCAAGAAAAATGAAGAACGACTGCCCATGTGAGGAAAAATATACACAACAAATCAAAATGAATTTCACACACAGAAACTTCCAGGGCTTGAGAGAGCCCCAACGTGGATGACTGATGATGAGGGAAACGTCTAGGATCCCCAAAATCATGAATGAGAACACACAGTAGAAAAATCGTGAAGGTAAAAACAACTCTCGAGCGCTCTGCATGAGGAAATGGAAAATGAGATCATGGTCTCCTCTCCTCCTACCCACATGAGGATGAATGTGCTCCTTGGTGGAGTGTGCATGTGGTTAAGGACTGACAGTCCTGCCAAACACCACTAACCATGCAAAAAAACGTTTTCCCAGGGCAATAACTGCCCCCAACTAACTCCAAAGGATTTAATTGGTAGTTGAGACAAGAATAAGACAAAAAGGTTGTTGAATGAGACAAGGGATAAATGGTGAGTAAGACAAAATATAGGTAACAACTAAATGGGCTCACCTCTTGACACTTGGGTTTTCCCCAATGGCTCCCAAGGGTTAGACACCCCCCCCATATCCTTAGGAAATCATGCCCTTTTCATTATGGTTGCATTGACATAGCTGGTTGTGGGTATTTTAATTAAAATGCATATGTACATGATGTGAAAATTATAATTTGCTGATTAGCACAAAACACCATCGGCAACGATTTTAATCGCCGAAACATAAAACGTTAAATCGATGGTGGGGATTTTTCCTTTAGCTCCACACCACGATTAAATACAATATAAACATCATATACATTTTTAATGCAAACGAGGTCAAAATCGGGGTGTTACAGTTGAAGAGCATGAATTTCCTTCAACAAGTTATGCAGATGTGGAGCTCTAATGTTATTCTTCCCTATTGCCCAATCTATTACAAATTTTGAGTCACTGTATATGTGCAACCTTGGTATCTGTTTGTCCTTTGCTATCTTCATAGTTTCCTAAAGTGCTGAGAGCTCTGATTTACTATTTGTTGCCCTTCCTAGTCCAAGTTTGAAAGAAATTTCGTTTGTCTCATCTATAAAAATAACACGAACTATGGGTGGGTCACCTTGACTGGCACCATCAAAGAATGCCCAAGGATAACTTTTGTCAAATTTTGGTGTCGTGACAACTCTTGTTTTTCCACTTTTAGGGGAGGATTTGTGTTCTTGAATCTCCTGCACCAGCAAAGCTGATGTGATGTCAGTAGGGGTGTAGAGATTATTTAAAATCACTCTATTGCGTGCCTACCATATGGTGTAGATAAAGAGTACATGGAAAGCAACAAAATTACATACCGTTGTGTTGTTCCACCATGCTTGAGCTATCTATTCCCAAGTTCCTTCCATGTTGTTCATCCTATATATATATATATATAAGCCTTCGCCCAAATATAACTAAAATAGTTCAAAACAATCCCAAGAAAAAAGGAAAGAAGCCACAATATACCACAGTTCCCTCCATAATTTCTTCCCATTGAAGAACTCCTTATTCTTCAGACAAGGCTTCCTTGGAAAGAGAATCCACCACAAAATTTTGTTCCCTATAAATATGATCAATTATGTCCTCTTGCATCATTGAAGAAGAGAAAGAACATGAAAAGAGCCCATCTTTTTTGCCTAGATCACAATGACCATTGATTCTCCATAAATATTCATCGAATCAATGCCCAAAGAAGATGCAACTTTGACTAGGCACCAAAGAACTAAAAGCTTAGCTTTTGTGTTTGTACCTTTGTGAAATTGTGCATATCATTAATTTTAATATATATACATGCTCCACAGAATCCAAACTGGGTAGCCCTGTCAAAATAAATTGTTTCTCCCAAGGAAATTTGATGTTTCTTAACCCGTTTTGGCATCTTCACCTTTACCTTCACTAGGGAAAAATCCCTATAGATGCTCAAAAGATTCAAACAATTAGTAACCAAATTGACAAGTTTATCTTCGAAAATAACATAGTTCTCTGTTTTCCAAATATCCCAACATATGAAAGAAGGGAGAATCTTGTGAGTGGTAGCATTTTTGTACCATTTTAAAAAGTCAACTTCAAAAGAGTCCAAACCCCAAACTTGAGAGAATCTGAGAATTTCTGACATTGCATTCCATAGATTTTGACTATAAGAACAATACAAAAACCAGTGATTAATGGATCCCCCTGCATATTTACATAAAAAATATATATATTTGGACCCATCCAACTTATGCACTGCAAATTGTCCCATGTCAACAAGCAATATTCAAAGGCATCAATATGAAATATTTAAGTTTCATTGGTAAATTCCACTTTCATAATTTTACAAACTACCACTTTGGAACATCGTATGAGGCATACTTCACAATTGTAGAACAAGCCGACTTTGCCGAAATTGTCCTGAAATATGATTGTTAGTCCACATCATCTCATCTTCATTGGTATCCAGTCTGACACTAGAGTTGTTTAAGGTAGCAATATTATTGTTCCATTATGAGGCCCAAACATTTCCCAGACAATTTAAAATCAGATTTCAAACCCAATGATGAAATGTTTTATGAAGAACTCCGATCTACCCAAAATTATATCGGCACATAAAATGGGATCGAATAAGAAGGATATCAAATGCTAAATGACTCTTTTATAGATTACGACATAAGGTTTTTATATCGACACATAAATGAGATTGAATAAGAAGAATATCAAATGCTAAATGACTCTTTTAGAGATTATGACAGATAGGTTTTTTTTAATCCAAATGTCAAATTGATCCTTTTCACCACAATTTAATCACTCATCTTTCCAAAGGTGAAATCCAACCAACAAAAATTACGTTAAATTAGACAAGATATGTTCTAAACATGAGACGTTAAGATTAAATGACAAATTTAACCATCTTACTTTAGTAGTGAAAATATCTATGGAGAGTTCACGCCTAGGAAATGTTTAGCGATTCAAAGTGAAAGCTAGGGAAACCCCAAATGTAAAATAAAATAACCATAACCACATTGTATTTCTTTATTACGGTATCAAGTATCATTGAGGGAAAGAAAATCACTTGTATTAGACTAACATCGTCTCGAAGCACAAATGTGATCACAACACTAATGTAATAATAAGTTTGTATATGGATTAATTGATGGAATAAACTTGGATTAGATCAATCCCCCTTTTTTTGTATTTTATATTTGCTATATGATGCCTTTCCTAGCACACAACGAAGACTTGGTACCAACACGACTTCTCTACAAACCAGCATAGATCCAAATCCTATGATCTATCAAGAATTGAGAGGGATCAAATCTCACGAAGTGAAAACCTCTCCTCGAATAGCTCCTTGCGTGCAATACCTGAGAAGAGGTTTGCACCTCGGGAGATTTGATCCCTCTCGATGCTTGATAGAGCCTAGGATTTGGATCTAGGCTGGTTCCAGTCGTGGGAGGTGACACAAAACTGGAGTTTGATCATCATTAAAAGGAACAAGTTAAGTTGAAAACATAAATACAATTATGAGGATTATCATAATGTAAGTAATAAGTATTAAGGATTGAGTAAATTCTTAAACTAGAAAATAGAGACAATAATTTTGTAAGGATCAAATAAATGAAAATATGGTTCACATCATGATCATTCTCAATCTATCTTCTTCATCTTTTTTTATCTTCAAACCTGGAAGTTTTGACATCTTATCATATCGATCATATGAGAATGGAGGTTGAAATCATAGACCTGCCAAATCTTTAACTCGATATATTTTTGTAAATCTCACACCTTGCCTCTCTTGCTTTCCCATATTAATAGTAGCTTTCTCCAATGTCAATCCTTGTGACTTATGGATTGTTAAACCCCAAGCGAGTTTCAATAGAAGTTGTTTTTTATTACCTCTTTCGATAGATGTAATAGGAACAAATTGAGGAAACGATTCATCCCATGGTACCCCCACATAATTATCAAATTTTATTAAAACATACATGGGTGGTTCTGGAGGCAAACTTCCAGGGTTATATACAATATGTTGTATAACTCCAAGAGCACCATTGGCGAGTCCTGCATCAATCCATAGGTTTGATGTGAGCATTACCCTTTCTTCTATGGCTATAAGTAATTCAAGTTCCAACCCTTCTTCATCTCCTTCCATAGAATAGTTGCTTCTTACATATGTAGCAATACTGGTCGTAATGGGACAGTTTAATCTTCTTATTAAACGCTTGTTATGACAGTTTACATCATCATTTGTCACAAACAAATATATCGCCTTATCGAAAGACTTTTTCATTGAAGCATGTAATGAAGTATCTGTATGAGTCATCAGTAATTTCCAATCCTCTATTGTTGGAATTGCATATCTAATATTTATTAACAAATTACTAAAAGATATTTGTTCATTGCTTTGTCCATTATGTCGAAACACAATATCGAGGGTCACAGCTGTTGTGAATGTGTTCCACAATTCTTTTTCAATACCTTATGATGCATATACAGGCTTATCCATGATAGGTGGAAATTGTCCCCAATCACCAACCAATATAATTGATCTTCCACCAAAAGGTATATTATCATTTTCTAGGAAGGCTTGGCGAAGTATTGAATCTATTCTAATTAATAGATTTTTTTCAATAAAACTCATTTCATTGATCAAAATATATTTAACATTCCTCAACTCTTCTTGTAAGTTAATTAAAATTGATCATCATAAATGATTAATTTATTTGATCAGTATATGAAGTGCAGAATGAACTATTGTTGTGAATATGTTGAAATCTACCACCCCTGTAGGAGCTAGAAGAAGTAATGGAATTTTTCCTTGGATGCGAGAGATTTTCAAGCGTATTTTTAGTGGCTCCAATCAAATATGACTTTCCCATACCTACAGTTCCTTGGATTACCATGCATAGTGGATCAACACCTGTTTTATAATGCTCAATGATAACATTATATGTTATTCTTTGCTTATCCCCCAAACTATCAATTGAGTAAGACTTTGCATGTTGATTAGTAGAAATATTTTTCAATTTTCAGATATTGGAGATGAAATGAATTGCAAGACTAGAGGTCTCTTCATCTACAAAAGCAGTGCTCCAATCATTCATACGATCAAGATCCCTATGTCCCAAGCATCTCAAACTCATTATAATTTATAAATTTATTTTTATATATTCCACATATGATCTCCCATTCATGTTTCCTAGAATCTCTTTGTGGATTTGGTTGTTCTTCTTCTTCGTTGGATTCAACTCGGGCATCTGTAGGAACAGGTGTGCGATCAACATGCCAAGGTATATATTGCAATTTTTTCCAATTATGTTCTATCTCATCAGATGTGTGGCCTATACTTTTTCGAAAGTCACGAAATGTCTTGTACAAAACCAACTCCGTCCAATAGAATTCGACAAACTTCTCATCTTTTCGATTAGGAACAGAGTTAAATCTAGGAAATACATGTACAATAGATGCATTCCTTCATGGTAACCATTTTTCCCCCGTTGGCGTTTATCATATGACCAATATTTTGCAACATCTATTAATGTAAGTTGCTCCATATTCTCAGGTCGCTTAGTATATGCATCAATCTAATAATTACCATTGTCATCATTATATGCGTCAACTTGTACTTGTTTGAAAACCTTCATATCAACATTTAGAACCACAAAACGATGACTACATTTTGAAAGAGGAATATCTAGAAGCAAATGGCATGTCTCCTGTGCATCAATGTCCCTATCAATAATGGATTCACACAACAAACTTTTATATGCACATGCTGCTGGTTCATTCAAATTCTAGATAGAAGAGAAACACATCAACATATTGTAGAAGGTTTCAGATCCCTTTTCAGATTTAGCACCTTCTTTTTCTATGTAATTAATAACCAAGTGCTTGGAAATTACAGTCTGCCAATCTATATTAGCCCTCCACATCATCAGTGTTTCATGATTGTGTGTATTCACTTTGTCATCATTTCATCATAGGTTCATACTTTTTTTCTCCGTGTTCATCAATGTAAAGTTTTGACTGGTCACATAGATCCCATGGTGCGTGGTACTGACATGCCATTTTTCCTCCCTTCTTTCGAAGACAAGTTTTCTCATTGCAAGTAATATGACGCTCAACATAGTTAAGAATTTATTCATAATCTATCATTGGATCCAATTGAAATATTTTTTCTGTGTCTTTTAGAGAAGGATGATTTTCTACATTATCTCCAATTTGAATCTTTCGTTGATGTCCCTCACATGGATTTATTTCATGTGTACATCTGTCGAAATAATTTTTTGCAGATAGAACTTCTCTAGGATCATCCCAATTCAAAATGTCCATTTTTGGAGCATTTTTTAACCAAAGAGACCCATGGACATGAGGAGATCAACGATGTTTCCATTCGTAGCGAATCCAATAATCTGTAGCTCGATGAAAATGTCTGAAAATCTCTTATCAAAACATTGTATGTCTCAAGTGCATATAATGTGCTACGATGTGAGGATTATCAATTACATTTTTACGTTGCCATTTTCTCACTTCACGTGGATCTATAGGACTTGTTCTTGGCATTAATTTATGCAAATTAGGGCACTTCATATCCGCTGCGCTTAGTGTGAAGAATATTGTTGGACAACCTATCTGTTGAATCAAGTTAGATATCTCTTGACGACACTTGCTCCAATATGCACATGTACCTCTTGATACCATTCCAAATCTCATTAATATTTCTCCCAATATTGAATCTGGAAGATTTCGTAAATGTTGTCGTAACTCTTCCATTGTTGTCGATAGTTCACTAATATATTTTTTTGACAAAACCTATTGAGGAAGCTTGAGCACGATGTCTCATTATGATATTTAGTAAAAAATATATGAAGCGAGGGTGCCTTACAAATATGTTATCATGATATCTGAGAAGATGTTTTGCGTACTCATGTATATGGACATTTCACATTCGAGGTTGTAACCAATATGCCTCTCCTTTAGGGAACAATGCTGAAAATTTCATATAAAATAATCCAACAGTGTTATACTCGTTAATCGGAGATGAGACAATGTCAGGCCAGTTAAGCACATCAATCGATTCATCATTTGCATTATTTTCATCTGGATTAGGATTATTTGCCATTCTCTAATAATTTCTATCTCTCGTGGTGCGCTTGGAAGCCTTAATGCAAAATAAGTTGTTTGTAAACCATCTAACATGTCGTCAACTCCTGGTATCGCTTCCATCATTGAAAATTTCATGTCGTCATCAATATCTGTAAGAGTAACAAAATTAAGCATATGTGATATATCTATTGCATTTTTAGGTAACTCTTCTACTACGTCATAATCAACTCGAACATCTCAATACAGAATTAAGAATATGTGATATATCTGTTGCATTTTCAGGTAACTCTTTTACTACGTCATAATCAACTCAAACATCTCGATAATATGGATCATTCTGAATCTTATATAATAATGCATCCATAACTCTTTGTTTTCTAATAGTGAAATCATAATTGGATCCTTGTCGTCCTTTTTTTCGCACAATGACCATTAAGTCCAAGTTGTTAATATGTCTTGGAAACATCTTTAATCTCTTGCTGAAAACTAATGGCGTGTCCTCGATATTTGTAGTGTCCACCTATTGAATGCATCATCTACAACATTGGACTTGCAAGGGCTATCAACATCTCTTCAACTTGTGTGAGATCTTCAAGGACATGAGGTTGAGTTCCTAGATCCATGTGGTTCCTAGTTGAGAATCTATGATTAGATTTCTCTCTTAGACATCGCACACACATTGGACATGTACTTGAATTACATACTTGTATTCCAGCATACGACTCTTGGCAGACATGACACATTTGAACTTCTGCTAATTGATCAATTCATTCACGAAATTTTTGATGTCTAGTATCAATTTCTTCAAAAGGTACCGATATATTATCGTCAATTTCAACCTCCTTATCTCATACCATATTAGTAATTGGAACTGCTTGAAATTGGACCATGTCATAAACATGTTTCTCTATGACCGTTACACGTTGAGCATCTCCCACAGTTGGTTCTACGGGTATATGGGTTGAATATTGTCTTTGTTGTTCTACATTTTTATTTATTTGTTGTTCTACACATTTATTTCTTTGTTCTTACAATTGCTTCATTTTTCTCTCTCGATTTGCTCTTTGTCGGTCAACATTTTGTTTTCTTTTTTCTTCTTGTTCTTCTGCTGTCAATCCGACTATCTTTCTTTTTCGATATTATTTTTTCGATCTGCATTTCGTTTTCTTCGTTCTTCTCATACTTTTGTTGTCATTTCGTCCAACTTTCTTTTTCGATATTCTTTTTGTTGTTCTGCTTTTCGTTTCAAGTCTTCTTCTCATTCTTTTGTTGTCATTCTGTTAGATTTTCTTCCTTGATATGCTTTCTGACATTCGACATTCTCTATTTTTTGTTCTTCTCTCGTTTGTCTCATAACATATTCCGCGTGCACATCTTCCATTTCTAGTTCAAACTCTATATAAAAAATGTTAAACATTAACATGTACACTGAAATTTATGCATCTATGAAATCCACACTAAAATTATGCATCTATGAAATCCACACTGAAATTTATGCATCCCTGAAATCTACACTAAAATCAATGAGTCCAAAGAATAACAACTACACTGAAAATTATGCAATGATAAAACACCATACACTGAAATCTATGCAAGTATAAAACACCATACACTAAATTATATGCATCCCTAAAATCTACACTAAAATCAATGCGTCCAAAGAATAACAACTACATTGAAAATTATGCAATGATAAAACGCCATACACTGAAATCTATGCAAGTATAAAACACCATACACTGAAATATATGCAAGTATACAATTTAATATATGTTTTTAAAAAATTTGGTGATCTGGGAGGATTGAACCTTGGACCTCACGCCCATTATCCCAACACCCTTACCACTATCCACAGGTAGTTCTTATTATACATAGTAAGAACTTATATAAACTTGAATAATAT
>LPNX010944814.1:268565-308053 GCA_001517045.1 Pseudotsuga menziesii
CCCTTAACATGGTTGGATTTCTTGGTATCCGAGGGATTAGAACCGATGACCTTTCCTCTTAGTAGGCGTCTTAACCATACCCTACCACCAACTGTTCTACATCTCACGGATAAATTATATTTTAATTTAAATATAAATTTAATATAAATATAAAATTATATTTTAGTTTAAATTTAAATTTAAATATAATTTTATATTTTAATTTTAAATATTAATATGTTTAAATTAAAAAAATTAAATATAGTTTAAATTTAAATTATATTTAAATTTAAATTTAATGTAAATATAAAATTATATTTTAATTTAAATATAAATATACATCTAAATCTAAACCTAAATTTAAAATATATGTTAATTTAAATTTTAATATGTTAAACTTAAGATCCTTATGTTAATGCAGGGTGAGGGAAATGGTATAGGAGGGGGAGGCGTAGGAGGGGAGGTCATGGAGGAGGGAGGTCGGGAGGAGTAGGGCTTCAGAGGGAGGGGAGAAGGGGAGGGCAATGATGCACAGCAAGGGTGATGGTGCAGGAGGGGGCGACAGAGGAGGGGAGGTTGCGGGAGGTGGGAGGTGGGGAGGAGGAGGGATACAGAGGGAGCGGAGAAGGGGAGGTCATTGAGGAGGGAAGGGTTACGCAGGAGGGAGAGTGGAGTTGGAGGGTTGCGCAGGCGGGGAGATAAGGTCGTGGAGGAGGGAGACAGGGAGCTGCAGGGCTGCAGAGGGAGGGGATAAGGGGAGGTCACAAAGGAGGGGAGAGTTGCGTAGGAGAGTGGAGGGAAGGAGAACCTGGAGGTTGCGGGAGAGTGGAGGGAAGGAACAGCTAACGGTCGCGGAGAAGGGGAGGAAAATGGCGACGGAGGTAAATTTAAATTTAATGTAAATATAATTTATATTAACTTATATAAATTAAAAATGGTGAGGAGCTAAATTTAAAATGATATTACATATTCGCAGAATGTTCTGGTTTTGATCAGATTCCCTCTTCGTTGGTTCCCTTCTCTTTGCCTCAGATTTTGGTTTTTATAATTTTTGTTGTTGTTATGTATATTAGCTTTGGTGTATTAATGATAGCCATTGATTTATTCAAATGAAAATACATGTCTTTTTATTAATGGGCAACATAATATTTATTATTTTCTTTTGTTAGGAACAAACGTTACAACATCTCCCTCGTACTCAACATAATATTGACAAATGTGACAAGATCTCCCTCATACTCGGCTGTAGAGCACCTCTCGACGCAATGATTTTGATTTCAATTTGCAGAAGTAAATTCGTTTCAAGGTAAAATCTTCCAAAATTAGGTTCTTGTAATATCTCAAACATGACGCCCTAGGTAAATGTGGTTTAAAACCAAGACGAAAATTGATTTTAATAACAAATTTAGAGGTTAAATTGCTCATATTTGGAGAGATAGATATGGATTCAAAGCAAGACTATACTCTACATTTTGATTCGATTTTAGTTGGGATAAAATAAATTGTTTTAGTGGTCAAATCGTGTCCCAAAATGAGATCGTGGAGCATAAGAAATGACGCATATGGTAATATGGTCACCTTCAAATGGGATTTAGATCTGGATAGAAAAAAAACTCGATTTTTATGATAAATTGGTGCTTCAAATGAAAATCGAGAAAGTCGTAGGAAGGGTTTCCCATGTAGAATGATTACATAATCACAGGAATAGGCCTATTGGCACAATCTCAACACAACCCAGGTTCACACACCATCATACCAACAAAACCCAAGATACTGACACAAAAGGGGTTTATCCATTTCAACAACACCAACAAGGTAGATGAGGTCTCGCCTGAGGTACCTATGTGGACTGTAGAAACTAGGTTTCCACAATAATGAAGGGGAACTTTGTCATACACTGTGGACGAAACTTTGACAGACTAACTTCGACAGATCCTTAACAACGACATATATTTTCATATTCATTTACGACATTTCAGTAAATTCCCAAAGGCATAATATTCATTCCATTAGTATTTCATCCATTCATCCATTTATGATGATTTATTAATGCATCATTAAGCAAATAATAATTCAACACACACAACATGCACAATAGAAACTAGAGATTTAACATGGAAACCCAAGATGGAAAAACAAAAAAGCGCTCATTAATATTATAGAGTCATAGCTCAAACGCTTACGTCTGTGCACTCAGCCTGCATACA
Organism: Pseudotsuga menziesii; assembly: GCA_001517045.1. Taxonomy (NCBI): domain Eukaryota; kingdom Viridiplantae; phylum Streptophyta; class Pinopsida; order Pinales; family Pinaceae; genus Pseudotsuga; species Pseudotsuga menziesii. Next base: position 270,752 of record LPNX010944814.1, read on the forward strand.
TCTCCACAAAACTCCATTACATTACATATGCACACACATCTTGCAAATCGATCTTCATACTTGCGACTCTAGCTCAACTTAAACTTCGACAAAAAATGTACATACTTTCTTTGACATAATACAAAATGTCTATTCTCTTCTCAAAATCTATCTAACCTCAAAAATACCAACCTGCTACATTTTTATAGGCTCTATTTTGTCATTTTACAACCCACTCCCACTACCCAATCCCATAAATATAAGTGGACAAAAACTCCTAACCATCTAACCAACCTTTTGGTTGGACTTCATCAAAACACCTATTTTTCCTTTATTTTTGGATGAAACTTTGGAGTTGACCACTTTTCTTAACCTCTTTGTTGCAGGTCTATTCACACGTCAACCCGTTTCTAAAAAATGGTGCCCAAAATATACCAAACTTTACTTAGGGTCAACAGGCCCCCAACACTCACATGTGGCTATCCTAATCTACTTCAAGTTTAAGATTCTGACATGTTCAAATTCGATTGAAAGTATTGGTATACCTTCTTTATCTCTCCAACTCATCAATGCACATCTTCCTTCAACCTGTTGACTTCATCCACAACTGCAGAAGTGATGTGTTTTCAGAGCTGCAGACCTCAATACCTGATAGAGCCTTCTTAATATCCAAGTTGTCAAGGCCAATATCCTTAGAGACCTACTCATCCTCTATTTGCAATTATTCAACTCACTATGTCCTTATCTATTGCTGCACCCTTAGTTTGTTAACTTGCTTCTGCAATGATTTATTGTCTGCAGGCTTTCTTATCCTCTTGATGGGTGGCATAGTTTTGAGTGAGATCCGTAGATTACCCATACTTTCTTCAATTGTACTAAGTTTAGCTTTGATGTCCTATAGCTCTGCATCCTCCGATAAGGCTCCAAAATATTGAGAAACCTCCTCATAAGCCTTTTCATAATAGACCTCAATTTGCTTAATCTATTGAACGACGTCCTGAACTTCCTTTTGTCATTGTTCAATCACTGTAGGAGGTGTGCTGGGAACTAATTTAGCTCCATCTCTTCAATATTCGATATGAAATCGGTGATGACTTCTCTTCGTTGTAGTATCTTGGCCTCTGGGACCATTATTGGAACAATTGCTGCTTCTAGGACTCCATGACATGCAACATGAATAACATCTTCTAATCTCTGCTTGTCTTGTTGTAGCTTGTCCTTTTGTTGTTGAAGTTCCATTGATTCCGTCTCCAAAGCAGTAGCCTGAATTTTAAACTGATTCATCTTGTCATACACCCACTGCTCCCGGGACTTGATTTATTCCATAGCCTTTTGTTGAATGTTGTTTAGCATGAACATCAATAGAATAGACATGTCCATGTCAATGTAACCCATATTATGTACTATGACATTCAGTTTTGCATTTCCCAGGTTTAGTGATGTGGGTACTATCTGAACTCTCTGATCCTTCATCAAAGTTGTAATATATGCGGGTCAATCATCATATGGACCAGCCTATGATTTCCTCAACCCTTGTTGCTTAGCAGTCTCTGGTATAGTGACTACAAACCAAAATTCCTTCACAACTTTACACAGTACTTGGAGGAGATTAGTGACTCCCTAAAAAAGCTTTGTATTTCTTTCATATGTCAACTTCCTATTTTCTTCTACAATTTCCATTATCTTGTCGAACAACATGTTGACTCATCATCCGTTAACACCCCCATAGTGGTATATTTGACATCTTTATGCTTATTCTTCCCCTTCTTTTCCATTTCAAAAGCCTTATGTTTTTCCCCCAAATCCAAGTACGTCCGGGTTGCACTAGATTCTTGGTCGTTGTCCTGGTGTGAGATTGGTAGGTTCTCTACTCCTTCATCTTACTACCCACTCTAATATGCGGCATAGGTAGCTTCCTGTTAGGTTTCTTCCTCGATAGAGAGCTTATTGTTTGCAACAGGTTCTTTCCACTTTTTCGACCATTCTTGAATAATGAAGTCCAATTCTTATTTGGTCAACTTAAATTGTGTCATTAACCATTGCTTCTTAGAGTCCCTCCTCACCTTAAGATAAATATGTTGGGCCTCCACTGTAAATCTCATGATGTTTTGGTATTTCTCCACAGTGGAAGCATCCAACTGTGGGACCTCTACTACATTAATGCGTAGTGATTTGGGTAAATTCGACATTGTTGTTTATTTTCCTTTAGTGGGTATTAGTGATTGGCATATCTATCCCCTTGGCACATAACAAAGACTTCCATGCCTTGATAGTTGGCTGGTTTCTCCCATGAAACAAAATAAATCAAAATTATCAACCATTAGTATGTAAAAGGATTACCTTTTTCTTGGGCATCGATAGCATCAACCAAGAGCTCAATCAGTAGAAATGTCGCTTAATTCATTTGTACTCCTGCAATATACTGCTCAGCCACAATTATAACTTTCGCAGTGACCTGAGTTGGTTGTATCTTCCATAAACATTTGACTGCTAATGCTTTTGACACAAACTAGATAGCCTGATTATTTATAGAGGCTATCTTGAATCTCATCTCATCCCTTGTCATATTGTATTTCTCTTTCATCTTCGTGGCCATTTATTTGTCTTTTTATTTTCCCATGAAGAACTTTGTCGGGTCCACCCCGGCCTTGGGTAACATTGTAATTCGATCGATGAGGTCAACATCGACAGAGACCTTGGTATCCAACCATAAACACCTGCCATGAAAAAAAACTAGTAATTGTTTAACACAAGCATTTACCTCAGCAGTCGGTCCAAGACTGGGAAAATGCATTAACGAGAGAATGTCGGGCCTCTGTCAACCCCTTTCCCAATCCTTATGGACCAACTCAATTGGTACACATTCCAAAATAGATACATTATCCATATAATTTTGTAGCTTAAATTCAAGATATTTCTTTAGGTCATGGTTGGAGAATGACATTTTCTTCAAATTGGGCACGATAATCCCCGACACATGAACCTCTTTCGGTATAATAGGTTCCATCAACGTATACTTAACATTCTTCTTAATTTGTACACGAGGCACTCCATTTTATGCAGTGCAACATACCTAGGGAACATTGATGTAGACCCTAATCTATAGGGATCGACATCATGGGTAACCTTTGTTCATCCCTCTGGATTCATTGAATGACCAAATGTTCTTTTCTTCTTCAAATCATTCACTAGAACTTGCACCAAGACAACTTCAGGATCTTCTTGAACAATCAAAATATCAGGCGGGGCTTCAATAAAAAACCCTCGGACAACACTGATGCTAGACAAATCGATTTCCATAGATACGATTCACAAAGTTCATGACTAAGCTTCAGGCGATTATTACAGTTTTTTCTTGATCTGTACTCTTCAAAGTTTTAACACAATGAGTTCATATGGCTAACGAATTGCCTTTCTAAATTGATTCACACATTCAACTATCCTGTTCGATCATGTGGTTAGTGAATGTGACTAGATATTGGCAATGATTACGAGAGTGGTGACCAATATGTTCACATGCTCGAACCTTTTTGGTTGCTTATGACAATCCTCCACTATTGCCACCACTACTTATGCCATAAAAGCAGTTATTTAATGCACATTAATTACATACTTGATGGATCAACATGGCACAAAAATGAACTACGACATGATATCAACCCCGATAGATCACAAACTTATCACAATACCAATGTATGGGCTAGTATCCTAAATAACTATGACAAATACTTTACTTTGAGAAAACACATATATGCACAAGACTTCGACACATAAGGAAAATTCGACACATAAAGAAAAGACAGGGTTTCCAAAAGCTCTTTTTTTTGAACTCCTATATACAAATTCGGTCGAGAGAAATACGACTATCCTTATAAGGTTTTATATTACTCCCATTTACTAATCCTTCCATGGTTTTCCCTTTTAACTTCTGAAACTGAACTATTCCCCCTCACTAATAAAGTTGACAACATGCGATCCCAACCAATGTGTTCAGAGCTTACCAAGATGTTTCAGAAATTCGTTGTCATAGAGGAGAACTAAATCCCCTCGCCAGAAATGTTTCTTCTTAATATGTCTGTCATGCTAAGCCTTCTCTCACTTTTTCTGAACTTGTTGTTGGAATCCGGTAATGAAACAATCTTATTCTAATTAGGGTAACTGCAACAACCCCTCCTCAACTGCACCAGTATCAGACATATCGATGAAAACAACTATCCTCAGATTGGGCACAATATATTCCATGGGAATAACAACATCTTGGTCGTAAACTAACCTGAATGGTGTCTTCCCTATCAATTTATGACAAGTGGTTTGATAGGTCCACAATACTATAGGGATTTTTAAGTCCCAGTCATTGCGGTTCACATTACAGACTTTAGTAAGTGCATTCTCCATAATTTTGTTAAAGGATTCAACAATACCATTTTCCTGTGGATGATAAGGTGTACTCTTCCTATGATGTATGCAAAATTCTTGTGTAAGTGCTTCAATAATTCTATTAACAAAATGCGTACCTTGATCACTTAATAGAACTCTAGGACATCCAAGCTTGGTAACCACATTCTCAAACAAAAACCTTGCAATGGTCACAGTAGTACGGTGTTTCATCGAGCTACCTAATCCCATCTAGTTAAGTAGTCAGTTGTAATGATTATGTATTTGGACCATGTTCTCTTACCTTATGGGTTGATGGGACCCATAAAGTCTACAAACCACTTATCAAATTCCTACAATATTACATGTGGTACTAGAGGCATTTCATCTCATCTGTATGGATTTCTAGTCCTTTAACAAATATCACATATCTTACAAAACTTAGACGCATCCCAATGCAGTGTGGGCTACCACAAGTTGGCCTTAGTATCTTCTATGTAGTTTCTTTCCCCGCATAATGGCCTCCTTCTACCCCATCATGAGCTTGGACTAGGATCATTGGTCACTCATGTTGTAAGACACAAAGATGTAAATTCTCATCATGTCCCATTTTATATAACTGACCAAAAATTAACTGGAAATATTCAGATTTAACAACTAATTTCTTCTTTTGTACTATGTTGTATCCATCCAATGCTCTTCCTGTAGTAAAAAAATGTATAATGTCTTTATAATATTCGTCAACGATCTTTATGGAAACAAGTTGTGCATCTGTCAGGTTGTCATCTAAGTTGGTTGGCTCTTCCCTTGTTTCCAACTGCGACAAGCGATTAGGTTCAACACCCATCCTCCCCAGCTTAACAATAATCTCGAAATAAAACTCTTGGAAGAGAAAGAGCCATCGATAGATATTCCCCCCCAACACTGGCTTATTGACTAAGTACTTCAAAGACGAATGATTAGTAAACATTTTGAAATGGCCACCCAATAAATAATGTTGGAACTTCTGTAACACATAGACCATGGCAAGTCCTCCTCTCTATAGTTCTTTTCAACGGTTGGCAACTTTCTACTAGAAAATGCAATTGGATGGTCAATAGACACTTCTCCTAGTTGTGCAAGTACTACACCAAGAGAAAACGAAGATGCATCTATGTGGAAATGAAATTCTTTACGCTAATCTAGAAAAACTAGAATGGGAGTTGAAACCATTTTTTCTTTTAGTGTGTCAAGGCTCCTCTAACACTCTTCATTCCTTTGAAACTTCACATCTTTATTTATAAACTTCTCCATCAGAATTGTAATTTCAACATAACCCTAGATAAATTTACGGTAACAGGCTATATGTCCCAATGTAGTTATTAATTTCTTGACTGAGGTAGGTGGAGGAAAATCCACAATGATAGCAATCTTTGTCGGATCCATCAACATCCCTTCTTTGCAGACAACACGACTAAAAAATATACCAAATGGTGAACAAAACATACATTTCTTTAAATTTAAAGAGATCTAGAACTGTCTACAACATTCGAACATTAGTATGAGGCTTTGAATGCGATTTTTAACTAACGCATACACTGTCAAGTCATCAAAGTACACTTCTAGGAATTTATGAATGAATTCTTTAAAGGAAGCAAAAATTATCCTATGAAATATAGTAGGGGCATTATTAAAACTAAAAGGCATTACCATATACTGGAAGAAACCACACTCCGTCAGAAAGGTGGTTTTATGTCATCCTTCTTTAGCAATCCTGATTTGTTGATATCCCAAAAACCCATCAATGAATGAAAAGAATTCTTGGACTCCAACACTCTCTAGAATGTCATTTGTAAATGGGGTAGGGAATGGATTATACAGACATACATCATTCAATTTCTCTAAGTCGACAAAAATACAGATTTCATCAGTCTTCTTGTCTTGGAAAACCATAGGACTGATCCACTTCGACTCTTCCACATGCTCGATATTACTCGCCTCCATCATTCTATCATGTTTTTCCCTTACTTTTTCTTTAGAATTCAGATTTAGTCTTTATGTTATCTACTTTACCGATTTAGCATATGGTTTTAATGGAATCTTCTTCTCACCTAGGTCTCCAACAATGCCCTTCATTTTATAAAATTTTGTAGGAAGCGTATCTCACAGGAACTTGTGTAGTAAGTCTATAATCTTTCCTACAGTATTATCATCCATGTAATCACCAATATTTGCAAACTTAGGCTTATCGAGAGAACCAATATTTACCTTTTTAATATTTAATGGCTTCAAGAATTTGTTGGATGATATACCAGGTCCCTCTATTTCTCAACTTCCCTCTGATTCTGGAATATTTGTATCTTTGGGGTCATCTGTTAGAAAACGAGATCACAAAGAAATAACAATAAACAATAAACACGATACAAATATTAAAACACATTACAAGAGAGACACAAATATAATGTGGTTCACCCAACATGGGATGCGTCCACACAGAAATTGTCAGTCCTTTATTATTATACCATCCAACAAAATGAAGGGATACAACCTACAGCAACCCCGTTGCACTTCCTCTTCACTCTCTCATATCCTCTCTCACATAATCACAAAGATTGTTTACAATGCTACAATATAATACACAACCATATTTACAATGTTTTCCTTTTATAGGGAGATTACCATGGGAAAATACCATGGGTCACCCAATACCATGGTCCCGTAAACTATTGGCCAACAAAAATCCCAAAAATTTCTTTCAGGGGCCCTCAAGCCCTCGGCCCCCCAACCGAGACAGGTGTATAATAATGTCGAGGTACAAACAAGGCTGAAAAATAACATCTCTAAATTTGGAAGATCAGGCTCCACAACCAACAATCTCCCACTTGGAGACCGATCACAACAACTACACCGCTACTGCACTTGTTGGACTATTCTCTGAACCTGGACCTGGAAAATTTCTCACCTTCACCTTCATGCTTGAAGGCCAATAGAAACCAATCAGGAACTCCGTTTCTCTCTGATATCTACCATTGTCAACATGTCTACAATATTTTGGCTACCATGAATCTTTTCCAACTTCAATAGTTCATCTTCCAAAACAGATCTTATGAAATTGTACTTGAGTTGTATATGTTTAGTATTCGAATGAAAGGATGAGTTCTTTGCAATATTAATGGAACTCTGGATGTCACTATACAACCTGCTATTATCCTGCTTCTTATCCAATTCCTCCATGAACCTCTACAACCAAATAATCTCTTAACTAGCCCATGTAGCAACAACATACTCTGCTTGCATTGTTGAAAGTTCAACAACCTTTTGCAGTTTCGAAATCCAACTTACTGTTGTTCCACCAACAGTAAAAACATACCCTATGGTTTTCCTCCTGCTATCTTTATCACCAGCCATATATGCACCAAAATATCCCTGTAAAACAATGTCTTAACCTCCAAAACATAATGCATGTGAAGTAGTACCTCTCAAATACCTAAGAATCCATTGTATCGTCACCCAATGCTCTTTACCTATATTGTTCATATACTTGCTCACAACTCCCACTGCATGTGCGATATCTAGTCTTTTGGACACCATGGTATACATCAAGTTTCCAACTGTTGATGAATAGGGAACCTTGGACATGTATTCTATCTCATCCTATGTCTTGGGACACATCTCCTTACTTGGTTTGAAATGGCTGTAAAAAGGTGTACTAATTGGTCTTGCATTCTGCATTCTAAACCTCTCCAACACCTTTTCTATGTACTCACCTTGAGATAATGTCGATTTGTGATTTTTCTCATCACTTGTTATTCTCATACCAAGGATTTGCTTTGCAACACCCAAATCCTTCTGTTGGGGCACGCACCTTAACAATCCTTAAGATTGGTAACTCCGTGGGTTTTGTGGGAGTTTGTAAGTGGAGTTACGACTCAAAATAGTCTTAGGGGTGTCGGGGTTGAGTCAAAGCCCTCTTTTTGTAATAAACCCATGGTTTAAGTCTAGGGTTTAGGGTTCGGGGTGCCCATGGTTTAAGCCCATGGTTTTGTAATAAGTGCACTGTATAAATAAGCACTCTTGTAAAGAAGTCAGGTTAGGCTTTTGAGGTAAGATTAATTGATGCGAAGCTAAGGCTATTTTGTAAGAAATTTTAAGTCCCAACTGTGTGCGTGGACGACCTCTGTACCTGTGTGCGCAGAGGGTTTTTGGGTGATAAATAAGATCTATAGCTGTGTGCGCAGAGACTACAGCTTAGTGCGCAGCTTGAGGACTTGAAGGGATCTGCAGCTGAGTGCGCAAATCAGAACTGTGGTTTTTGTAAAGAGTTGAATAAAACACAGTTCTATGGACGTAGCCCCTACACTGGGGGTGAACCACGTTATATCTTGTGTTGTGGTGCTTTTGTGTTGTTTCTGTTACGTTCTTGTATGCATTGATAAGTAAATAACTGATAAGTAAGATCACTGCTAAACACTAACTTCACTATGAATTCCCAGTAAAGGGTTAAGCAAGTCACTGTTGTTTATCTAGCTACGAAGTAATATATGTGAATGTTGAAGCTTTGTGCTATAGGATTATAATTTGTTAAAGGCTAAAGGTACAGTAATATCCCTCTTCTGCTTGCAGAAACCTGATTCTGCGGCACCCCATAGCTGTTTTGGGTGAGACTGCAACCTGTTCGCAGGTTGTTGCCAAAAGGGACAACACTGTGGGTCTTTTGTTGGTGCGAAGTGAATGGTATAAAACCCGGGTCTGCCCTATAGCCCAACAAATTGGTTCCGTTGCCGGTTGAACTCAGTATCTGCTGAAGAGGGGTTTACGTCGTATCTTGAGGGCTATGTTTTGGAGACCCTCCGTGAAAGAAATCGGTGACTAGATTGAAGAGACCTATCTAAAATTTGCTGAGCAAGAGAACAAAGATCCGCGTCGTAGTTTGGACAAATTTTTACAAATGTATGTTTTTTGTGATGTTTATGAAATTTTCTTTGGTAGTATCCACATAGAGTTGCACCAGTGGCTATCCAGGTTGATAGAGAGAAGGACGAACTTCCAAGACTTTCAGTTTCCTAATTGGACCCCCGCAAGAATTAATATATTGAAAAGGGTGAACAACGAGATATCCCGAGCCGTTGATTTCTGGACAACGTGAACCCTTGAAGCATTTGTGATAGAGTTCGCCATTGACACAAGTATGTCCTTCAGTGAAGCCGAATGACAGTTTTTCAAAGGACCAAGGGGTAAGTATTTGAATTCATTTAGTTTGAGAATTAAAATGCTATTGGCTGAAAAAGGTGTATTGCTTATTGAATCAGACTGTTAGAATTAGTATTACTAACCTATGTTTGCAAGTGAAAGTCCCTTCGATGAGCAAAGTGGTTTGATGCAAAGTGGCAAAAGGTACAAGAGAAATTTTGAGTCCTATACCCTAGGGTAGGATACCGAGTCTAACCCCGTAAGTCCAGCAGCCTCAGAGCCCGAAGAAACCCCTTCTGTTGGAAACCCTCCAGTAAATCCGCAGCGCAGACCTGTTATCCCTGAGAATTCGTCGCTGTCTGAAAGTAACCCTAGCTTGAGTATTCTTGTCGTAGGTCAGTCTTCTCCAGTAAGTTCCCCCCTGCCTACTCCCAGTCCCCCTCCAACCCCCCCTAGATCTACGATGGCCCACATGAATGATGACATTAAGCTCCCTGTTTTCAAAGGAACTGGATCAGAGGATCCAGAACAGTTCTAGTTTTTATGTGAAGCAGTGTGGACTACTAAGAAAATTACGGATCAAGATACAAAAAGAGCGCAGCTGGTTACTTCTTCTAGAGACCGCGCTTTGACCTGGTTCATGAACTTTTCCAGTACTCAGAACCATGTCTAGGCCGACATAAAAGCAGCAATGATAAAGGAGTTTAAGAATACTAACTCAGAGTCGCAGTGTATCACTGAATTGAAAGAGATTCAGCAGAGGCATGGAGAATCAGTGTGGGACTTTGATCAAAGGTTCAAATTTCTGTTAGACCAAGTCAGCTTCACTATTGGACCAGCGCAACATAAGGAATGGTTCATTGCATCATTTCTACCACATATCAGAACTCCACTCATGCAACAGAAGGTTGCTGACCAGCAAGAGGCTCTGGAAATCACGATGAAGCTTGAAACCGCTCCTGTCGAAGATAATTCTGGTATCGCTCAAATACAAGCGTAGTTGGCAGCGATGGCTCTGGAGCTTTGCGATATGAAGAAAGGAAAAACCAATCGCGAAGAGGTTTGGTGTACACGATGTTAGACAGAGGGTCGCGATAAGGAACAATGTCCTGTGGTAAGAAATTACCTGAATTCTGGTGCACCAAACCCATTCAACCCTAGTGTTCTATATTGTGAGATATGTAGGACAACTGGCCAGCATCGACCGGAAGACTGCTATCTGCTACAAAGGTATGTGCAAGTCCCCAAGAACCCCTATTGCAAGTTCTGTAAGTCAATGGGACATAATGAATATGAATGTCGCAGTTTTGACCTCATGAGAGAGCGCACTTATGACACTTATCGGGTACAAAATGATGCACAAGGCAACGATGGATATGGTTACTGTGGCGGTGCACCAGGTCACGGAACTTTTGGAGGTCATGGAAATTTTGGAGGTCATGGTCGTGGTGGTATGGCTGGAAGAGGACGAGGTCAGGTTGTGTGTTATAACTGTAACCAAGCCGGACATCTAGCTAGAGACTGTCGAAGCCCAACTACGACATGTCGGTATTGCAGAGCAGTTGACCATGTGATTGAGAAATTCCCGCAGCTGATAGCCAAGCTTCAGGAAAGAAATATTGCTCCTACTCAGAATATTCAGATGATTTCCGTCGAGCAAAGACCTGCCCCAGCCATTAATGTTGTTACCCGGAGCGGAGCTACAACGCACATACAGAATAAGGAGAAACGGCTTGACGAGGCTTGGGTTTGTAAGGCCCCAGAGAAATTTCCAGCATTTGATGTCGACAGAGAAAAAGAGATATTCATGGAAGCCAAGAGAGACTTTGCTGACCTGAGCACATCAGTCGCACCTTCGCAACAACATCAGCAGTTGGCACAGTCTCAAGAAGCTTCGACAGATAAAGTAAGTACACTGTCTTCCTTTTTACAGAGTTGCATGAATCTCTTAAGAAATCAGACTGCTTTAAATGAATTAAAGAAAGTTATTGCTTCTCGTGAACCTCAGCGCAGTTCTGGTAAGGAAAAAACTGTTAATAGAGTTAGAAGAACTGGCAGGGGAATGAGATTGAATGCTCAAATAGGAGAGTATGATATGACTAATGTCATTCTAGACCTAGGATCAGAAGTAAATGTCCTAACCAAGCAGACATGGGAACAAATGGGAAAAACCACCCTGGAATGGTCTCCTATATAGTTAAGGTTAGCCAATCAGCAGAAGATTGTGCCCCTCGAAATATTCCCTAGTGTCCCAGTAGATATTGATGGGGTCAATACTTTAGCAGACTTCGAAGTTATTGAGATTATCGATGATAGCAATCCCTATCCAGCTTTGTTAGGAATTGAATGGGCAATGGAAAATGCTGCAGTCATTAACCTTAAGAAGAGACAGATGACTTTCGAAGGGAAGGGTTTGAGAGTCATAGTACCACTTGACCCTTCGCAAGGAGAAAGGTACACAGAACCACTTAGAGATGAAGATCATGATGTTTTGGATCACATCTGCAACATCACAGCAAAGGAAGAAGATTATGTTGACCCTACTACTGAAGGTATCATGGATTGGCAGTGTGACAACTCCTGTATGATGGATTCAGATGACGGTCTTGAGAATTGGTAGAACAGACTGTATGAGCTACATGGACATAGATGTGCCAGAATTACCAAGTCTCTCAGATGGCTTAGCTCACAGACAAGAGAATTACCTATTTTTGATGGTTCGACATACCCAAAAGAGTTTATTGTGCAATTCTCAGCGCAGGTACCAGATTCACAGAAGATGGAGACTCTTGAGTCAGCATTCAGAGCCACAATAGCCAGATGGTGGAATGGTCACAAGAAGTACATCCATAGTTGGGAAGCCTATAAGAAGTCCCTTTCCCTTAGATTCAGGGATCAACCTTAGGAGGTGCGAAGCAGGTTTAATGGTAAGACCAGCCCTCAGGAACATTTGGAGCAATGCTACGAAGCCTGGAAGCGTGTACCTCGTGAAGAGTGGGTACATAGGTTTGTGCATACTATGGAACCTATAGCAAAGAACTGGTATGTGGAAGTCAAGATTCACCATGGTACTGTAAGTTGGGATACTCTTTTTGATAGTTTTGTGCCGACATTCTCTACTAATGACATTTGTCCTGCTTTAGACGCAGCTATTAGGTTGATCCATACCAAGGTGTTTGATGATCAAGAAATAGTAGAATACCAACCTGACTGGAAGCAATAGGAAGCTAATGCAGTAGAATGTTAAAACCTCACAATTGACGAGAATGATAATATGTGCAATGTTCTTGAGTCAGAAGGACACTGCGACGTACACAGACCAACAGTCGCAACACCTGAAGTGACTCAGCCCCTAAAGACGTGGACAGTCAACATTGGATCAGAAGAACAACCTAAGTATGCTACCATTGGAGATTATTGGGAAGAAGAAATGGTAAGCAAAGTGACCCAACTTCTCCATGAATATCAGGACCTATCTCTAACAGAGCTATCCAACATGAAAGAAATCATTGAGGCGGTGGAGGACATTCTGTCGTGGGTGGAAGCTCGACTCCATGTGGAAGCTGGTATTAGGAAATGTCGAATGCCCTTATTATGGCGCAGCCTGAGTTACTGGTTGTGCTGAATATGGAAAGATCTGTCAGAGCTTAAAATATGACCATTGGGAGAAAGCACAAATGGCGACGTCAGTACAGTACCTGTATTAACTGCATGTATTAATGCGATCTTGGGAAATCTACCACCGTTAGGACAAGATCTCTGTCAGATTTGGTGTCTTCAATGCATAGTTATGACTGATTTTGGGGATGGAGTCTATAAGAAGACATCCAGGCCTGCGAAAATCACATTACGCATTTCCTTGAGTCTTACAATTGCATCCATGTCAACTGATCGCGAGTTTCAGGAGCTGTTGAGGGAATTTGAACAAACAGGTCTGTCAAACCTTTTCACCCACCCACCTGCGTCTGCACCCCGCGAAGAGACTCCCCTAGCACCAATTCAGCCAATGCAGACACGATCTACCAGGAAAAATTTTAAGCCTGAAGTTCGTTCTAAGCGGAACGAAGATAGACACAAGCAATCAGGGCAAACATCGAAGGATCCTGGGATGCATCCGTCGGGTTCAGCAGATGTCCCACTGGAAGGGGATGAGAACATTGCACCGTAGTGCCCACCATATCTTTAGGCTATTTGACAAGGAGTTCAACCACCTCGGTGAAATGCTAAGTTCACTATATGCACCCCTTCGCTGCCACCGGGTGTGTAGCTGGTCGAAACTATGACAAGGAAAATAGACCAGCTTAAGTATGCCGACCATGACACGAATGATCGTGGGAAGTTTCCACAGTTTACACCGGGCCAATACTTGCATTTCGTCAAATATCCAGAGACTGGGGCGACATTGATGGAATTAAAACAGTGGGTTGCTGTACTGGATAAAGCTGGTTTATTGAAGATGCTCGATGTTCCCCATTTTGGTCGCAGCACACAGGTGACCATAGTGGTCAAGCAACTGCTGGCGTTAGTACATGACGGCCACCTGTGGATAGGAGACAAGAAAATTCCTATTAATGGTGAGCTCATTCATAGGATCACAGGCTTACCAATAGTGGGGCCTGATCCAGGGACCAAATTCCCTTCAAAGCATGAAGATACGAAGCTCGCACAAATCATGAAGGACCACTTTGGCCTGATGAAGGGGAAACGAGGGTATCACACTTCCACAATTGAACAGCAGAACATTTGCTTTGCAGCTGAGCTCTTAGCATGAAATCTCATATGAAAGTGCAGGCCAAATGAAGTACCTGCCCCGGTTATCAGAATTGCTGTGAACTGTGTCGAAGGCTACAATTACAAACTGGGCAGCGTACATTGCGAAGGAATTCCTTGAAGACGCTCGCGACGCGTAGGAGAAAGGTAGGCCCTTCCACTACTCATGGTTGATAGTCCTTATCGCACTGGTAGGATGGCAAGAACCTATCGAGGCGCAGTTTGCTGCGGTACCTCCGAACATGCCTGGCCCAGCAAGGTAAGCATCTATGTGGGTTTCATAGGATAAAACCCTGCAACAGATGACAAACTATGTCTTTGCCTTTTATATGATGAGTATCTCATATGAGATCGTAAAAACCCTGCGGCTTAGTAATGAGTTATTCTCTCACTATGATGGAGCGGCCAAATTCAGGGCCGACATGCACCATATCTTTATCCAAGCTCACGCAGATAAAAAGCATCAATGGTTTCAGTTACCATATGTAGTAAACGAGGAAGACATCCGTGTAGTAGTTCAGCAATGGCCGGTTGAATGGTTGGAAGATGTGGGAAAAAAAACTAACATTCCAACCCCTCCAGTCACCAATGTGGGCGAAGGCCCTAGTCATACGCAGCAGCAAGACCCTCCACAGGATAGCGAAGACCAAACTGAGTCGCAGCACAGTGAAAGTGACCAGGGTGGAAATGATGAAGAAGAAGGAGAGGACTCGATCAAAACTGTCTCAGACCCTAATTAGCAGGATAAGCGCAAGACGCCAGAGACAGAGGAAGTGACCAAACCTCAGTCCCGCAAGAAAGCGAAGGCATCGAAGGACAAGAATCTCGACAAAGAGCCTGGCCTGACAACTGAGGAGCTTGATCAGGCTCTATCGAAGACCACATAAGTTCTCACCAAGAAGTGGTCGGAGTTTGCAACTACACACCTTGATGCCATCACAGGCATAGTAAAGAGGATTTCAGAACTGAAGGATTTAGCAGTGACATCCGCGACTGGCTCAGCAGCAAGCAGTGCCCCTGTAAGCGTGTAGCCAAACATATGACAATGGCCAACCAGAGATAACAAAGGCCAAGTTTCAAGTGCAGCACTCATATTAACCGATGCAACATCTTGTTCTAAGATGAGCATGAAAGTCAGAATAGATTATACTAAGATGTCTATGACGGAGCTACAACTCTGTCAAACCGCAATCATGAAGGAACTCCAAGCACAAGACCACTACTATCAAATGCAGTTGGAAAATACCATAAGTCAGCAACAGGGCCTCACAGCGTAGTTAGAAGAAGCAGAGCAGAGAAAGAGGGACGCAGAACGTAAGCAGGATACACTGGTACGATTTTTGGATGAGGCATTTCGAAGTCTCCCTAACTTCAACGTACAACTGGAGGAAGAACCGAAGCAAAGAATCGCCAAACTCAAAAAATATGCACAGCAGTCTCGCAGTGAAATAAACAAACTCAAAGCAGAACATGAGGCTCAGATTGCGGAGCTTCAACTCCGCATCATCGCGGAGATCCCACCAGAGGTCAAGGAGCAGCGCCGCGCAGACATTCAGGCCTCAGCAGCAAAAATTTTAGATATCGTGAGCAGCGCAACAAAGCTGCTAAAAGATATTGTTGAGGCCTGGAAAACCCTGCAGGAGCATCCAGAAGTAGGACAACTACAAGAAACCATCAAGCAATGATAGACAGAGCTGGATGCAGTAAAAGCAGAAATTAAGACTCTGCCTCCTATGCAGAAAATGCTCAAGGTAAAGTGAAGCAATGAACTCCAGCAGGAAATTGAGTCATGCAGAGCGAAAGCTACATTAGTGGAAAATTCTATGCAGCCACTTATCAGTGAATCTCTGGAGTTGATTACTGCTGTGGACAACCAACTCAAAGTTCTGAAGGAATATGACGCATTTTCACAGGAAAAGGCCAACGAAGCATTAGCAGCATCATTGCAGGAATTGGTGGAGAAGGAGCAAGCAGCCGACAATATCATGCGTAGCCTCAACAAGCAGTTCACCATCTTCGCCAACAAAGTTCTCCCACCAAACGAACAGCAGAGTGTCCCGGGACGGGCCACTGGTGAGTCTTAGGGGCCTGTTGGGGCACGCACCTTAATGGTCCTTAATCTTGGTAACTCTGTGGGTTTTGTGGGAGTTTGTAAGTGGAGTTACGACTCAAAATAGTCTTAGGAGTGTCGGGGTTGAGTCAAAGCCCTCTTTTTGTATTAAACCCATGGTTTAAGTCCAGGGTTTAGGGTTCGGGGTGCCCATGGTTTAACCCCATGGTTTTATAATAAGTGCACTGTATAAATAAGCACTCTTGTAAAGAAGTCAGGTTAGGCTTTTGAGGTAAGATGAATTGATGTGAAGCTAAGGCTATTTTGTAAAAAATTTTAAGTCCCAGCTGTGTGCGTGGATGACCTCTACAGCTGTGTGCACAAAGGGTTTTTGGGTGATAAAGAAGATCTACAATTGTGTGCGCAGAGACTGCAGCTTAGTGCGCAGCTTGAGGACTTGAAGGGATCTGCAGCTGAGTGCACAGATCAGAACTGTGGTTTTTGTAAAGAGTTGAATAAAACACAGTTCTGTGGATGTAGCCCCTACACTGGGGGTGAACCACATTATATCTTGTGTTGTGGTGCTTTTGTGTTGTTTCTGTTACATTCTTGTATGCATTGATAAGTAAATAATTGATAAGTAAGATCACTGCTAAATACTAACTTCACTGTGAATTCCCAGTAAAGAGTTAAGCAAGTCACTGTTGTTTATCTAGCTGCAAAGTAATATATGTGAATGTCGAAGCTTTGTGCTATAGGATTATAATTTGTTAAAGGCTAAAGGTACAGTAATATCTCTCTTCTGCTTGCAGAAACCTAATTCCGCGGCACCCCATAGCTGTTTCGGGTGAGACTGCAACCTGTTCGCAAGTTGTTTCCGAAAGGGCCAACACTGTGGGTCTTTTGTTGGTGCGAAGTGAATGGTATAAAACCTGGGTCTGCCCTATAGCCCAACACCTTCATCGCAAATGAGTTAGTTAGTTTCCTTTTGAGCATATTTATATCCTGCACGTTAGACCCTACAACAAGAAATCCATCCACATACAATAACAAGATAATATATCTTCCATTATGTAGCCTCTTGAAATAAACACAATGGTCAGAATGACATCTACTATAACCTTACTTTGTCATAAACTTATCAAATTTTAAATACCAATACCTTGGAGCTTGCTTCAGGCCATACAAGCTCTTCTTCAACTTGCGAACCACATTATCCTTCCCTTTGACCTCATACCCATGTGGTTGCTGCACATAAATATCTTCTTCTAAATCCCCATGGAGAAGGTTGTTTTTACATCAAATTGTTTAAGATGAAAATTTTCTACTACCACTAGGCTTAAAATATTCCTCATTGACGTCATTTTAACAATAGAAGAAAATATTTCATCAAAGTCTATACCTTTATTTTGTGCAAACCCCTTTACAACTAGTCTAGCCTTGTACCGATTCTTGCCTCCATCTTCTTCCTTCAACCTGTAAACCCATTTATTCTGCAACGCTCTTTTTCCTGCAGGAAACTCAACCAAATCCCAAGTTTGGTTTCTTACCAATGAGTCCATCTCCTCATTCATGCTTTGCTCCCACTTTTTTATAGTTTCTACCTACATTGCCTCTTCATAACATTATGGTTCAACACAATCAGTTATCAATAAATAATATAGTGAAGGAGAGAATCGTTCAGGGGGTCTACTTAACCTAGTAGATCTTCTTGCACTTGCAGGAGTTTGAGGTACTTGTTGTTGTTCTTGATTTTCTGGTTCCTTTGGAACTTCACTTTCTTTCATTTCATCAAGCACTGTGTTATCACCCAATAATTCTTCTATGGTTGTAATAGGAGATCACTAGGGTAACCATTTCAAACCAATCTTTAGATTGTATTCTAGCCTATACAGTTAGAGAGGGCTCTCTCTATGTCACAGACTCATTCACATATACATTTGGCTTTAAACAAGCATTCAGAAGCCTAGATATCTGAGGGGAAGGGTTGTTGAGGTTTTAAAGGATGTAAGACAAAAAAAACAGACAGCACCATTGGGCAATGGAGTCAAAACCTGAAACATTCAAGGATTGACAACAAAAATGACCAGTGATAACCTTCGTAGTCTGAGGCAAGATAGGTGTTAGTATTCAACATAATATCTTCAAAGAGATGGTAGGGGAAAATGAGAAGAATCCCAATGAAGCAAGAGGCACCTATCTGTGGATGAATCTCTTGCACCACCTTTAGCATAAAAAACAATAAAGGCTAATAACTTATATGGAGCATCTAATAGAGGATGAATTCCAGGAAATTTTCCATAAACACATAAAAAAAATATTATTTGATGCATGGAGCGCTAAAGAGAACAAATTTCATGCATGCAACTAGAAACACATTAGTATAAATACACAGACATGAAAATGAAGCTTCAAAGGAACACAAACTAAACATTGAACACAGTGATGAATCTCAGACATTCAGGGTATACTTTGCATTAATACTTCCAAGAAATTTTGCAGAGCTACAAAACCAAGCATAGAGGCTTCAAAAATGAATGTCAAACACAACTTTCCTCTTTCGAGGGTATATTTATAGTGTTATGGGCTCCCGAGACCAACCTCGAAATAGAGCCAAATTCAGTTACAACGTGAGAATCAAAATCCTAGCAAATTCTAATCTGGCATATTTGCCATGATTGCAAAACAAAATAGGAAATCACGCTGAGAAGTGCGTGGTGGATAAAATTGGAACAATGGACACCTGGAACTCAGGCCCACCTAATGAAAATGACCTCTCAGGTTATCTTTGAGCGGTCTGCAACAATTTCACTTATCCCTACATCTTTAACTAGTGAAATAGTTTTCAGCCATATATCTGCACCTACTTTAATATTGATCGTTCATTCTCACCCCATCGCGTTCCATACAGTGACTTTTGTGGCTTCGATTTTTTAGTGTGATATCCAATAGGGAGAGGACATGTCATTCAAGCATGTTTATCATCGTGCAGGCTATTGCCACCTTTCACACACCTGGGGGGGAAGTGGCATAAATCTTCAAGCCACTCGGTGTGTCCTTGGGGGCAAGTCTCGAGTCAAGGCTGTCACCTTGTTCTTGACTCCTCCTTTTAGGAAAAATCCTAATGAAGCCAAGGGGGGTAGACCCTAGGAGTTACTAAGGATGGTTACTTAGATGATGATGATATTAAATGAGTAAGTGTTTTAGGAGTTTTGACAAATGAATTCAACACAAGATATTTGCAATATTTGTTATACCACAACAACATAGAAATCAATACTTGATAAGCAGTCATGCAGAAACATATGATAATATAAAATAGATCAGTGCCAGTAATGGAGTCCACAAATGAGATTGTCGTTGAAATAAAAATGGGTGTTGCAAGTGCTCTTGGTCAAATTTTAAGTTAATGTATGATGAGTTAATTAAATTAGGCGGGGGGACTCCATATATACCCAGGGGGTACTTGGAGTACGTCCAAAAGTAACAACCGCTACGGCTACCCGCAAGGAATGTGTGGGATGAATGGAGTCTCCGAGACTGTGTTCATAATACACCCGCTAGGATGTAACAGAGATCGGCGCCTCGAGGTCACTGTCCAATAGTTCCCACTTCCTTTCGTTATTTTGCCACCGTTTACGGTTCAATCGAGGCGTTGGATTTTCGCTTGAGGTGGTTAATTGGGAAAGTGAATCCTAATTATTCTAGTCACTTGCGTTTCTTTTGATGCAGCTTTACTGATCGAATGAACCGCAACCAGTGTAGAGCATACACAACAGAGCCTTGATAAGTTTTTTAAGGATTTTAAGTTGTGTTCTTTGTTAAAAAAGGAGAACCTCCAGGAATCTCTTTCGTTCCACGTGGAACTCAATCGGGAAAGCGAGGAGGGGTTAATTTTAGATGAAAAAAATAAATAAATAATAAAACAAACATCAAAACACAACTCACAGGTTATCTAATTAGTCCTACCACACATCTCTTTCCCCTTTCGGGTCAATCGGGAAGTCATGGGGTAAGTAGTATCATTACTTTGAATTTGTAAAATATATTGAAGTGCTTATGAATCAAAGTATACAATTCTATTAAAAACAAATAAACTAAAAAATAAAACTGAAAAAATCACAAAATCACAAAAAACGCAGAATCCCCGCTGGGGGGATGGGGAGTTGGCTCGAAAGAGCCTACTCAAACTTGGTTTTTTTTATTACTCAGTTACAAAACTTAATTGAAAATTTCATCTTGCTTCTTATACCGAATGAACCCAAGGGCTTACAAAGTACAACAATAATGATTACGGAAGATGGGGAGACCCCTGAGGGGTTTCGAATGGCCCAAAAATCGCTTTTCGAACAACACCTCCTCCTCTTTTCAGATGGACCTGCTAAAAACCAGCAAGCTTTAGTTAGTGTAAAGTGCCCAAAAACACTTTAAAAGTGTCTTTGGACAACCCCCAAAAAACTACCGAAAAATACTAAGTTAAAGTACTTTTAAGAAAAGACAAAAATAACTCAAGAGGACAAGTCCTCTTGAGGATCTTGGCTAGATTTGGGGCAGCCAATTCAATGTGCACTTTAGATTCTAGATTTAAATTTTAATAAATAAATACTATTTACTTTAAACAAGCTTTTGATTTGGCTTAAAACTACTTATAAAAAAAAAAGACTTTTACTGCTAGATCTAGTTTTTAAAGAGAAAGGACTTGAATCTTTTTCTTAAATGAAACTAAATCTATGCATGCAACTCCTATATGTTCAGATCTAGAAATATATCAGATTTGAAATAGTAGATCTAAAATATAAAAGTCAAGTAACCAAGAAGATTTAATTTTTTGAAAGGAGAGTAAGAGGAGAGAAGGTTGGTTCGTTGCTCGAATGAAACAAGCTGAAAGGAGGCCCTTTTGTGGAGTGCCGAGGGACAAATTCTTGAGCTTATTGGATAATGAATGGAATCAATCTTGATCCACACCTCATCTGATCAGGAACTTGCAACTAGATCACACAATCCTGCACAACACCTCGTGAGATCTCGATATATATGTATGCAACAAAAAAATGAAAGATAATTAAAAAATTATCTTATTTAAGCATATAACTTAGATTCTTGAGCATACATAATATGAATAAACAAGAGAAAGTAATATTACTTGCCTAGTTTACACCCTTACTTGATTCAACCGAATCCTTGAAGCCAGAATACAAAGTAGCACAAAAATTGGAAAAATTTTGCAGTTACCACATTAACAGCATGACGCTGGGAATCCACACAAACACATTCACTACACAGTATAGCCTCCAAAGCTTCTTTATTCACAATGAAAATATAGTAGTATTACAATGGCAACAAATCTTCATCCAACTCTAACTATCTTGGAAGAGGAAAAATATTCTTTATTTATAGCTAGACTGGCCAAGAGGGGCGAATGCCTAACTGAAAGAGAGATTGAAGATGACAAAGAGTCAAGCCGAGCCTGATATGATGATGAACTGAGTCTGATATGACGATGAACTGAGTCTAACTAGACTGGAACTGCAAATTAGAGTGACACCTCACTCAGTGAACTGAACCACCCATCAAACAACTCCCAGATTGATCCACACGTGTGGAGGAGAGAGAAAGGAGGGTGCAACCCCCAAATCTGCATGAGCCTATTAAGCTCCCCTTCAGCCCTTATCCATGCCTTCAGTCAAGGAATGGGAACTCCTAGTCAATATGAAGCTGATGAGACTGATTTCAGTGAAATCGTAGAAAAATCCACTGATTTAGGAATTTGGATTTGCTCCATTATTTAATTAAATTAATTAATATTTGATTTTTTTGGATTTTCTTACCTGAGTGATGGAAAAATCACTCAAAACTTAGGAAAAGTGGGTTTATGGGTTTACCGGGTGCTCTGAGTTAGAAAATGAGCACCCCCGTGACTGAAACTGACTTTTAACCCCACTTTTATTACAAGACCAATTTTTCCAATTAGACTATTAAAAAAATAGTCTAAGTTTTGTGGAAAAATTGAAATAAAAAAAATAAAACCTAGGGGGACTTAGAACATGTTCATATGACTAGAACATAATGCCTAGCATGTTTATACATTAACACACAGACTCTAATAATTTATATAGGCCTAAATATCAAGCCGACCACCCCAACTTTGGAGGTATTGAGTGAAAAACTCAGAAATTATGAATCGTTTATTCAACAACCAATAATAACCAAGGGAAAGAACACTCTAGGCTGATAGGATTGAAAAATACAGTCCAAGAGACTGAGTCTTTTACAGACACTACCATGCTATAACATTTTATTACAGCTCCCCCAAGGGGGTATGAACATGTGGTAGATAAAAAAAACACTTCCCACAAGCAAGTCTGAAGGTCTTCTGAAGTCCGAACAAATGATCTTTGTCCGGTTCACCAGGCTCACTTGATAACATCGACTAAGTACAACATAGGTGGTAACATCTGGCTCCAACTGTAGGACGTGTACTCGATCTGGTCATAGGGCAAGGAGAGGATACGAGAACACCGGAATTTCTAGTTTATATACCCTGTAAAAACATCTCTACTTGACAAGAAAACCTTAGTAGCACAAGCTCTATATAAAATCCAAATGAGCCATTAAGCTGATTTATTTAAACAAAATAATCTAGCTAATTAATGAAAGAAAAGTTTTATTATAGCTAAGTACAAAACAAAAATGCAAAAAGTAAATGCTCTCTTTTAAGGAGCTTATTTTCCTACTCTAAGCATGATATAAAAAGGTTAGGTGTAATAAAAAATCCAATGTAACCACCTAAGCATTTTATTAACATAAATATTTGTTGCCTTGTCTTTGGTTACCAGCCAAAGTAAGGATACTTTGTTCAGAAAATGAAAACCTGCGTGATGATCCGGAATGGGCGGGCTGGATGAGAAATCATAGGCATGAATAAAGTCATTAAAGTTCTTCCCAAACTGGTATGTGCTTGCGCAGGCTGCTTCTATCCATGACTGGACAGGACTGATATACCAATCGACAAGATGAGGCAGACTGACTACATCATCATACTGATAATCAGGGCTTATCAAATGATAACTCATTGCATACGCCCCAAGTAGCTCCAAATCATAAGGAACCTCTATATGTGAAGAATATGGACGAGACAAATATTCCACTGATTGCATCACATATGACTTTTCACAACACTACTTCTCAATGTCTTCATTACTAATAACTTTGTGCGGTGCTGCATGATATGACTCTGAATGATCATGTGAAAATTCTGAATGCTCCTCTTCCATACTAAGATTTTCCCAGGTATCTACGCTCCCCTCTATGGATGTATCGTAGATTGGACTTCCACAAATTTTTGAATAGACACTCCCCTTGCTGGACATATCATGGATAGGATTCTCAATAATTTTTTCACAAGTTGGATTATCTATGAAATTCCAATAGTCATCACTCCCATACATGTCATATGTAGGGGACTCTTCATCCATGGCATCATGCTCCTGCCTATCCATGTCTTCCTTGTATTCATAACAATCTTCTTTAGAAGATTTGGCTTCAAAAATGTTACAAGGAAATAAATTTTCCAAACCTTCATCAACACATGGAGAAAAAGGTCTAGTGTCATCACACACCATACTGATCTTATCATAAGTTCCTTTATAGGCTTCTGTAATGGTTTCTTCTTGAGGTAAATCTGGAGAAAAACTGTGATCATTATCAATAAAATAATCATGAGAACACTCCAAATTTTCAATAGTTTCTATTATGATATCATGAAGAGGATCTTCAATATTATCTTCAATCAAGGAAACCTTATGGACATATTCAATGAGATCACTTGGGATGTGTTTCTCAATGGGTTCCTCTAGTTTTTCCAATTCTTTATTATTTTCTGTTAAAGTGATATGAGGATGGTTTTCAACAATGTCTCCAAATAAGGGCTCTTCAAGAAACTCTTCAACGTGATTGTCATGGATGTTCCCATCTTCAGAATCTTGCTGGGTATTGAGAGATACCTCATATTCTTTAATAAGCCACTTAATTTCTTCCTCTCTTAAATAACTTAGAGGGACTTCCACACATTCGTCGTTGTCTATGACAACATGAGCTAGTAAGTTCGATGGGAGTATCATGGATCTCCTCTTCACTTAATTGTTCAAGAAGTGATTCCAAGTCTTCAATACTTTGTATCATGGAAAAAGGTCCATCATATGTTTCCATGTGATACTTTGTCCTATATAGGTAGAAGGTAAACATCTTTTCAAGGAACTTTTTCAAACCATTCATATTGCCCCTACCATCATGCCACTGCTCTAAAAACATCCAAAGGAAGCTTGAAAATGAGGTTATACATTTATTAGAAAGGCCCCGATGGAACCAACAAAAGGCCTCACCCTGAAAAGTACTAGCAAACATTTCCATCATATTGTCTTCATAAATCACATTGGAGTCAGCCATCAACTGAAGGAAAGATTTGACACGCCAGATGGCCAAATCACCATAATTTCCATGAAATACTAGAAGCCATTTATATACAACCCCCACACCATGACCAAAGTGAGGAAAACCCGGGATGTTTGAGAAATCGATAGGGTGAAAAATTTGACTATCTGGGCACCACACCGCTCCCTTAATTCATCCATATCAAAAATTATTAGTATGCATTTGATATAACCATTAAACCTTGTACTAAATAGGTGGAGCTATCAAGTGATGAGCTTTAAAGGTTTTAATATGTTGCATGGGCTCATATAAACAAAACAAAACTTCACAAGTTTATGAGATAACATGGTTTTATCCCTTCAATGGAGTCGCCATGTGAAAAACTAAGCATTTATAAATATTTCACAAAAATTATTTTTTGCTTTTCTTTGTAAAAATAAAAATTGAAAAAAGTCAGTGGAGTCGCCAGATGAAAAATTAAAGATCTACTCTAAGCATTCATCAAACAAAACAAAAACAAAAAGGAAGAAAACAAAAGTCATACTCTGGGAATAAAAATATTTATCCTCGGCAATGGCGCCAAAAAATGTTGTCGCCTTTCACACACCTGGTGGGGAACATGGAAAAAATATTCAAGCCACTCAGTGTGTCCTTGGGGGAAAGTCTAGATTCGAGGCCCTCACCTTGTTCTTGACTCCTCCATTTAGGCAAACTCCTAATGAAGCCAAGGGGAGTAGACCCTACGAGTTACTAAGGCTGGTTACTTAGATGATGATGCTATTAAATGAGTAAGTTCTTAGGTTTTTTAGGAGTTTTGACAAATGAATTTGACACAAGATATTTTCAATATTTGTTATACCAAAACAACATAGAAATCAAAACTTGATAAGCAGTGATGCAGAAACATATGATAATATCAAATAGCTCAGTGCCAATAATGGAGTCCATAAATGAGATTGTTGTTGAAATAAAAATGGGTGTTGCAAGTGCTCTTGGTCAAATTTTAAGTTAATGTATGACGAATTATTTAAATTAGGCAGGGGGACTCTAGATATACCCATGGGGTACTTGGAGTATGTCCAAAATTAACAACCGCTATGGCTACTTGCAAGGAATGTGTGGGCTGAATGGAGTCTCTGAGACTGTGTTCATAATACACCCGCTAGGATGTAACAAAGATCGGTGCCTCGAGGTCACTGTCCAGTATTTCCCACTTCCTTTGGTTATTTTTCCATTGTTTATGTTTCAATCAAGGCGTTTGATTTTTTCCTGAGGTGGTTAATTGGGAAAGTGAATCCTAATTATTCTAGTCACTCGCGTTGCTTTTGATGCAGCTTGACTGATCAGACAAACCGCAGCTAGTGCAGAGCATACACAATAGAGCCTTGATAAGTTTTTAAAGTCTAATTATGCAACTTGACTGATCAAATGAACCATAGCCAGTGTAGAGCATACACAACAGAGCCTTGATCTGGAAAGTTATTTGGTTCGTGCAAGTTCTGACAGCAGAATTACTTTCCACCGTAGATTTGTTCTACCTTTGATCTGAGCCATTTAAAGCTATGGGGTCTACCCAATGCCACATATTAGGAGATCTCCTTACCTCATGCATATGTTGCTCCTTTCTGCACCGTCGATCTTAGGTGGAAGCTTTCCCAGCCATTGATCTGAGATCAAGCTACGGGCTGTCGAAAAGCGGAAAGCATGATCTCTTCTTTTCACGACCAAATTTCTTATGTTTATGCTTTCTGCCTTTCCGCTCTCTTCCTGACCATTGATATTCCACAGGAACCTCCAGGACTGTCAATCCTACAGACTGCTGAAAGCGGGTTCATCAACTTTTATGATCACGATTCTTCCTTTTTCACTTCTGCCTTTCCACTTCCACATTTAGCAAAAGAGGAATGCGGATTCTCCAAATTTCGTGACTACGATTCTGCCTTTTCTGCTTCTGCCTTTCCACTTCTGCTCTTTTTTGGAACGCTAATTTATGCGGAAGTCATCCTTGGCCATCAGATCTTGGATTAAAAAAAGCGGAAGGCGTATTTACGAATTCTTATAACAAAATTTTTCCATTTTCGTTGTCTGCTCTCGATTTTTGCTTGGTGGAAACAATTTTGGGCCTTTGATTTCTCCACTGTACATCCTGACCGTCCATTTGTGGTAAACTTTTGACTTTGATAAGATTTTTCTTATTTAGGATTATTTACAAGGCTAAAACTCAGGATTTTCAATCATTTTGCACTTCAAAGCAATGAATAAACCCCTTAGAACATGTAGAACCCCATCAATATCCTTCAAAGTCATGTGACATGGAGAATTTTTTCCCTTACACCCTCATTTTTCACCAACTTACTCTTTTACAGAGGAATTAGTGTGGATGCATTCATAAAAATCCCCAAATTTAGCACAATTGCTAACAACGGCTCCAACTCGAGGATGTTATCCTTCCTGTGAGGTAGAAAATAACCTCGTAGACCAATTGTTTGCTCCATTGGGCCCTCTAAAACTCCAAACACCCCAACTAAATGCACCATTCTGCACTATCCCGCAGGCCCATTGCCTCAAAATTTGTTCTAGTGCCTGTAAGTTCAAATTTGCATAAAAAGAAAAAGCAAATGAAGACTCCTCTTGGGGAGATTACAACCTTCACCTTAGTCTTTTTTAGAACGATAATCCACTCATTAGCACCGAATTACACTACTTAGTTAATTTTATTGCTTTTTAAGCTTTAATACATTATGTGGTGGACTAGGGGTGCTTACTTGGACAAATGCCAAGTCATATTGGAGCTTTCACACTCACATGAGCATTCCATATCAGTCAAATAGACACATGTGCACCATTAACCCAAAAAATACCTCATTCAGCTCTACATGGCCTACACCACCCAAGGACACCCATGCACGACCCTCATTTAACCCCATTTGACCCCCACACCCTCAAGAAGGCTTAAAAATAGGAAAAAGGGCTTAAAAACCCTAAAAAGAGCCTAAATAGCTCTCATAGGGGCTAAATCTTTAAAAAAGGGGCTAAAACCCCTCAAAGGAGCCTAAAATCCTAAAAGGAGCTAAAGTTTGAATGAAAGGGGCTAAAATCCCAAAAAAGGGGCTAAAGCCTTGACAAGGGGCTTAGAACCCTAAAAAGGGTATAAATAGAGGGGTGGGGGTCACTCTCAAAACACTTCTCCCTTGCATACTGGTATGCTACCCGAGTGGATGCCTTGAGACCCTTTGTCTCTCAAGCCACCCACATTCCCTCTCCTCCATTTATCCATTGAGCCATAGCTCCCCCTTCCAAGAGAGGTGCTTCTCCAAGCTAGGGCATGGTGGCCCATTCCATCAAGAGAATGTATAGCTTGTTGTTTATATTGTTTATTTATTTTCTCTAATCCATTGTTTGTTTGAAATTTATTGTCTTACATGCTTTTGCAGGTATTTTGGTTCTAACATTTGTTTGCAGGTAGCTGGAGCTAAACCCTAATAGTGTTTGCAGAGGGGTTTCCATTCCATTTCTTTTATTTCTGTTCTATTTCAGTTTCTATCTGTTTTTCTTGCATTTCACCACTAGGAATATACCCTTCCATCCTATAGATGAAAGGTAGCCATTCCTGCCCTGCAGCAAGGGGAAAATCCCTGCTACAGAACTGGTGACCATACCAGGTCGATCCCACAGGATCCCTGGGTTTTATTTTTGCAATTTAGTTTTATTTTCCCTAGTTTAATTTTTTGTCAAATCTAGCTTAGATATTTGTTTTTCAGCATTTTAGTTCATAGCCAAGCCTCCTCAAGGCCAAATCGAGCCTGTTCGGCCACAGTACAAGTTACTGTCGGTCGTTCCCAGCTTAGGTTTTCATTTTTTTTCTAGTTTTCAGGCCAGGTCGCTCATATCGGGCCAAAAAGAGCGACCCAGTCGCCTATTTAAGCCTGAAACACGCGACCTCAAATTTTTATTTTTATTTATTTATTTATTTATTTTTTCGGCCAAGTCACACGTATCAGGCCGAAAGGTGCGACCAGGTCGCTCATTTAGCCCCAAAAGGTGCGGACTCAACGCAGAAGTTAGCCTGCTTCTGTCTGTAGATTTTGAGCAACCCCCTCGCCTCTTTTTGGGAAAATTTGGTGACCCCCTTGCCTATTTCTGGGAAGATTTGGTGACCCCCTCACCATATTTGACCCGAAAAGTGCGATCTGTCACTCAGAGTTTGAGTTTTTAAAAGCTAAGGACTGTCAGTGCGACCCAGCCGCCTCTGTCCATCCAAACTATTTTTATTTCTGTTTATGTCCATTTCATTTACAGAACAAAGCTGGTGTAAATCAAAGTGTAAATCAATGCTTAATAGGTTAATGAACAAAGCTTGACTAAAATTTACTTAAAATCAACATCTTGCCTAACCCTTCCTCTACCCAGTCATCACCCTTCTGGGTATTCTGGGATAAGACGAAGGGTGAAGCTCGTATAGTAATAGGCACTTCACTTAATATTTTTTGAAGCTACTAAAAACAGGTGAGTTGGAAGGTAGAGGGAGTAGAGAAGGAGGGCTTCTCACGGCACTCAGCGTCTTCCCTGTTGACCAACCTTGCATCTAGAGGGTGACATGTGGATCTACGAATGGGCTTAGTCCAATTGTGTTGAGATCCCAACAACCTCTCCTAGTTGAAGAGAAATATAAGTGCAAGGTAGTCACTTAGTTAGGATATCATAGTTCAGGATCACAAATGGTACATGTCTAAATATTTCTGATTACTATTTACTACTTTCATCACAAAGTTATGAACTCTACAGAATATTCATAAACCATGTAAGTAGCCACCAGATATAACAGAAAAACAAAAGACATACACACCATACCGTATAAATCAACCCAACTCAGTTCATGACGCTGAGTGAGCCAGTAAAATTTACAATTTACACTAAGTTAAACATTTGCAGTCTTTGAGGACATAAGTCCCTGATTGCCTTAACCGTGGGAAGTACTTGGGTTCAGCACAGAAACTCACTGTGAGGAGTACCACGGGAACCCCAAAGTAGCTGGCTGCTAAGAGGAATTGCCAAGCAAAATGGACAACGACCCCCACCGATTGAGTAGCACTCCCGTGAGGAAAAATCTAAGCGTTGTCTTCTGGCGGTCTTGGTGGCCAAGTGACCACCTACAGCCAATAGGAAGCCATTGAAACTGGGGTCCAAAAAAAATTACCACCATTTTGACAGATAAATTTGACAAATTGATCCCTCACGCTCTTCCTCATGCCTAAGAGGTGAACCACCACAGTTCAGGTCATTAAACTGACATCGTTGAGACCATTCTCGATGACCTTCCACACCATCAGAAGGCCACACAGCCTCTGATTCAGATTCAAACCCATATCAGTTTGAACCAGATCTGCACACTGCACCATCAAGCCCCATGCCTGGTGCAAACCCGGATCCATTTTTCGGCATAGAAATTTCTAGTGGACCCATGTCCACACCACAAACTATCACCAATAACC
The DNA here is from genome assembly GCA_001517045.1 of Pseudotsuga menziesii. Taxonomy (NCBI): domain Eukaryota; kingdom Viridiplantae; phylum Streptophyta; class Pinopsida; order Pinales; family Pinaceae; genus Pseudotsuga; species Pseudotsuga menziesii. The sequence continues at coordinate 301,016 of LPNX010944814.1, forward strand.
CTGTAGGCGGCCCTAGCACGGTTATGCAAACCACGATAAGTCAGCTGCCACCACCCATATTGACCAGTCAAGCTGTCCCACTTGTAAAACATGGGGGCAGTGGCCCTTCCACCCACACTGTCCCTCCAACCACACTTGGGGGCACTGACCCATCCACAATGGTGCCACAAGTACCCCCAGCAATGCAGGTACATTATGCACCTGCAAACCCCACCACCATGGCTGCCCCATATCACATCAAATTAGGGTCAAACGTCCCTTTCATGGCACGTCTCAACTTGCCTGATTTGGCCCGGTTAACAAATGACCCTATCTGCCATCAAACTTTTTGGCCTCCTATGCCAACTAAACTGCCCTCAGATATTCCCAAGTTCGAAGGGAAGGCAGGAGAGTGCCCCCAAAACCACATCATGACATTTCATCTATGGTGCTCATCAAACAACATCGTAGATGACTCTATCAAACTAAGACTATTCCAACGCACCCTCACAGGTGCTGCAGCCAAATGGTACATTGAGCTACCACAAGCCAAGTACCCAGATTTCAACTCCCTGGATTTCATGTTCTTGCAATATTTCCAAATTCGCGACAGATATGATGAAGGGGTGGAGATCTTGTTATCTTGTCGCCAAAATACTGCGACCCACGTAACTGACCACATCCATGAGTGGTGGCGACGCTATAGTTTGTGTAAGATCCAACTTGATGACAGGATCTTCCTATATCGGTTCCTTAAAACCTTGCTCCCACCAATAGCAAAGGACGTCGCATCTGAACATCACCAATCCGAAGAGGAGGACATACTGAAAGCCCAACAGTTTGATCTGATCTATGCACAGTCTAGGTACCTTTACACCATCATTCCAGACACCTCCCACGCAGGCACCTCCTATCGGGATGCACCGGGGGCATCCCATGCTGCATATGGCATCATAGGCTCAGTATCTCACCAACCACAACACCATCCAACACCACCTGTAGTACCACCACAACCAAGCAACACTGCTAGTGTTTCCTACCAAAATCGAATTCCGGACTATGCAAGAATGATGTCCTAATCTGGAGCCACAACTTCTTATGCACAACCTATGCCACCGCAGCAGGCTCAGGCCTTAGCTTGGTCAACAAAGCAATACACGGGGGAAATGCCCACATTTATGGCACTGCCACCCACCCAAATATATTATGCACCACCAATGCAAGCGGTTCAAGCCCCAGCCCCTACTCCACCTGCTCCATTGGGACAGGTGTTTGCACAACAAAACCGTCCCAACCAGCCAGCCCCCAATAATCAACAAGGGAAAGCTAGGAATAACCGACCCCAGAATGAAGGCAACAATCAACAACAGGGAGGCGATCAACAACAAAACCCTCCCAATAATGTCATGGCAAATCGGCAAGTCCAAAATCCTCCACAACCAAATGCACCGAGACATAATGCCTCATTGCGTACAAACCAACCATGCACACTCTGTGAGGTCTAAGGGCACTACACGTTCGAGTATCCCTTCATGGGTCACGCTAAGCAGGCCATTATGAACGAAGTTCAACATGCCACCAACATAATGGACCAAGCCCAACCCAACCAGACACCACAAGGGCCTCCTCCTATGGTGCTCCAAAACCCATTACTAGTCCAAGGATTGGTGGCAACCGCACCCCCTCCCCAACCCAATTCCAATGCTTCGGGGGCACCTCCCATGGAAGAAACAGGTGTCCACCACCTACTAGCTATGACAACTGAAGAGGTCAATCTACAAACCAGACGAAATCAGTACAGAACCAACATCGAACCTGCTGACACATCAGTGGCATCAATGTCTAAAACAGTCAATGCACCTCTTCAGTTACCCCCATTCCCGCACCCCCCATATGTCGAGTTGCCAATAACGCCATGGCTAGAGCTGTTGTCAGCTACAACATCATTAATGACTTGGCCCAAACACCTATCGCCCAAGGACGCCCATGCACGACCCTCATTTAACCCCATTTGACCCCCACACCCTCAAGAAGGCTTAAAAATAGGAAAAAGGGCTTAAAAAACCCTAAAAAGAGCCTAAATAACTCTCATAGGGGCTAAATCCTCCAAAAAGGGGATAAAACCCCTAAAAGGAGCCTCAAACCCTAAAAGGAGCTAAATTTTGAGTGAAAGGGGCTAAAATCCCCAAAAAGGGGCTAAAGCCCTGACCAGGGGCTTAGAACCCTAAAAACGCTATAAATAGAGGGGTGGGGGTCACTCTCAAAACACTTCTCCCTTGCATACTATTATGTTTCCCGAGTGGATGCCTTGAGACCCTTCGTCTCTCAATCCACCCACACTCCCTCTCCTCCATTCATCCATTGAGCCATAGCTCCCCCTTCCAAGAGAGGTGCTTCTCCAAGATAGGCCATGGTGGCCCATTCCATCAAGAGAAGGTATAGCTTGTTGTTTATGCTGTTTATTTGTTTTCTCTAATCCATTGTTTGTTTGCAGTTTTATTGTCTAACATGTTTTTGCAGGTATTTTGGTTCTAACATTTGTTTGCAGGTAGCTAGAGCTAAATCCTAACAGTGTTTGCAGAGGGGTTTCGATTCCATTTCATTTATTTCTGTTATGTTTCAGTTTCTGTCTGTTTTTCTTACATTTCACCACCAAGAACCTACCCTTTCGTCCTATAGATGGAAGGTAGCCATTCCTACCCTGTAGCAAGGGAGAAATACCTGCTACATGAATCCCCATCATTTCTGGTGCACTCCCATTCATTGAATGTGGACATGCAAGTTGAATTGGAGCGCTAGAGTGGGATTTTGGCCAATTTTGGCTTGATTTGGTGCATTAAATGTTGTATTGAGACTCTAAACCACCCATATTTCCACACCCACATTTTCCAAGGTGTAATCATTGACCCACAACACATCAGCCATGTCCACTTATCAATTTGTGGTTTTTTGGGGTGATTTGGGACATGATTGGCCCACCTAGGGGGGTTTAATGCCATTTTGGCAATTTTGACTTTTATGCTCACAATTGACTTCCAAATCCTCACAAAACTCCTATGTTGTATTATATACCTGATAATAACATGTTTCATGGTTAGACAGTCCAAAATTATCTTTTTTCAGTTCACATTGTGTGTGTAATTCGTCTTTCATTTGATGTTTTTTGCCAGTTTTGCACCAAATTTGATGTGTGAGCTTCACTAACGCTCCTAGATTCTCCTTTGGTTCAATTTTCTCACATGCTATCAGATCCTATTGGATATTTTTGAGTTGCAGATCAATTCAAAGTGATTTGAGCTGCATTTTTAGTGGAATTCCAGATAAAATCGAAATTGTGTTTTTTGCAGAACATTCGGCAATTTCTTCATCATTAATGCAGACAAAAATGGAGGCTACCCACATCATGCTAACTATTATAATAATCAACCCATAGTTTACCCACTTAGACATTAATTCATTTATTTTTGTCTTATTTTCCTAGTTCATGTGTCCCACCTTGTGCAAGTTGCTATTTGCCTATCCATAGAGGTCAAACTTGCCATCTTTGACTCATGTAGTGCTTGGGAAAGAATTAGGAATCAAATCTTCTTTATTCCTGGCCTCCTAGGCGCCTATCTGCTTTTTCAGTGTTTTAAGGCACATAGGAAAGCTAGACTAGGTGAGGTGAACTAGTTTTTTGTCCTCTTCATCCTCCACTCTTTTCTCCATGAAGAAGCATGTATGAGCTTCCATTTCATCACTCATTATCTTGCCCATGCACCCTTTCCAATTCATGAGCTCCATGACAGATTTGGGATCAGCTTTTTACACCTATGGGGGATTTGCTTATTTTTGGTAAGCCTGCTTTATGCTAGATTTGGATGCTTCCTCATGCATTCGATTTCCTGATGTATTCTATTTATTCAGCAGCCTATGTTATTATAGGGTTGGCTATTGTACACTTACATAATACAGTTTAGTGTTACAGCTCCATTTTCAGTCTCTTTTGTGAGTGATTTTGCATGATCAATTGATAATTGTTGTGAGTAAAATTAATCTATTGCTGGCCTTAATTTCCACATGGTATCAGAGCCATTGTAGGTTGTTTCTCTCCTTCAAAAATTGTTTTGCAGGTTCGACATCAAAGACTGGGAGCCTTCTACTGATAGCCGGGACAGATTTTCTAGAGCTATGGATCAATCACAGAAAACTATCTTGACTCCTTTCAATTTATTTCAATGGAAAGCAGAGATGGAGATACTGTTGAGAGCGAAAGGCCTCTGCAGGGTGACTATGGAAACAGAAGCAGAGCCCGATGCAGTTGCAGAGAAGATCAAATGGCACAACAGGAGGGATGAGGCTTATGGCCTCCTGTGCCTGAGTATTTCCAGAGACCTCCTTTTCCATCTCGATGGATTGACATCACCGAATGAAGTATGGGAGAAGCTTGCTGATCTTTTTGGAAAGACATATGAGATGAGGGGACATCAAATCGAGAATGAGCTGATTTCTCTGAGTCCAACAAGCTTTGAATCCCTGCAGCTATATTTCTCCAAGTTCAAAGCACTAGTTTTGCAACTGAAACAGTGTGGTATTGAAAAGAAAGATGATCAGCTCATACTGGCCATCCTCTCGAAGCTGGGCCCTGATTATTCAGTGTTTTTTTCGACCTTCTATGCCACAAAACTGACAGCTCGAGCCAGGAAGATGCCTAGCCTTGCATATTTCATGGAATCTCTCACACAAGAACAAGACAAGCTGGTGATGATGGGCACCATCAAACCATCCAAAGATCAAGCTTTGATTGCTGGAGATTCAAGGGTGGATTCAAAAAGCAAAAAGAAAGCTAAAAAGCCACCTGAGCAAAAGAGAGACAAGAAACAGTCTCCGGAGAATCTACAAGGTCCCAAGAAAAATAAACAGAAGAAGAAGAACAAAGGTGAAATGAACAAGTGCGCATACTGCAATAAGGGCAATCACACTGAAAGCTCTTGTATGAAGAAGCAGATAGACATGCTGACCAATCTCTTGGAGAAGAATGGCATCTCCCTTCCAGAAAGCTCAAAGAAGAGAGAAGGAGGATCAAGTTCCGATGACAGAGAGAGAGTTCATGCTCTAGTTGCTGGCACATCAAGCTCACCCAGTTTTATCATAGATTCTGGAGCTTCAAGACACATGGTTTTGACTAAGGAGACCTTCTCCTCACTGGATATGTCGAAAGGACCATCTATTGTACTGGGAGATGACTCTCTCACTGAAAGTAAAGGCAAAGGAAGGATAGATCTTGATCATGGTAAGTTCAACAATGTGATGTATGTGCCTGGTCTCTCCTCCAACCTCCTGTCAGTGTACTAGATGACCCACACTGGGTCTCCTAAGAAGGTCATATTCTCCCCCGATGAAGTTGAGATCACAGAGATTTCAACTACTAGAGTCATTGCAAAAGGAGTTGTGAATCATGCTCAAAAGGTATACATGTTCTCACACTTCCTACCTTACTCAAACCCCTCTGCTCTTCTCATTCATGCTAATGAAGCCAGCAAGCTGTGGCATGAAATATTTGGCCATCTAAATTACAAGTATCTGTCTGATCTTAGTGAGAAAGAAATGGTCATAGGGTTGCCCAAGATAAAATTTTCCAAAGGATTCTGCCAAGGCTGTATCCTAGGAAAACACCCAAAGCACAAATTTGAGAGAGCTAGTCATGAGAGAACCTCTGCACCCCTCGAGCTGATACACAGTGATGTTGCTGGTCCATTCCCTCATATGTCCATGATTCAGGCCAAGTATGCATTAACTTTCATTGATGACTTTTCCAGGTATTGCTGGGTTCACTTCCTGAAACACAAGTCTGAAGTTTTTGGCCTATTCAAAGTCTTTAAGGCTTTGGTTGAAAACCAGCCTGGAAGGAAACTCAAGGCCCTCAGATCTGACAATGGTGGTGAGTATGTCAAGTCTGATTTTATTAACTATTGTGTAGATGCAGGTATTCAGATGCAGCATTATATCCCTTACACACCATAGCAAAATGGTGTTGCTGAGAGGAACAACAGATCACTGAAGGAGATGGCAACATGCATGATGGAGGCCAAAAATTTGCCACCAAAGTACTGGGCTGAAGCTATCAACTATGCAGCCTATATTTATAATAGGGTGCCTCACAAACAGCTTGATGGTATGACTCCCTTCGAAGCATGGAGTGGGCACAAGCCAGATGTGACCCATTTCAGGATTTTTGGCTCAAAGGCTTGGGCTAGAATCCCAATAGAGAAGAGGAAGGATTTGCAGCCCCAAAGCCAAGAGTGTATTTTTGTTGGATACTCTGAAGATTCAAAAGGGTACAATTTGATAAATTTGAGCACAAATAAATCCTTCATCGAAAGGTGTGTTCAGTTTGAAGAAGAACCCCTTGCAGAAGTGGAAGTTGGTGAAGCCTCTTCACCACCTGAACCTCAAGAAGTAAGTAAAGAGTTGGTTGAACATGATGATTCTGATTTGTCTGATGGATATGAGTTTATTGCAGACCCTAACAGCCCCAAAAGGCCAAAATGGGCAGCCAAGACACTACATGCAGCAGGTGAGCTAGCTGGGGATCCCAATGACCCAAGGAGGACTAGATCTCAATTTGAGAGTGGTCTGTGCATGAAGGATCCTATGTTTGCTGAAAAATGCTATTTGATGGTGGAGACTGATCCTCAAACATATGAAGAAGCATTAGGAGATCCAATATGGAAAACAGCCATGAAGGAGGAGTTCAGCTCACTCCAGAAGAGCAACACATGGGAGCTAGTGGATCTTCCCCCAGGGAGAAAACTAGTACAGTGTAAGTGGGTCTATAAGACAAAATTTGCTGCTGATGGTTCACCACTGAAGTACAAGGCCATATTGGTAGCCAAGGGCTACTCACAGGTTCATGGCATAGATTACAATGAGACCTTTGCCCCAGTGGAAAAAATGGACTCCATCAGGCTAGCTCTAACCATTGCAGCCTCAAGGCAATGGGAGGTACATCACATGGATGTAAAGTGTGCCTTCCTGAATGGAGATCTCACTGAGGATATATATATGCAGCAGCCTCAA